>JAGKPW010000400.1:600000-1166273 GCA_019926035.1 Melaleuca alternifolia | reverse complement strand
ACAACGTGAATAGCTATAAGTAAGCTCAAGCCTCGCGTAAGGCTGATAAGGTCCGAGCTCGCAAATGGTGAGGCTACAAGCTTGTCCAATCTGGCGAGGCTTGAGCCTCGCGCCTTCTGTCAATGCTTGAGTGTTGCCAATTTGGCAAGGCTCAAGCTTGCAACCCTCGGACCATGCTCGAGCATCGCCGATCTGCATGGCTCAAGCCTCGTCACCCTTTGGTAACCCTGGAGCACCCTTGACGAGGCGAGCTAGAGCTTTGCCAGTGTGTGGCAAGGCCCGAGCTCACGAGTTTGTGACTCAATACATCGAGCGTATTCCTGACGTTTGCAGTACAGTTGGCGGCAATTGAATGCTATTCCTTTTTCTTCCTCCCCTGTTTTTGAACGCAGGATATGGTATGACCAATGCTTTATAAGTGGTGATAGATACGACTGATTATGAAGAGATATCATTATTGCGGTTCACGTGAAACGGTGAATAGGGTTTGACAATGGCATGACGTCGGAGTCGCAGTGGCGGTGGGAAAGCTTCACATGCGTTGTCTAGACTGAATCGGACGTTGGGCCTCGGTGGGTGCTGTTCGTGTGCGAGTCTTGACTTGGGAAAAACATTGCCTCTTTCAGGAATTTTCGCGAACACCTCGGTGGTTCCAAAGTAAAGGAATGTAGTAGGCTGACCGGCCAGCCAAGTCTACTTACATACATCAGAGACAGAATGAGAGAGAGAGAGAGAGAGAGAGAGAAAGAGTTCATTAATGGGAATTTATTGAGAAGGGAACACCCTACATAAGTACAATTCAGGTGCCGGAATTCCGGGGATAAATCTGAGCCCTCAAAGGAGTCTTCATCACAATGGTCAACTCCTGCTTCTCCGACAGGTCGACCTCCTCGCCGGCTACCGTCCGCCACTGGAACAGCCACACCAAGTTCGCCAAGAAGTACTCCAAGTGCAGCATCGCGAGCCCATATCCGGGACAGATCCTCCTCCCCACCCCAAAAGGCATCATCTTTATCTCCTTGCTCCCAGTGATGTCGAACCCCCCGGCTTCGCAATTCAAGAACCTCTCCGGCTTGAACGCCATCGGGTCCTCCCAGACTTCCGGGTCCCAACCCATCTCCGCCACCATGAAGTTGATGGTACTATCCTTAGGGATCATGTACCCACCCAGCTCGGAGTCCTCCGTCACTGTGTGTGGCAGCACGAAGTGCCCTGGTGGGTGGCGGCGCAACCCCTCCAGTACGACGGCCTTCAGGTAGCCCATCCTCTGCAGGTCCTCCTCCTTCACTTGCTCTGCCCCGTGTCCTACGACTGATTTGATATCATCATAGAGTCTCTCTTGGATATCTGGGTGCTTGACCAGGTTGGCCAGGATCCACTGCAGCGCCGTGGACGTCGTGTCTGTACCGGCGATAAGGAACTCATTGCAGAGACTTATTATCTCGTCCTCCTCCAGCTTCCTCTTCTCCTCCGGCAGCTCCAGGTCCAGGAGTGTGTCCAGGTATGATAAGATCCAATCGCCGTCCTCGTCTTTCCTGTCCTCCTTGGCTTTGCTCAGCTGCTCTCGCTTGGCCTTGGATCGAGCTTTGATGAGCGGGATGAGGACACGCTTCCGATCCTCGTAGAGCTCGTAGAACTCCTTCCACTGCTTCCAGAGCACGAGCTTGGTCAGCCGCGGCCAGAAATTGAGCACCCTGAACCGCCGTATCCCCATAAGCAACCGTCGCTGAACCTCTTCGATCTGCTTAATCTGCGTCTTCTCGAGCCTGTCTCCGAAGCACATGAGGACCAGCAAGCAGAACATGGCGTACTGGAGGTGGTCCATGACGCGGACAACGCCACCTTGCTGGGACTTGAGCTCGGCCACGAGAGTGTCAAGGACCCACGCGCGGGCGCGGGAGTAGGAGCGGAGGCGGGAGGGATGGAGGATCTCCGCAGTGAGGTTCCGGCGGAGGAGGCGCCAGGTGGGGCCGTAGAAGGAGGAGTTGATGTTGTGCTGGTTGGAGGAGAGGATGCGGGTGGTGGCCAGGGGCGGCGGGCGGTCGGCGAAGACGGCGCCGCGGTGGACGAGGGCCTGGTGGGCGAGCGCCCGGGAGGAGACGAAGACAGCAGGGCGGGAGCCGATGTGGAGGGTGACCATCGGGCCGTGGCGGGCGTGGAGGGAGCGGAGGACGGGCTCGATTTCCGAGAAAGACTTGCGGAACCATAGGAAGTTGCCTATGACGGGGAAGGCGAGCGGGCCCGGCGGGAGGCTCTTCCTCTTGGCGTCGGAGGAGAGGAAGTTGACGGTGGCTCTGACGAGGGCGGCGACGGAGAGGGTGATGACGACGAGGAACCAAAGATCCATCTTTCGCGGAAGAAGAGGCCAAGTTTCTGAGCGAGTCCGATCAAAGTAAGGATCTGCAGAGAAGAGTTCGCGATTTGTTTGTTTCAAACAAGAAAGTAGATTGATGGCAACTTAGAGACCTCAGGAGACATGGCCTTGGGGCGGTCTTATCCGATCTGAAATCGGACGGCTCTTATTAATAGAGAAAAGTTTTTATTTTTTCTTTTGAATAAAAAAATAGCCGTTTAATTTAAATTGGACGGTTATTTTTCTGACTATATCGTGTAATCAAACAAATCATGATGGATATAGCCAAAACAGATCATGATGGATACCGTCCTTGCCATAAACAATGGATTTTCTATAAGAAATGATATCTTCACATCAATAACAAAAAAAAAAAAACAAAAATCGACATTATATTATGATTGAACTAATTTTCCAGGGAAAACTCATCGTCTTCATTAGGATTGGGGGAAGATATAATTACAAAAAGTTCCCTACCAAATAATCAAAGGAGTTTAACTCATTTTCCGTTTCCACCATTTTCTATTTTTGTCATTTTTTGCCTTATTTTATTTTGTTGTAATCTTAAATAGGATTTCCTTATATGTGAATATCTTTTGTTATTTTTTATATTTTTAAAAGGAAAGCTACATAATCTCAATTCTTTACGATCTCAATTAAGGTCGCTCTTTTTCAACTTTACATATCCATCCAGCTTATACCTTCACAAATGTCGACCGACGGAAGTCAAATTTGATGACGTGCTTGGGCGACATCTCGAATGCCCTTGATAGTGATGTTGTGTCGGATCTTGACTTACTAGCTCTTCTAAAAGGAGAGGAATTCTACCCTTTTGGGGTCCGGAGAAATGCCATAGTTCGAACGTGACAGAACAGTGAGTTGCTTGAGGGACTAGCAATGTCATGCTTGAAGGGGCTCCAACGGTTCGGCTTGTTTAATTGCTGGGGGCTAATGGAGATTCGGAGTGTGGTGATGGTGGAATCGCTAGAGGCATTGTTTAGTTACAGATGCAGCTTCTTAAAATGGTTGCTTGATTGATCCGAATTGAAGAAGTTGTGGAGATTGAATCTTGCACATTGCACATTGTGATCGAAGCTACGATTTAAGTTTAACCTTCAGACTTTTTCTTTCCTTTTGGTTTGAAATGTTAGAGACCACTTCGTACGTGCCCCCCCAAGATAAATTTTAGCTGTGTATGGTGTAAGCGGAATTGCGAGACATCGCTTTTCTCTAGGCCGACTTAGTATTCTTTCTATTTTTTGTTGTCTTACTTCACGTTATACTTCAATTTCGTTTTTTTCTTAACCCAACTCAAATTAGTATCTGAACAAGCAAGGTCAAGGGATGATTTGTAACAGTCCCAACATAAAAGAGAGAGTGCATAGTTAACCTAAAAACATCATTGGACACATCATGCAAATCAATTATCGAGTGTAAAGACTAACACTAGAGAAAATAATCCAGCACCAAGTGACACGAAATTTTCTTTTTAATGATACTTCTTGCAACATGATTGATGCAAGTGGGATCACATAAACTTAAATCCAATCCGATTAAGCACTTATGGGCATCACCCAGTAATCAGCGCGCATGAAACAGTGTTTCACCTTTGAACATTTTAGCATTACTTTATTATATTTAGTAGTTTAGATTTGATTTTTTTAGTACAACCTATTAATGGTTAAAGTAATTGAATAGTCATGTCGAAATCTTTCATAAAAGGGAGGGCCGGTGCATGAAGCTCCCGCCATGCAAGTTGTCCGAGAAAGGTTCAAGCCATTTTGGGCCTAATGAACGCCAAAATGCTATTCCAATTCCTATATGTCTAACACAGCGCAAAAACGTTCAAAAAAACTTAAACTGAAATCCTCTATAAATTGTAGAAGAAGAAATAACTTTAATAGTTATGAGCTAGTCTAATAACTTTCTGAAGTGGGATAAGGATAAATTAATTGCGCTATGTTTTTATTCCATAAAATAATTTGCTATTTCCTCCACATTAGTCTCCTCCACTTGAGAAAAACTTGTCCTCAAGTTGCGCTCAAGATCTGGATACAAGGGCTGAATTGAATCATGAAAATGAGACAAATCATCAACATTGAAAGTGCTTGAGATTCCAATGCTTTGTGGAAGATCAACAACATAAGCATTATTATTAATCTTCTTCGTGACTGTGAATGACCCATATTCCCTTGGCTACAGCTTGCTATATGTCCCAACTGGAAATCTCTCACGCTTAAGGAACACCATGACTGGATCTTGTACAACAAAAACTTGCTTCTTTCAATGCTTATTAGCAGCCTCTTTGTACCTTTTGTTTGTCTCTTCCAATTGTTGCTTTACCTCAAGATGAGTATCGACGATATGTTTAGCCTTGTTGTCTACTACTCTACACCTTTTCCTTTATGCTTTGACAATGAAACCAAATCCAATGGATGTTGAGGTGCCTTAGTATAAACCACAAAGAATGGAGACTTACTAGTTGCACTGTGAATAGCATTATTGTAAGAGAATTTGGCCTAAGGTAGGACCAAATCCTATTGTTTTGGCTTGTCTCCACAAAGACTACAAGTCAAATTTCCCAAGGTTCTGTTGACAATCTTGGTCTAGCTATTTGTTGAGGGTGAGTTGTGCTATTGAAGTTTAATAATGAATCAAATAATTTCCACAAAGTCCTCTAGAAATACCCAAGAAATTTGCTATCTCTATCCGAAATAATGGTTTTGGGCACACCATGTAGTCGGACCACCTCTTTGAAGTACAATCCGGCCACATTAATAGCATCTGAAGTCTTCTTGCATGCAATGAAATGTGTCATCTTAGAGAACCTATCAACAACAATAAAATAGAGTTTACACCTGTTTGCGTTCGAGGTAGACCCAATCCAAAATTCATTGATAAGTCCTCCCAAATGCTATCATGAATAAGTAAAGACAAGTAAAGACTAGTGTTGTTGGATTGTCCCTTCATGGCTTGGCAAGGATAACAACTCTCAACTAGACATCTCTACACAATTGTGGCCAATAGAACTGCTCTTTAATAGTAGCAATGGTCTTTTCACGACCTAGATGTGCAACTAGTCCTCCAGCATGTAAGTCTCGAATTACCTTCTCTTGTAATGATGTTCAAGGGAGGCAAATTTGGTTTTCTTTTGTTAGGAACCTATCTTGCACTGAAAAATCTTGCGTAAGTTGTCATTAGAACATGCTTCCCATATTTGTCCAAAATCTTCATCTCTTGGGTAGCAATCGTGTAGCTGGTTAAATTCGACGATCTCTTGTCTCAAAGTGACAAGTAAGCTAGCCTTTCGACTTAAAGCATATGCTACCACATTTATAGAGCCAGATTTATGCTACAATATGAAAGGAAACTTTTGCAAAAATTGACACCATCTAGCATGCATATCTTTATTGATCCTCTTATGACTATTCAAGTACTTTAATGCTTCATGATGGAAATAAAGTATAAATTCTTTGCCTACTAAATAATGTTACCTTCAATGCTCGCACAAACATAATATAATTCTTTATAATAGGTGCTCAACGATTGGCTCGCATCACTAAGCTTCTTACTAAAGTAACAAATTGGCCTACACTTCAGAGAAAGTACAACACCAATGCCGACACCATTGGTATCACAATCAACATCAAATAGTTTATTAAAATCAGGTAATAACAATATCGATGCAGTGCATAGCTTTTGTTTCAAAATGGCAAAGCTGTTGTCCGCATCTTCACTTCAATGAAATCTGCCTTACTTTAAACATTTTGTTACTAGGGTTGCTATAGAGCTAAATTTCTTGATGAACCTTTTGTAAAAGGCAGCCAATCCGTGAAAACCCCTCACCTGTTTTGGGCTTTGTCCAATCTCTAATTACCTTAACTTTAGGTTCAACCACCTGTATACCATTGGCACTAACAACAAAACCCAAAACTAGCAACTTATGGATTAAAAAATTGCACTTTGTAAGGTTTACATAGAGTTTGTTATCTCGCAAGGCCTCCAACACCTCCCTTAGATGCCTCAAATGCTCTTTCTCACTCTTGCTATAAATTGAGAAAATTATCAAAATAAACCACAATGAATTTGCCAATAAATGATTTTTATACCTAATTCATAAGCCTCATGAATGTGTTGGAGTATTAGAAAGTCCAAATGGCATCATTAGCCACTTGTACAATCCTTCATTTGTCTTAAAAGTTGTCTTCCACTTGTCTCTTGGTCGAATCCAAATTTGATGGTATCCATTCTTTAAATCCAATTTGAAAAACCATTTTGAACCATGTAATCTGTTAAGCATGTCATCCAACCTGGGGGTTGGAAACTTATACCCCACTGTAAATTCATTAATGGTCATGCTATTGACACACATTGTTTAATTGTCATCTTTCTTTGGAGTTAGTAAGGCTAGAACAACACAAGGACTCATGCTATTTCCGATGTGTCCCTTCCGCAATTACTCATCAATCTTTTTTTATTTATTTAAAACCTTACTTTCTTTTGAGCTCATACTATAATGAGGTAAGTTTAGCAAATTAGCACCAAGTGTCGAGTTTATATGGTGCTAAATGCCATCATGGGTGGTAACCCATATGGTACTTTTTTGGGCATAAGCTCCTTGAACTCCTACAGTAAAGGCTTGATAGATTTGGGTTGCTCCTCCACTTGCAATTAGACCCTTACTTCCAACACTTGCTTCACAATCAATGTGTGAAATTGCTTAGTATCTCTCATCTTAGCCTCGAAAACTTCGATAAGAGTCAATAAATTCTTCTCTACATATTGTCTTCTCTTATGTTTCAATGGTAGTTGTTGGGTTTTAATTTAAATGGGCCGTCCAAGATGGGCAGAACTTAGCCCACGGCCCACATCTTTTGAATTATCTGAAGGCGGTTATTATCTTCTTAGAGATAGATATTAATAACTAACTGGTGGATGTTGGTAACTACTAAGTTGAGAACGCTTTATAGGACGAAGAGAAAAGAGGAAGACTCTATTGTTCTCAAGCATTTAGATATTCCCTCACGAGTTTGACATATAATATGTGGCTATCAAGGTATGTCCGAATATGTGATGTGTTTTTTCGATCAGTGATACAATAGATTCTGGGCTTTTTCCGTTGCGTTCATAATTGAAACTCATTTCTGATTTTGAGGATTTCTATAATCCGAAATCTTCCATTAGTAGCAATGTGAGTGTAATCCCATTTTTAACTAGGGTATACTAATTATCCTTTTCTGAATGGCACACATGAATTTTACGTCGTTCGGTTATCTTAATGCTTTCGGCTCCTGAATTAATCCACCTTAGTATGTAAGGATAATGGTGTTTCTCCACTGATACACTCAATTTATTTACGACTTATTTCCCTATGATGTTCTCCATGCTGCTACTATCTGTCATTACTTCAAAGAACTTGCCTTATATATGGCATGGTGCCTTTATGATTCATCTTCTTACTTTAGGGCCAACATCATCTGACGAATGACACATGCAGCTTCCTCACGTTTTTCATCTTCTTAATCTTCACTCCCTCCTTTTGGTTCTTCTTCGTCTTCCTTAGCAGCTACATTCATTTCCATGATGACGCTAATTAGATCGATGATCAGATTGGTTGCATCGATAACACCTTCCCATAATTGACTTGGCATATGGGTTCAAATTTGCAACTTTTTGCACATGTGTTTCTTTCTCTTTTATTTACTGCATTGGATGTTTTCCATCATCCTTACTATTTTGGAAACTTTTTGTAATGTGTCTGCTTGAGCTTCCATGCTAATTACTCTCTTGAATCGCTTTCTTTTTTCCTGTATTACTGCCTCTGAATCTATCAAAGCCCCTCTTATTCCACTCATGTTGCATAAGCTCTACTTTCATGGCCATGTTCTTAACCTTCAATAATGTGTGCAGAACTTGACTCCATTTCTAATAGATTGTTCCGCTGTAATAATCTGATAAATTCTACAGTATATTCAAACACAGATCTACTCCCTTGCTGACACTTTTGATACTGTTGGAATATGATATGATCATAATTTGGTGGTAAGAATTCTTCTCTCATCAATCTCTTCATCCTAGTCCATGTTTGAATCTTTTCTTTTCCATCTCTTTTCCTTATATATTTTAATATTTTCCACCATACCGAAGCACCCCCTTTAAACGACAAGGTACAAGCTTAACTTTTCTATCAATAGGGATATTTGCATATTCAAAATAGTTATCAACATCAGCAAGCCAATCTAAAAATCCTTCTATAAAGAAAGGAATATAAACTTTTAATTTAAAGTCAGTGTTACCTCCTCTGTCATGCACCCTGAACCTTTCTCCACCCTGAACCTTTCTCCACCCTGACCTCGACCACCATATCTGCCTTCGACTCTGCTATTGTGACTTGATGTCATACCTTACATTTTTATCATCATCAAACCTCGTTCTCCTCATCTTCAAAATCCTCTAAGTTATCAATATACAGCCTACAATTAGGAATAATTTTGCCAATAGGTCCCCCTACAAGCTATTCTGGTCCTTGGTCGTCTATCGTCACGTCTATAGTGAGCCGCATCGACACTAGGAGCACCAAATCGATCAGTTAAGGTGGCAAGCTGAACTTTAAATTACTCCTATAACCTTCAGGCATTCCTATAAATGTTGCTCCAATCGTTGCAACGCTTTGTCCCCAAAAGCTAAGGCTATAGTCCCTTGAGGGGACCACTATTTCTCTTATTGTCAACTATGCTCCGATACCAATTAACGCAACATAGAAACGTTTCAGAAAACATAAACTGTAATCCTCTACAAATTGTAGAAGAAGAAATAACTTTAATAATAATTGAACATTTAAATTTCGATGCAAATACAAAAAAAAATCCCTTTGTATAGGGTAAAGAAGGCATACTTATCTAACAACTTTCTAATATGGAAAAAAAAAGTTAATTGTGCCTTGTTTTTTTTACTTTAATTGATTCTTCTCCCAATATTATATAAAATTATTTGCTATTCCTTAATGTCCTAAGTTGTCTTTTCTCTATTCGTGGATGAGCTTCTCTCCATATCTTATGGCGATAGCTCTTACCAAAATCTTAAAACGCCATTGGAGCCTAATTTCCCTCATTTCTAACCCTAAGAACCTTTCCTCCCTAAGCCCTTCTGCCCACTATTCATTGCTGAGGGGTTTTAATTATGGAAAACGTCCGTAACTAATTATGGAAATGTCCGTCCAAGATGGTTTGAATCTTTATTTGATATGGCCGTTACGAGAACACTAATTAGGTATTAGTGTTTATAACAGAAATAATTAAAAGGACCAATAAGGAAATATTTGCTTACCTTATCAGAGGAGAGATTGAAAAGCGTTTCAGTTTTTATGTTTATCATAATAAAGAAACCAAGAAGAAGAACGCTCTCTCTCTCGCTCAAGTCTCCCTAGGAATTTGGAATACTCACGTCAGACACGACTCATAATCAGTTATGAGATGGAATCTTTATTTGATATGACCATTACGAGAATACTAATTAAGTATTAGTATTTGTAACGGAAATAATTAAAAGGATCAATAAGGAAAGATTTGCTTACCTTATCGGAGGAAAGATTGAAGAGCGTTTCAATTTTTACGTCTATCAGAATGAAGAAACCAAGAAGAAGAATGCTCTCTCTCTCTCTCTCTCTCTTCTAGGAATTTGTGATATTCTCATCAGACACGACTCATAATCAGTTACGAGATTGAATCTTTATTTGATATGGCCGTTACGAGAATACTAATTAGTTATTAGTGTTTGTAATGGAAATGATTAAAATGACCAATAAGGAAAGATTTGATTACCTTATCAGAGAAGAGATTGAAGAGCATTTCAGTTTTTACGTCTATCAGAAAAAAGAAACCGAGAAGAAGAACCATCTGTCTCTCACTCAGGACTTTAGGAATTTGGAATACTCTCGTCAAACACGACTCATAATCATTTACGAGATTGAATCTTTATTTGATATTGCCGTTACGATAATACTAATTAGGTTTTAGTGTTTGTAATGGAAATAATTAAAAGGACCAATAGGGAAAGATTTGCTTACCTTATCAGATGAGAGCTTGAAGAGTGTTTCAATTTTTACATCTATCAGAATAAAGAAACTAAGAAGAAGAATGCTCTCTCTTTCCTCGCCCAAGTTTCTTTAGGATTTTGGAATGCTCTCGTCAGACACGACTCATAATTAATTACAAGATTGAATCTTTATTTGATATGGCCGTTACGAGAATACTAATTAGGTATTAGTGTTTATAACAGAAATAATTAAAAGGACCAATAAGGAAATATTTGCTTACTTTATCAAAGGAGAGATTGAAAAGCATTTCAGTTTTTACATTTATCAAAATAAAGAAACTAAGAAGAAGAACGCTCTCTCTCTCTCTCTCGCTCAAGTCTCTCTAGGAATTTGGAATATTCTTGTCAGACACTACTCATAATTAGTTACGAGATTGAATCTTTATTTGATATGGCCGGTACGAGAATATTAATTAGGTATTAGTGTTTGTAACAAAAATAATAAAAATGACCAATAAGGAAAGATTTGCTTACTTTATCAGAGGAGAAATTGAATAGCGTTTTAGTTTTTACGTCTATCAGAATAAAGAAACCAAGAAGAAGAACACTTTCTCTCTCGTTCAAGTTTCTCTTTGAATTTGGAATACTCTCGTCTGACGTGGCTCATAATCTGTGGAAGAAAGGTATGATTCGCGGTCCTTAAAACGTCATGTCATCATATCTAATCAGTGATACAAGTTTGTGATATTGGGCATTTGTTTTATTCATTTTTGTTGTGATTGTTTTGATTATGTTCGAAGTTTCTTAGATCTATGGTTTCCTTCAATCGCCATTCTCAACCATAGCCTAGCTAACATCATATGATCCCTCTCTGGCCATCAACATCCAAGCCTTCTCTTGTCCTTTCTCCACCAATACATCTCTCCCATTCAAACCTGCTCCGTTGAGCTCCCTCTAATCGCACGCACTAAGCCTCCTTTCCACATTTGCTTTTGCTTCTCTCCCTTTTTCGCTTAATAGCTAGCACCCATTTCCCCCTCACCTGCTCCATGTGGTTTGGTGCTAGCCCTCGTTGATTGAATGAAGAGGGGCTGCGCTAGAGTCTTTCTTACCTCTTCTCCTGGAGTTCTATTTCCTGAGTCTCGTCAATAGAGATTGCGACTGGGCACTTTTTTTTTTTTGGAATAGGGGGTATATTGCTTGCACAGACAATCCTTGGGCGCTTATTTATTGTTCTCCTCCCTGCAACAGTTTTAGATCCATGGAAGGTGAGGCGGATAGCGAGCTTCCCTTGAATGCATTGGGTATTATGGGTTTGGGATTAGAAGATAATTTAGTGGAGGTCAAAGAGATATTCCAATTGAATAAGAAAAACACAGATATTGTTGCATTTTCTGTGGGAAACTCTGTTCCAAACCCAATTTCAAACTTGAGGCTTTTCTTAATAAGATGAAGTGAGCTTGGAAATTCGAGTTAATGTTCGTACCCCAAATGAACCAAGGTTTTTCTTCTTCAAATTTACAAGTACTAGAAAAGTAGAGCGTGCTAGATGCCCAACCTTGGTCCTTCCAAGTGATTTGTTGGTTTTGCAACTACGTGATTTGAGTTATATACTTTCATGTATTTCATGAGCCTTTTTCTAGTTGTCTATCAATAGGTTAGAGCCTAGAGGCTACGTCGCATGTCAGCATCTACGTAGAAATATTCATGGACTAGTCTCTCAATAATCTAGACTAGTAAGGATGAGGGATTTCATATTTTTTATAAGTTTCACCTAAAACCTGAAATCTAGCTGTCAAAATAGGTTCATTATTTTTTGAAACTTATAATCCACCTGACATACCTTGAAATCAGAAACTTGCCCCCATCATAGATTCTAAGATTGGTTCTATAGTCTAATAGGTTTTAATTGTATTTTTAATTGAGCGATTATAGTGAATCATCAACTACTATTATTTTTTACTATAATCCAATGATCATAACTTATATTTAAACACATAAATAGTGCAAAATTTTAACAACAAAATTCTTAATCTTAGATACCACCGCAAAGAGAAGTTTAGAATAGTGGTTCTAGATTATTACTCATCGTTGAACACCATGGAATATGACATCGATCAAGAAAAAAAAAAGATATTTGTTTTAGGTTCTAAGTTCAGGAACATGGAACTTATACGAGAGTAGTTCTAGGTTCAAGTTCCACTTGGAATTTGGAACCTACCAATTATCTATTTCTTAGAATGTAGAACCTACCCAAAATACGATGGAACTTAGATCCTATCCTATCATAGCTTTCAACGTCGATTTCTGGGTTTAATAGGGTATATCTATTTTTTTTAATTGGATGATTGTAGTGAATTATCGTCTTTAATGACCATCATTATTACTAAATCCACTAACCACAACTCATATTTATAAACATGAAAAATGCAAAACATTAATGAAGAAAGGTGTCCATCATAGATATCGTTGGTAATAGAAACTCAAATTAATGATTCTAGATTACCCTTATCATTATACACTAGGGAATATAGCAAGACATCACAAAAAAAATATACCAAGAAATATACAAAAACTTATTTTAGGTTGTGGGTTTTAGGATTCAAGTTCTAAGGTAATCTAAAACCTACCCATTGAAAAAGGTATGTCAAATTTTGAAACATGGAACCTACCTTATATATCTTGAAACGTGTAATTGGCTCTCATTAGTATGGTTCACTTGGTTGACTGGTTAATATATTATTTTTTCCAAATTATAATGTTGAGGATAGTAGCTAATTCTAAATTTGATTATTATTGTCATTTCTGGCAATTAAGTGAAGATAGGGTAACACGAGTCTTGTAGTTTACAAGTGTAAATTATCAAGTAGCAAAAGCAATAAAATAAAAAGCATAACAATAGTTAGAAGTGAAAATGATGTTAGATAAAAATCATCATTAGGTGTAACCAAACACTCTTTTTAATTAGAAAACTACCATATAAACTTAAAATAAATTAAACGTTATTATCATCAAGGAAAATAAAAGTAAACGTGACGAAACGATCTTTTACTAACGTGTGGACTCATTTCCAAGAGACCAAGGTAAGGGCCCCGCATAGGCCATTGGAGATTTTAACTTGTTGATTTCTAAACTTTGTCCAAATCCATGCAAAGATTTTTTTTCACCCTATAGTCAGGACATTAAAGCATATTCCTAACCGTAGCGATTATGATTCTTTAATAAAGCTTAAAAGCAATCTCTTTTGATGTGGGCAAGCACGAACGAGCTGGTCACGCGATCTCTTTCAGGAATTCTCGCGAACACCTCGGGGGTTCCCCAAGTAAAGGAGCGTAGGTGCACCAGCCAGCTCTTAGTACATACATCGCAGAGAGATTCTCATTAATGGGGAATTTATTGAGAAGGTAACGCTCTACAATTCAGTTCAGGTGCCCAAATTCCGCGGACAAATTTGAGCCCTCAAAGGGGTTTTCATCACTATGGTGAACTCCTGCTTTTCCGACAGGTCGACCTCTTCGCCCGCCACCGTCCGCCACTGGAACAGCCACACCAAGTTCGCCACGAAGTACTCCAAGTGCAGCATCGCGAGCCCATATCCGGGACAGATCCTCCTCCCCACCCCAAAAGGCATCATCTTTATCTCCTTGCTCCCCGTGATGTCAAACCCCCCGGCTTCGCAATTCAAGAACCTCTCCGGCTTGAACGCCATCGGGTCCTCCCAGACTTCCGGGTTCCAACCCATCTCCGCTATCATGAAGTTGATGGTCCCGTCCTTAGGGATCAAGTACCCGCCCAGCTCCGTGTCTTCCGTTACCGCGTGCGGCAGCCCAAAGTGCGCCGGTGGGTGGCGGCGCAGGCCCTCTAGTACCACCGCCTTCAGGTAGCCCATCCTATGCAGGTCCTCCTCCTTCACTCTCTCCGCCCCGTGTCCGACCCCTGATTTGATATCTTCGTAGAGTCTCTTTTGAATTTCTGGGTACTTGACGAGGTTGGCCATGATCCACTGCAGCGCTGTGGACGTCGTGTCGGTGCCTGCGCTGAGGAACTCCGAGCAGAGGCTCATTATCTCGCCCTCCTCCAGCTTCCTCTTCTCTTCCGGCAGCTCCAGGTCCAGGAGCGTGTCCACATACGATAAGATCCGATCGCCGTCGCCGTCGTTACCGTCCTTCTTGGCTTTGCTCAGCTGCTCTCGCTTGGCCTCGGATCGAGCTCTGATGAGCGGGACGAGGACACGATTCCGATTCTCGTACAGCTCGTAGAACTCCTTCCACCGCTTCCAGAGCACGAGCTTGGTCAGCCGGGGCCATAAACTGAGTATGTTAAACCGGCGCATACCCAGAAGCACCCGTCGCTGAACCTCCTCGATCTGCTTAATCTGCTTCTCTTCGAGCCTGTCCCCGAAGCACACGAGGACCAGCAAGCAGAACATGGCGTACTGGAAGTGGTCGACGACGCGGACGACGCCGCCAGGCTGGGACTTGAGCTCCCCCACGAGGATGTCGAGGACCCACGCGCGGGCGCCGGAGTAGGACCGGACACGGGAGGGATGGAGGATCTCGGCCGTGAGGTTCCGGCGGAGTTGACGCCAGGTGGGGCCGTATGAAGAGGAGTTGATGTTGTGCCGGTTGGAGGAGAGGATGCGGCCGATGGCCAGGGGTGGGGGGCGGTCGGCAAAGATGGCACCGCGGTGAACGAGGGCCTGGTGGGCGAGGAACGGGGAGGAAACGAAGACCGCGGGTCGAGAGCCGATGTGGAGGGTGACCATTGGGCCGTAGCGGGCGTGGAGGGAGCGGAGGAGGGGCTCGAGGTCCGAGAAGGACTTGCGGAGCCAAAGCAAGTTGCCGACGAACGGTAAGGCGAGCGGGCCCGGCGGGAGGCTCTTCTTCTTGGCGGCGGAAGAGAGGAGATCGATGGTGGTTCTGAGGAGAGCGGCGACGGAGAGGGTGATGAGGACGAGGAACCAGAGATCCATCTTTTCGGCAAAGTGACTGTGAGTTCACGAGTTTGAGCAGATGGAGGATTTGCAGAGCAAAGGGAGCGAGTTTTTTCGTCATGCGATTGGAGATTGGATGACGACCTAGCCAAAAAGAAAACGTAGTGGATGACGTCATAGGGCCGGTAGCTCATTTTCTCCGGGAAATGATAGCTCCACAATTTGTCCAATTTTATATTTTCATTGGACTAACTTGTCTTGAAATCTCATCATTAATTTTTTTTTAAACCGAGCACTCCATCACGGGCCTCCGTCCCTAAAAGGTCGGGTCTCTATATATTGAGAAGACTAATATAAGACCCTAACACCATTACCTTTAATTCTGATAAATTCTTAATTAACACAGTTACCCACTGTTAGATGCTCATTGTTAATTTCTACATAAGTTTTGGAAAAACATAAGGGCAAACAGTTAAAAAAAAATCCTATGCCGAATCAGGTAATAATCAAAGAAAGTCTAACTTGTCTCTTCCGTTCCTGCCATTTCCTATTTTTCATGACTTCATTACATTAAAATCTTGAAGTGAAAAGGACTCCTTGACGCGTCAATATCAGTAGGTCCCGAGACCATAGCTTTAAGTTGGCTACTCTTTCTCAACTTTGGATTCTTGAAATAACTCGTGACGACCTGCACTCATTGGCGGGGCTTTCGTCCTCATCTTGGAAAAATAAGGTGTATGAGATGTCTAATCACGGATGGAGATGCCTTTCCTTTTTGTCTATTGCTTTAGAGGCAATCGATATCAAGATCAAAGGGGCTCAACCTGTTCAGCCTGATCAATTACCCGTGGCCAATGAAGAGCCAAGGTGTGATGAAATTAGGATCGCTAGAGGCATTATTTGGTCAGAACTGATGCAATTTCTTTGAATGGTATGACTTATCGAAATTGCCTGTCGACCTCTACGAACTTTGCCCCATTTGCGTCTTCCAAACACGTGTTACTTGGTTGTTAAGGATAAAGGACATAAGCTACCTTCATAACACTTATTAACTGTTATAAGGCTCCATTCGTTTTTGAAAAATATATTTCAGAAAGTCAATTTCCAGAAAGATAATATTATTCTCTAGTATTTGCTTGAAAAATGAAAATGAACTAGAAAATTTTCTACTATTTGGTATGAAAAATCTTTTCTAAAAGAAAATTACTAAAAAATAAAAAATTTAATCTCTTTTTGTTCCTTTTCTTTTCTCATTTGTTTTTTTTTCTTCCTTGGCGAATTGCCGGCCATAATGATGAGCCAGTGACTAGCTATACGAGTTCGCCGGACATGAGCCAGCTCGAGGCTCACCGCTAGAGGTTGCTTGCCTGAGGCACGTTGCCAAAGCCTACAAACTCTCTGGCCTCAGGCAAACTCGAGGCTCAATGCTTGAGGTCATGAGCTTGCTTGATTTTGTGAGGACTGAGCCTTGCCACCCTTGATGGACGCTCAAGCATCACCAATTTATAAAACTCTCCAATCATGTTTTTTTTTTTTGTAATTTCAGAATTGGTAATCCTATTCAATTAAAATTTAGAACGTAGCAAAAATCATGTAAAATACCAATCAATATTCAAGTTAAAGATTACAAAATCTCCCCAAAAAAAAACTGTAATCTCATGTTTTAAATTAATCAATATCGCAATCTTAATAGCGCACTTACCCGAATTGGAGATAAAATAAAAAAGTAACCAAAAAATGGTATGTTGTCTCACGGTTCAAATTAATGATTGCATTTAATTCGAATAATAAAATCCTATCGGACAATGCCTAAAAAAGTGAAGATCACATTAGCCCATATTAAGATAAAAATATCAAATTCAAGATTGGATTGGGTAATTACTTATTGAATATGCAACCTCCTAATTAGATCAGCAGATGAGACTCATAAACAGTGATGTTTAGGGGCGACAAGAGAATTTTTCAGGTTGAATAGTGAGATGAGTCACAATAATGGTAAGGACGACATGTCTTGGTCCTTCACTATCGGGGTAGAGGATAGAGCAACATTGATCACGTGGTGCAACAAGTAGTAAAGGGTGGTAATTTGGCCAACAATTTGAACAAGAGAACTAGGCATAAAGGGGCAACCGCACTTCTCAGACCCGACAGAGAACGATAAGCAGCCACAGCATCGGTGATTGACAACAACTATGACTAAAGTAAGCAAGAAAATTTTATATATAAAAAAAAAAACCCTTCTTTTTTCTATTGTGGGTATGTTTTTATACTGTCTGTCTTTTGCACTTCAAATGAGTAAATATGAATATATGAAAGAAAAGCCATTTACGAACTTCCTTCTTTGCGAATAGCAAAGATTGCCAAAATGAGACACATATATGATCGCTATGTGAATAATGCTAAATTCTTTTCTTGCCCTCCCATTTATTCCTTCTGTCCTTACGCTCATGCCACATGTGCTCCTGAAACCAAAGATGCATGTGAATGGGGTATTCTTCCTTCCTTTTTTCGGCTGGATATAATTTCTGCTTTTTTGCTAGCCGAATCTACTCACTCTAAAGGTCATGATCCACACCTTTCACTCTTCATTGTATATGCCCATGTACATATTCAATTGTACAGAACCAACTGAATAATTAATTCTGAGGCTCGATTTAAACGATCAAATTTAAATCTTTCAATCAAGTCCACCTCTTATCAATACAATGGATGTGCAAATAACACGCGTTTAATTATGAAAGTAATATGCAAATATTCTCTGTATCGAAATGCAATTAATGGGGTTAAATAGTTAATCCCTAATTTTCCATGTGATTTATCAAATGAGAATCAAAATTCAGGAGTCAATAGGAGTAGCTAATGGATTATTAGGACTAAACTTAGCTCTCCCAAACCCATACCAATTTGCAACTTAGGATTGAAGTTCTTAGCATGCAAATAATTTTCAATAAAGAGTTGACACTAATATGTTTTTTACAGTGGGTCAATTAAAAATTGATGTAAAGTATTAAGAGTAATATTTTATCCATATGAACTAGAAAGTTGGGGATCAGAGACTTGGTTACATAAGATTAATTTAACGCCCTTTAAGTATAATTTATTTCATAAAATTACTTTTGCAATCAATTTGGATCGATCTTAAATCTAACCAGCTAACATGTGAGGTGTTCATGCAGGTGCACCTATATTATAATGCTTAATAATCAAAGCGCTTAATAAATTGCGAGTACAAAAAAATATGGACGTACCATAATAGCAATATAAACATCATAATGCTAGTAGAAAACTCAAACAACAGTCCTAATAATATTTTTACTAACATGCATTAGCAAACGACGATCCTTTTAAAATTTCACTTTATTTAACTAAATGTAATGCTACACATCATTCAATTATGCTAAATGAATTATGCTAACAATGGCATGCATAATATTTACCCTAATTTAACATGAGAGGCATGCATTTATAAGATCTAATCGTAATGATGTGCGATATGGGCAAACACTGCATTATTAGTGTAATTTCTCATATGCGGTTTATATGATCTAAAATCCTAATTGATTTAATATAATATGCAATTTCTTGATGAAATGTGAATTTATTATAATTAACATGCAAATTATGTTACATGACATGATTATTGATTAAATGAACCTAGCATGCAATTTTAAATGTTGAGCTAAGACTAATTAACATTACGCTATGTGAATTCAAATTATCAAACCTAACATGCAAATTATATGACATGCAAGAATGATCAAATTAAATATTAAGCTACGTGACACATATTTTTTTGCTAAATAACACGTATTATGATGAGCATTATGGCATGTGATCATGATTATTTTGTTCATGATGTAAACTAATTAATAAGCATGCAAACACAATGAAATTAATAACTAAACTATGTGGCATGCACCATTAACTAAATAACAAGCATGTGACATTCGAGCGGTGGCACAGCTGTAGGACACTTAGCGGCGGATGGAAGAGCTCGAGACGGCCTACGTCGAGTGACTTGGAAGCAGCGGCAGGCTTTGGCCCTTCGGCAATAGTAGTGATGTTAACTTGCAAGGGTCGATGCTCCGCAGGTCAACTACAGCACCAGGAACAGAGGAGTCGGATCAACGGCAACGCGGGATGACGAGTCTTCAGGCGTTGATGTTCGGTAGCGACAGATATTATCACGAATGCTTAAAAACAATATGTTGAATTTTTTGAAATTTTACTGATTCGGTACTAAACCTTTTTTGTTTGTCAATTCAATCCTAAACTTTTTGGAACTTTGTCATTTCAGTCTTTCCGGCGACTTTGTACCGAAAAATGCTTATGTGGATATTTTGCCACGTCAGATACTGAATATCCACGTAGGTATTTTCCGGGACAAATTGCCGAAAGGGTTGAAATGACAATGATCCAAAAGGTTTAGTCTTGAATTGGTAAAAAAAAAAAAAATTAGGACTGAATTGGCAAAGTTTCAAAATATTTAGGACTTTTTGAACAATTACCCCCAATATGTGGTGTAATATTGCTAAAATATTTTTACGTAGGAGTTAAATAATTGATTTTCAATTTATATATGCAAAATGCACCTAAGTTGATTGTCACGTTTGAGGTGTCTACAAGCATCTATTTTTTTTTATTAAATAGTAGTTATTCCTCTATACATTGTTATATTTCTTTTCTTAGTCATTAAGCTATGTCACGTTTCAGCATGCGGATAGAAATCTGTCATAGACTAGCATCATGATAACTCTAACTTATAGTAATAAACAAAAAGTCAATGACCTAACGCTGTTAAATTAACATATTCACCAGAAGCCGGCTAAAGCGATAAGGACGTGTATTTCTATAATTAGTATATGCAACATCAAAAGCACGATTATGGTAATAAACTAGATTTAAGTGCTGAGCACGAAATATCAATTGTTAATTATAATAAGATTTCAAAGGAGAAGATAATTAGATTATGATATACGAGACATGGACTTAGACAAGTGCATATAGATCGACTTAGAGAACATAAATGATGAATTTTGACTTTTCATAACTAAATATTGTCTTATTCATATGTTGGAATACTAACATTCCTCGGTTGAGTGATCAATTGATTTTTGTTTTCCAAATTGAAATCCATGTCGAGGATCATAACTAATGCAAATTCACTATATTGGATTGGATTATTATCTCAATTTTTGGTAATTCGTGGAAGATAGCATAC
The DNA here is from genome assembly GCA_019926035.1 of Melaleuca alternifolia. Classification (NCBI taxonomy): domain Eukaryota; kingdom Viridiplantae; phylum Streptophyta; class Magnoliopsida; order Myrtales; family Myrtaceae; genus Melaleuca; species Melaleuca alternifolia. The sequence goes on along the minus strand of JAGKPW010000400.1, from coordinate 1,145,732 downwards.
CATGAGCAGTATAGTTTACGACTGAAAAGTGAAACTAATAGTTAGACTTGACAATCGTAATTCAATGAAAACAAGTTTGAATAGAAGTGATTATTATATGTAGCCAAACATTATTTTCTTAATTTGAAAACGTTTAAATAATTCAAGCAAGTTGATTGACAAAAATAAATGTAATCAAGCGATCACTTTCACGAATTTAATTTTTAAGACACCAAGATAAAAAAAAATGATACATTGGAGATTTCCACGAAGACACCAAGGTGATTATCATTCATAAATAAGAGCTCTAGTCTCTTTTGGTGTGAACAAAGACAAATGTGCCAATCACGTAAACAATGACAAATTCTGAGAAGTTTCAGGTTAAACGAAAGGAGTACTAAATCAATTGAAGCTGACATATTAATCAATTCAAATAAGTTGGCGTGGGAATTAAAAAGAGAGCGAGAGAGAAAGATTAAAAGATAAATACTCTTAGGAGTGAATGTATCGTATGACGCGTGTCACAGGTGCCAACCATCCGATCTGAACCAGACGGCTGGAAAAAAAAAACATTTTCTAAAGCCATCTGATTCGGACGGCCCTCTATGTCAAGGGCGAATCTCCTGACCTCATGTCGGGTGATTCAGGGGATCTAAAAGGGTTTTCTCATTAAATAGGGAGATTTCTTTTATTAAATCACAGCCATTCGATTAGATTGAACGGCTACACGTTGGGAAAATGGTCATATGCCATCAGGACACGTTATCATTTTCCACAAAAGCTTCGCATGCATGCATTATCTTGATTACTGTGTCGAGCATCAACGTGTGCGGTACATGCAGAAATAAGCCCCTTTAAGAAAATTTCGGGAACACCTCGGGATGCTTAGTAAAGAGGCATAGATCACAGCAAAGTCTAATCATACACAGCAGAGAGAGACAGTTTTCCCACATTCAGGTGGATCCGGATCGTCTGAATTCAGCAGCCCAAATTGGTTGAGCAGGCAATACTCCACATACATTCTCCCGAATTCAGCTGCCCAAATTCCTGGGACAAATCTGAGCCCGCAAAGGGTTCTTCATCACTATGGTGAACTCCTGCTTCTCCGACAGGTCAACCTCCTCGCCGGCCACCGTCCGCCATTGGAACAACCACACCAAATTCGCCACGAAGTATTCCAAGTGCAGTATCGCAAGCCCTGACGCGGGACAGATCCTCCTCCCTGCCCCAAACGGCATCATCCTTATCTCCCTGCTACCCGTTATATCGAACCCGCCCGCTTCTCCGTCGCCATCGCCGAAATTCAAGAACCTCTCAGGCTTGAAGGCCATCGGGTCCTCCCAAACTTTCGGGTCCCATCCCATCTCCGCCACCATGAAGTTGATGGTCCCGTCCTTGGGAATGACGTACCCGCCCAGCTCCGTGTCTTCCGTCACCGCGTGCGGCAGCACGAAGTGCCCCGGTGGGTGGCGGCGCAGCCCCTCCAGCGCCACCGCCTTCAGGTAGCCCATCCTCTGCAAATCCTCCTCCTTCACTTGCTCCGCTCCTTGTCCCACGACTGATTTGATTTCATCGTAGAGCCTCTCTTGGATTTCTGGGTTCTTGACCAGGTTGGCCATGATCCACTGCAGCGCCGTGGACGTCGTGTCGGTGCCGGCGTTGAGGAACTCCGAGCAGAGGGTGACCATTTCGTCCTCCTCCAGCTTCCTCTTCTCCTCCGGCAGCTCCAGGTCCAGGAGCGTGTCCACGTACGACACGATCCAGTCACCATCATTCTCGTCCTCCTTGGCTTTGTTCAGTTGCTCTCGCTTGGCCTTGGATCGAGCTCTGATGAGCGGGATGAGGACTCGATTCCTATATTCGCAGAGCTCGTAGAACTCCTTCCACCACTTCCGGAGCACGAGCTTGGTCACCCGCGGCCAGATATTAAGCACGCCAAAGCGCAGTAGGCCCAGCAGCAACCGTCGCTGAACCTCCTCAATCTGCTTAATTTGCTTCTCCCCGAGCCTGTCTCCGAAGCACATGAGAACCAGCAAGCAGAACATGGCGTACTGGAAGTGGTCGGCGACGCGGACGATGCCGCCTGGCTGGGACTTGAGCTCCGCCACGAGGATGTCTAGAACCCAGGCGCGGGCGCGGGAGTAGGAGCGCACGCGGGACGGATGGAGTATCTCCGCAGTGAGGTTCCGGCGGAGGAGGCGCCAGGTGGGGCCATAGGAGGAGGAGCTGATGTTGTGCTGGTTGGCGGAGAGGACGCGGTCGATGGCGAGGGGCGGCGGGCGGTCGGCGAAGATGGCGCCGCGGTGGACGAGGGCCTCGTGGGCGAGGGCCGGGGAGGAGACTAAGACGATAGGGCGGGAGCCCACGTGTAGCGTGACCATCGGGCCGTGGCGGGCGTGGAGGGAGCGGAGGACGAGCTCGATCTCCAAGAAGGACTTGCGAAGCCATAGGAAGTTGCCAACGACCGGGAAGGTGAGAGGGCCCGGCGGGAGGCTCTTCTTCCTGGCGGGGGCGGAGGAGGAGAGGAGATTGACGGTGGCTCTGAGGAGGACGGCGACGAAGAGGGCGACGAGGATGAGGAACCAGACATCCATCTTTTGCCAGACCAAATTAAGATTTTTGCAGAGAAGAGGTGGCGATTGGTTTGTTCTATATATGATTAGAGATGAGATTGATAACTTCGCCCGTAACGCAAACATAATGGATTACTTTCTCTATATCTTATTTTATTCATTCTTATGGTCAGAAATCGGTTGACTTTTGAACTAGTGGCCCAATTCTCTATGGAAAATAAGAAAGAAAGAAAAAGCAATCTCTATCATCAAATACACTAATTTGTTGTCACGTGAAAATACACTAATTTGAGATTGATTCCCCACCCTGACCTGAGTTTTAGCTCATCTATTGATTTGGCCCAAGTTTTCTTTTATCTTGTAGTATGACCTAATTTAATACTTGTCGAGTTTCTGCTGAATACACGTGAAATGATGTGTCGAAATATTCAATTGCATTATTGGAGGTAAATTTAATGAAGAACTTATTTCACTCTTGATTGAAAGTTTGTGGTTTTTTATAGGATAATAAAATTTTGGGCCAAGTCAACATTGAAGCTCGACCTACAGTAAAATATTTAAAACTTGGATTATGGGCATGAATTAAAATTGATATTTTTTATGAGATAAAAAAGTTTGGCTCAGAATTTGACCCGACTTAAATTTGGTGCTCCTAAAGAGAATAAAGCCTCCTAGTATCAGTAGCTCTGCATGTTCTCTGGAGAAATGATACTTTCACCGTTAAAAAAGCTTTTTACAAGGTTTTTCAAAATTCAAATTTTCCTAGAAAAACTCATCCTCACTTTTCAGAAGAATTCTAGAAAAATAGATAGAGCAAAATACCGACCACCAAATTGGATTAAGTTAATCTCATACTTTTTTTTCTGAAAGCAAAATTATTAAAATTATACTTTAGATCAACCATGACCTGTTCAAGACAAACTATATACTCTATACAAAGTATAAGCTAAAGTCTTTAATTCTTCCATCTATAGTTTACTAAAATTAATTGAATGTCTTCATTAAGAGCAATTTCTTTGCTTAATTAAATAAATGATTTACTTTATTTCAACAACACATTTTCTCCTTTAAGAATGGAAGATTTTTTTTTTGACGAGCTGTTGATGGCGAATTAACATATATGGAAAAAACTTATAGTGGGGTACTCCAATCAAAACATAGAGCATAGAAAAAAGTCGCAGAAGAGGACTTTTTACTCGTGAAAAATGTCATTACCCTTTTCTTTTCACTCTTTTATTAGATAAAATAACTGTCAGGTGCGGTCTTATCATAATAGATATGTCCCATGAATGTAATAGCCTGATAGGCTTGTTTGTGTGTCGTGTTGAATATAGACCGCTTGATTAAAGTTTCACATACTTACATACTTTTGTGAATTTATCTGACTCTATTTTGTTCTGATATTGCGCTTGATCTCAACCCATCAGTCAAGAGCGATCCCTGACACTAATCTAATACAATCGGTAGGAAATTTACATCGCTTCCATGTCATTTAATGGAACTCATTCATGGTTCTTTTTATTTTTGGTAACCGAGGACTCCACCACGTGCCCCTGTGCCCGGACGGCACCAAAGAGCCAGGCCTCTGTACCTCGAGGGAGACTAGCATAGGATCCCAACACCATGGGCTCCTACTTAAGATGCTAGCAACTGCAGGTTTCGAACCCTCGACCTCAACGATGAAGGAAAAGCTCTTAATCAACACAGTTTCTCAGCATTGAATAAGATCCATGGCTCTTCAGAGATGAAGCCTACTAGATTGAATAGATTAATTTTCTTGTGATTTAAGTCATCGTGGTTCTACATAATATGTAATTTGGATGCGTGGAATCTCATCATGCACAAGCAATAATGCGCAGCTACAGACCTGCCAAGAACGTCATGGAAATTCATAGCTAGTAACAGTAGGTTCCATCTAAAGGGCCTCTTGCTTCCAATCCTTGTTTCCGCTTTCTTTCTCTCTTGTTTTCTGAAAGGTCTCATCTTATTCATTTTGGCCCTTTCTTTTGGAGCTGCAATCGGTGGGTCGGACGATGTCCGTCTTTGTATGTTTTCCTCGAAGCTCGTATCATTTTGTGGTAAAATCCGGTCCCTAAGGGACTTGGATCGCCTGACTATGCGTCAGGCCGGTCAGGCGATCTAGGTTGTTGGATGGGGATGCCATCTTACAATAGGGGGCATTTCCCTATCCAACAGTTCCCTGTCCGCAGTTCAGGTGACCTGTGGGCAGGGAATCCATTTCCTCCCTAACGACAAGGGAAATTGTGAGTTCATGACAAGAACATCTGGACAAAGTCCGGTGAGAGGTCGAGTTTTCTAGAATCAAACTGAGAGGTTATGAGTTTCATGCAATCAAGCTTAGAAGCTGTCTTGGTTTGACTGTCAAGTTGGTGCATTGATTTTAATATGAGGAACTGGGCACAACTGCTCATTGTACATGAGTTTTATGAGCTGAGATGATGGAACGACCTTAGCGAAACTTAATTTGGGTTGATGAGATTGTGCCATACAATTTCATGAGTAGGAAGAAGGGATGTAAGTTACTGAGATCGTATTGGAAGAAAACTCCGGCTTAGAAGTGCCGGATCAGACATACTTTAGATTGCAAAGATGTGCTTATCACCTCCTGCTGATAATAAGTCATGTTGCCATATGATTCTTGCTTTTTAGGAACTTGATGTCTTGAATGGACCTTCTTAGGTTATACTTGTCGGCCTAATTCTCCAGAGAAAAAGCACTAACTTGAGATTGAGTTCCAATTCTAATTAGAACTTTTTTGTCCAACTAAAAATAATAATTTTTACTCGAATCTCAAATTTCACATGTTAACTCTGTTAGAATAAAACCTGAATACTTGAAAAACTGAATATGTAGATTATTCATGAATGAATTAAATTCATTCGTAACCAAAACAAAATGTAGAAATGTGAAGAATCTTTACTAACCTTCAGCCATTAGTGAAATTTGATTGGTAATATGATTCCTGAAGTGTCAAACGTTCAAAGAATAGACTTTCTAGCCAATTGTCCTCTTGAAATTGATGGTGTGTTTTATCTTAATGAATTCAAAAATGAATGTAGTCGATTTTCTACGATAAGAAGGTTTGACTTAGAAGACCCCTATATTAACTTGTGTTTGCACCCCTTCGTTTATAACTTCTCCCATCAATAAGTCATACCTTTTGGGCGATTATCACATAATATAATGTGTGTAATATATGTTAATGAATAAATACGGCAACCAAATGTGGGGTCATATTGTTATTTATAACATTCTCCCACTTATTCCCAACATTCCATCAACAAATATCAAACCGAATCCACAAAACTACATGCTGAAGACAATATACATGAATCTTGATGACGGGTGCTCTCATAACGAGTATTATCTTCCATGTATCACATGCATCTTATTTTTCCAAATTAGCTCATATGTGATAATATAACTTAATGAATAAACCCTAAGTTTAATATGGGTCAAAAGTGATTGTTATTTTCTTAATAACTGAATTTGTACGCATGAATTGAGAAAAATCACAACTAAAAAAGAGTTTCACAAATTTGTTCATATGACAAAAGTCTACATACATAACAAATTCCCATCATAACCACATAATCCTTATAGCTCACTGGTGGCATGACTTTAGTTAAAGAATCAACTAACATCAATTCAGTGTGAACGTGTTCAATGATCATTTTATTCTCTTTGACACGTTCTCTTATGGCTAAACACTTGTTATCAATGTGCTTACTTTGACTATCACTATTGTGGTTTTTAGCCATAAAAACCACAGCTGAATAATCGCAAAATATTATTAATGGCTTAGCAATGGAATCCACAATCCTAAGCCCTGAAATGAAACTCTTCAACCACACACCTCGTGAAGTGGCCTCAAAACAAGTAGCAACTAAGCCATGACACGGCTTCACCAACTAACATAAAAATGTATCAAGATGTTGATTTTTAATAATTAACATAACCAGCCCAATCCAAATTTGAATAACCAACTACTTCCAACCATACTGCCGTGGTCAAATCTCAAGATGTAGATCGGTCCGGTGATTTGAGACATGTTACTAAATTATGAAATATTCGTAATTTAAAATATTTAAGATGACATTTTTGCGGATAATATTCTATGCAGTATTTTTCATTCTAAACAAAGATGGCAATTTATTCAAATTAAGCAACTAGATATTATAATGCAATTAAGATAAAATATTTATCTAATTTGAAAATTATTCTTCCAAATTTGAATGTGGGGATGGCCATTGGGACAGTGGCCGATGGCTCACGATAGGCCCATGGGCAAGGCTCATAGCAGGTTCAGCTTGGAATCACGGCAGTGGTTTTGTAGCTAGCTCAGCATGAGAGTGGGCGACGTGAGCAATTGACCGATGGGGATCGTGATAAGCTCGAGCAACTCGACGACAAGGGTCATATTCAGCCAGCGTTCAGTTTCAGCTTGTGATGGCTATACCACAATCGCTGCGAGATAACTCACCGACATAGCGGAAGGGATGGCAATGGCTTTCGGTGTGATTGGGAAGCGGCGTCTGGCGAGCGTGAGAAGCTGCAGTTGTGGCGTTAGGTGACTAGGATAATGGCGGCCAGAATGTTGGTGAATGGGTAGTGGCACATGATCAGCTTAGCATTGGTGGACTTAGCAAATTGGAGTTGTGTGCTATTGAGCAGTGATTGGCCAACTACGGCACAAATGCAGGACACTTAGCGGCGGATAAAAGAGATTGAGACGGGCTATGTCAAGTGACTTGGGAGCGATACTGGGTGATCAGAGGCCGCGGGTTATTGGTTGTTAGGCAGGAGTGTGCTTTTTTTTTGTAATAAATAAGAATGAGTTGAGATATCTATTGATATTTCTATAAAGAGTATTTTATTGAACTTGGCAAAGAGAAATTTTACCATTAGACTATATCCGTATTTTTTTTCGTTCTTGATACCTTGATACGAGGTGTCTTTTCCAAATGAAATCCCCTAGTATATGAAAGGGTGAAAAAGTGCTTTCGTTTTTGTGGAATAAGAAGCCTTTGTATCTTAAAATGGTGACATTGGTGATCGGAAGCAATGGCAAGCTTTGGCCCTTCGGCGATAGTAGCCCATGCGGGGATTGGCCAGATTTCCTGTCTAGCTCACACCTCTCTTGTATTTTCTAAAGGCATTCTGAAATTATCATCGCCTCCCTAAAAAATCTTGAGGTATAATGGTGCGTATATATAGATTGGTCTTTTGTGGTTAAATATCACAAGTTTCTAATATTTGCACAATTGTCCCTATGTTCTGAAAGTTCTTTCAATTAAGTCATTAGAGAGCCAATACACAAATTCTTTCCAATTTGAGAAGGCATTTCGGCCAAGTCATCTCATAGAGTGGGCTGGCCAAAAATTTCAGATCGAGGGTTGAGAATTTGCAAGCTCCAATCTATTTTAAGGGCTATTCTAATTAATTTCAAGGCTTGATAAATTACTGGACTAATTTGACCACAATAAAGTCTTAAAAATATAATTAGGGGCTGAAAAATTCAGATCTACTTCCCCCTTGTGCTGGCCAAAATTCTTGAAGTGTGGACTAGCTCTGGGCAACTAATTCTAGTTCGTGCCATCGGTGATTTAATGTTAGATATTATCATGAATGATTAAAATTATATGTTATACAATGTTGCTAAACTATTTTTACTTAGGAGTTAAATAATTAATTTCTAATTTTTTATGTAATATGCATCTATATGGATTGTCATGATTTAGGTGTCAACAAGCATATATGTTCCAAAATAGTAGTTATTTTTTTTGGTAAAGATTAAAAAAACGCAATTATGCTAGTATCTACATATATGTAGATAGAAATCTTCACATTGTTTTACTTTTTTCTTAGTCATTAAGCTATCTTGTGTTTTAGCATGTAGATAGAAATCTTTCATAGACTACCATCATGATAACTCTAACTTATAGTAATAAAAAAACATCAATGACCTAACACTGTTAAATTAACATTTTCACCGTAAGCTTGCTAAAGCGACGAGGACGTGTATTTCTTGTAACAGCCGCATATTCGCGTAGTTAGACCGTCGACATTAGCAATTAATTTTCGTACGTGAATTTCGAATCAAAAAGGCATTTTATTAAATTTTGAGGAAAATTCGAATAAAAGGGTGAAATTTGAGAAATTAATCTTGAGGATTCCGAAAATTCAATTTTGAGGAAAATGGGTATAAAAGTATGAGTATTTGGATTTAAATAACATTTGTGGTTTTTGGGAAATTTTTCGGGATTGTAATTAATTTTTGGGAGCATTTTAATTGAATTTAATTAAAATTTGATTTAAAAACTGAAAATAGGACACGCCAGGCCAAATGGGTGGACCAGCCATGGGGAGCTCGGCCCAGGACACGCCAGGCCATGGCCAGCCCATGCTCGGGCCAACGCCCGGGCCCAGCCGAGCCACGCCCACAGCCCATCTCTCCTCTGTTTTGCTCTATTTTGGCGACCGATTGGGAAGCTCGCTGTGCGGGTGCCACGTCGGCGAAACGCTCGGCCATTTGCCTGGGGTTAGTTGTAGCAGCCCTGGAGAACCGGCCGAAATTGACCTCAGCCAATGAGAGCTCGCCGTGGGTCGCGACTGGCGATGAAACTTCCCCGCACGCTTCCTTGCTCTGTTTTTCGTTCGCCCGCATAGCCATCTTTGAAGTCGCTTTTTTCTCACCTCGGATCTCAGTTTGAGACGTGGTTGGTGTCGTTGGAATCGTAGAGACGCCCTCTTCAAGCAGCCGCCAACCGCCGTCGACGATTGGCCCTCCTCCACCGTCGGTAGCCCCCGAAACAGCCACCCTTGCAGCCGCCTCCCCTGTTTTGCCGGAAGAATCAAGGCAAAAACCGAGTAAAGGTCGGCCAAACCCATTCCCGACCAAGGCCGCTGTTCTTTCTCTCGCGTGTGGGCCTCATGCGTGTGTGTTGAACTCATTTAGAGGGCCTCGAACAGCCTAGATTCGTGGCTGCAAGCATCTCGGCCCGCGACGAAGGAAGAAAAGGAAAAAAAAAAAGAAGAAAGAAAAAGGAAAAGGAAAAAGGGGAAAAATAAATCCACGGACCGTAGACGTTATTTTGAAATTGCTAAGGTGAAGGAATTTCCTAAATCGTGATTAGGCATACTTTTGCGTTAGTTAATAATGTTTATTATTTTTTATTATAATTATAATTATTTTATTATTGTTAATGCTATTAACGTTTATATTGTTGTTAATACTTTATTATTTGCATGTTATCATTATTATTACTATTAGAATTGTTATTAATATTATTATTTATAGTTATTGTTCATTAGCCTTATCATTTTTTTAGGTGGTCTAGTGATTAAGTTAGAAATATTTGACCACGTTTATTGGACCGTGAGGTGAAATTGAGCATTCAAGTAACAATTAGAACTTTAAGTTGTTAGTTGACGGCTTTCGTTGCTTTGTTCAGCCTTGCAATTTACTTCTTTATTTATTGCAATTTATTTATTTAATTACAGCTTTTATTTATTTAAAATTATCGTATTATTTTAATACTGCAATTGATTGTTTACTTAGACTACGTGAATAGTCTGGAGCGATGGGACTTGGGTTTAGACTGTACTTGAGTGACAAATTAGGAGATTTGGGAGTTGATGTTGAGCTTAGCAAGATGTTTAGAGACAAATTAGGGACCCTAGGACCAAGGTAAACCTAGTTGCGGGATAGGAAGTTAATTTGCTGAGATACTCAGTATCTCACCCCACCACCCCAAACCCTCTCAGGTAAGGAGCATGGAACATGAAGACTTTGAACCATCTGTACCAGATAAACCCGATGATGGCGGTTGGGTGATCTATAGGAGAGTGACCGGAGGAGGTTGGATTTATGAGAATCACGAAAGGAAATTGTGGGATTTCGATGAAGTCTTTTGGGTCTGGGTGCCACACTAGTACGTTGTCATATTCATGGGAAGGATAGGCGAACCCCTAGAAATTTGTAGTGAGCGACACAATCACCCTTGGGGAGGGTTCATGGAGTATGTCCAAGATCGGTGGAGAGAGGATCCCCCTGATGGAAGCATCATCAATCCTTAAGGCAGACCTTGTTGACGTTATTCGGTCATGATTTTCGACGAATAGCTAGCGTGTAATTTAATTATTAGATTGTTTTTAGTAATTTGAAGGAGACGTTGAGTTGTAATATATTAGCTAGCAGCTTTTAAGTTGTGTGTAATTATCTCGCTTGTCTGTGTTTTACTTTGATCTTCAATTGGCTGTGTTGGAGACAAGAAATGGAAGAACTGGGACACGTCGTGCGCTCAAAAATCAGGGTGTGACATTTCTATGATTGGTATATGTAACATCAAAAACACAATTATGGTAATAAACTAGATTTAAGTGCTGAGCACAAAATGTCAATTGTTAATTCAACTTTCAATCCAAATGTAAATTATTCTAATAGGATTTCATACGCATTCAAAGGAGAAGATAATTAGATTATGATATAAGAGACAGGGATTTACAAAAGTGTGTATAGATTGACTTAGAGTACGTAAAATAATGAATTTTGACTTTTCATAACTAAATAAAAATGACTTCCGTTTATTTGATGATTTTACTATTTTATCTTTTCATCTAAATATACACCACACGAATATTGCCTTATTAATATATCGGAATACTAACATCCTCGGTTGAGTGATCACTGATTTTTTTTTTCCAAATTAAAATCCATGTTGAGGATCATAACTAATGCGAATTCACTATATTGGATTAGGTTACTATTGTTACTTGTTGGTAATTCGTTGAAGATAGCATACCATGAGTAGTATAGTTGACAACTGAAAAGTAAGATTAATAGTTAGACTTGACAATAGTAAGTCAATAAAAATAAGTTTGGATAGAAGTGATTATTATATGTAACCAAACATTATTTTTAATTTGGAAACGTTTAAATACTTAAAGCAACTTAAATGACAAAAACAAATGCAATCAAGCGATCACTTTCACGAATTCAATTTTTTAAGACACCAAGATAATAATAAAAAATGATACATTGGAGATTTCCGCGAAGACACCGAGGTGATTATCATTCATAAATAAGAGCTCTAGTCTCTTTTGGTGTGGACAAAGACAATCGTGCCAATTACTTAAACAATGACAAATTCTCAGAACTTCTAGGTTAAACTAAAGAGTACTAAATCAATTGAAGAATGGGTCGAGTGATCTTTGTATCCTTATAACTCTGTTAATTGACTTAAATAACTTGGCGTGGGAATGAGAGAGAGAGAGAGAGATTAGAAGATAAATACTCATGGGAGTGAATGTTAAAGTTATTAAATCTTCAAGTCTATTCCTTCATTTTCACCGGAATGTACACCATATCTCTGCGCACTAGACTGCAATCTGATGCTATTTCTTTTTTCTTTTTACAAGTTAGCGGATTTCATTTTCAATACAAGATAAGACCGGATCCATGCTAATGTCTGGGGATATATATCGATGATCATGAAGATATATCATTGAAGCCGAATACGTGAAATAGAGAAATCAGTGTTTGGTCAGAAAAGCTTTGCATGCATTATATCGATCAATGTGTCGAGCATCAACGTGCGCAGTTCATGCGGAAATACGCCTCTTTAAGAAAATTTCGGAAACTCCTCGGGATGCTAAGTAAAGAGGCATAGATTCACCAGTCAAGTGTAATCATACACAGCAGAGAGAGACAGTTTCCACAGTTTCCCACATTCAAGTGCCCAAATTCCTGGGACAAATGTGTGCCCTCAAAGGGTTCTTCATCGCCATGGTGATCTCCTGCTTCTCCGATAGGTCCACCTCCTCCCCCGCCACCGTCCGCCACTGGAACAGCCACACCAAGTTTGCAACAAAGTACTCCAAGTGCAGCATGGCAAGCCTGTGCGCTGGACAGATCCTCCTCCCCACCCCAAACGGCATCATCTTTATCTCCCTGCTCCCCGTGATGTCGAACCTACCAGCTTTTCCGCCGCTGCAATTCAAGAACCTTTCCGGCTTGAACACCATCGGGTCCTCCCAGACTTCCGGGTCCCAACCCATCTGCGCCACCATGAAGTTGATGTTCCCGTCCTTGGGGATGACGTACCCGCCCAGCTCCGCATCCTCCGTCACCGCGTGCGGCAGCACGAAGTGTGCTGGCGGGTGGCGGCGCAACCCCTCCAACACCACCGCCTTCAGGTAGCCCATCCTCTGCAGGTCCTCCTCCTTCACTTGCTCCTCACCTTGTCTCACGACTGATCTGATTTCATCGTAGAGCCTCTCTTGGACTTCTGGGTACTTGACCAGGTTGGCCATGATCCACTGTAGCGCCGTGGACGTCGTGTCAGTGCCGGCGTTGAGGAACTCCGAGCAAAGGCTCACCATCTCGTCCTCCTCCAGCTTCCTCTTCTCCTCCGTCAGGTCCAGCTCCAGGAGCGTGTCCACGTACGATAAAATCCATTCTTTATCGCAGTCGTTCCCATCCGCCTTGGCCTTGCTCATTTGCTCTCGCTTGACCTTGGATCGAGCTCTGATGAGCGGAACGAGGACACGTTTCCGATTCTCGAGGAGCTCGTAGAACTCCTTCCACCGCTTCCGGAGCACGAGCTTGTTCAGTAGTGGCCAGAAATTGAGTACGTCGAACCGCCGCAGACCCAGCAGCAACCGTCGCAAAACCTCCTCGATCTGCTTAATCTGCTTCTCCACGAGCTTCTCTCCAAAGCACATGAGGACGAGCAAGAAGAACATGGCATGCCGGAAGTGGTCGGCCACGAGGACAACGCCGCCTGGCTGGGACTTGAGCTCTGCCACGAGGATGTCCAGTACCCAAGCATGGTAGTGGGAGTAGGAGCAGAGGCGGGAGGGATGGAGAATCTCCGCTGTGAGGTTCCGGCGAAGGAGGCGCCAGGTGGGGCCATAGGAGGAGGAGCTGATAGTGTGCTGATTGGAGGAGAGTATGCGCATCGTGGCGAGGGGCGGTGGGCGGTCGGCAAAGACGGCGCCACGGTGGATGAGGGCCTGGTGGGCAAGGGACCGGGAGGAGACGAAGACAGCAGGTAGGTAACCGACATGGAGGGTGACCATCGGGCCGTGGCGGGCATGGAGGGAGCAGAGGATGGACCCGAGCTCCGAGAAGGACTTACGAAGCCATACTAAGTTGCCGATGACGGGAAAGGTGAGCGGGCCCGGCGGGAGGCTCTTCTTTCTGGGGGCGGGGGAGAGGAGGTTGATGGTTGCTCTGAGGAGGGCGGCGATGGAGAGGGTGACAAGGACGAGGAACCAGAGATCCATCTTCTGCCAAAGCGACTTCGAGCATATGAGTTTGAGTTAATGGAGGATTTGCAGAGAAGTGGTGGCGATTTGTTCGTGACACATAAGATTCGAGAGATCAGATGACAAATCACCGAAAAGTAAACACAATGGATGATGACAACACTAACAACCCTAATAACAAGATAAAATATAAAATTGGAATGACCTAATGCTAAATTATTAACAATTTCACCATAAGACTTGGACGCTAAGTTCGCAAATGAATCCCGGAGACATGGTCACAAATGACTTACTAAAGTCGTAAGGATGTGTATTTTTTATGGCTCGCAGATAGTGCAATCACAAAAATAAACTATGTTTAATTGCTTGGCGTGCAACCGCGATCATTGCTCCGAAACTCGACCTAAACACAATTATATTTATCAAAGGATTTCGGACACATCAATACAATAAAATGAATTATATTACATATTTTAGATATGAATTCGGACAAGTGAATATGGACTGACTTGGAGAGCATAAAATTTCCAAATTACATATATTACGATACGTTTTCCTTGTCCATTAATTATAGACATTATGGATGCTGTCTATTCATTGAACTTATTGTTATGTTTGAACATTAATATCCTCGTTCAGGGGCAACCCATTTTTTAAATTCATATATATAATAATTATATCAATTAAATTTTAAATTTTTTGTATTTGTGCTAATTCAATTTATCTGGCTAAAAATTGGGCGACTCGGGATTGACTTGAAAATTTCTTTTATAGTATTTTCTTTCGAATGTTTAAGAAAGAGATATTAAAAGATAAGATCTCATGGGGAGTCATGGTTAACATATTACCAACCGGGATGCGGCCTTGCCAGTAAAGGGGTTAACGTATTGTATTTCCAAGCCTATTCCTTAAATTTGACCTGAATGTGGACTGTACCATTTCACGCTAGCCAGAAATCGAAATGGACTTATCCAAGGAGTTTTTCGCAAACATCTGCCAAGTCTGTTTGACTCTATTTCCATTCTCTCTTTTACTTCTATTCTTGCTTATTGCAAGCTTAAATAAATTTAAAGACAATAATCAGAAACATTAAGAAAGAGAAATTGAATACCAAAATTTAAATAAATACAAGCAGAAAAATATTATTACTTACTAAAAAGACATCCTCAATGTCATTATAAAGATCTCTTAAATTTAAAAGATGAAAAAATTACTTTAAATGATAATTTTGCAACTAATAACAAAATCTTTGTGCAATGAAATGGCTCCCCATTCCTTTTGCTCGAGATAATTTGCTCTAAGAAAACTCTCCAATGACCTAAAATTGAGACCAGTGATATCGACTACACATAAAACTAATGAAGTAAAGAAAAGATCAAAATAAGAACAATGAATTAGTAGAGAAAAAAGCATAGCCTCTTAATCCAAAATCTCGTAGATAAAGATGCGTAGGGACCTAAACATTAATCAATCAATTTTGGAGCAAATGAGTAAGAGCTTAAGGAAAAAAAAATAAAAATTTTAGTCAATTTTATGCAAAGTTTACCTAATATAGCTCCGAGCTTTGGTTCGTTGAGAAGATTCATATGACCATGAGACATTTGACCGTATATCATTTCATACAATAAAAATTCAATTTATAATAAGGTATTTTATTTCAAAACAAAATAGTTTTAAGTACTAGGAACGATTGAAACCACCCATTCTTTCTTGATTGAAAATCGAATTTTGAGAATAGCTATGGTGACTCATGTGATCTGAATTCCCTGTTGAATGAAACTCAATTAAAATTTCCTTAGATAAGAAATATTGAAAATCAGTGAAAATCAATGACACTTTCATCATAAGCATTCATCTCATCCTCATCACCACCATTAATTTCATTTGTGGAGTTGCTTTGAATGCGAAATCCATCCAGCTGAACGAGATTAGAATAAAAAATTTAAGAATTATATGTCTAAAATACATTGATACAAACTAAAACTCAAGAAATGAATACCCAAAACTTTCTTGCAATCGAAGAAGCAAAGACTAACGAACCTTTTTCCACTGTTTGGAATTTATTACAAAATCAATATTTGGAAGTTTAAAGCATACAAGATTATTACATTCCAACTTTTTTAAATTTTTTTAAGTTTTTTTTGTTAATAATTGGGAACAATATCCAGATAATCTTTTTCTTTTTCTGGAGAATAATATCCATTATTTTGAAAGTTGAATCTCAGTTATTCATATATTTTTTTGGCTTTACTCACATTTTCCGTCTTCAAAATGGGAGACTCACTTAGCATGTTTCTTATTTTTATTATATAAAAATGCATTTTCCATTGTCTTATTTAAAGAAACAAATCAAATTGATAATAATCAAGAACATGGATTATGTGGGCCCGTGGGCACTCTTCTGATTTTGGTTTAATCTTGTCATAAGAAAGATATAAAAGTAAAAAAGAAGAAGAAGAAGAAGAAGAAGAAACAGAGTCAAAAACTCATGTTTAAGCTTCCAATGCCCATATCATCTGACTTGATTTGACAACTGCAAAACTTTGAGAGTGGGCTCATATTCATAAATAAAGACAATTCAACATAGGATGGCAGAGAGGAGTGTGTGCAAGTGTGCGCTTGCATCAATTTATTGAGTAGGCAATACTCCACATCCGTTCTCCCGAATTCAGCTGCCCAAATTCCTGGGACAAATCTGAGCCCGCAAAGGGTTCTTCATCACTATGGTGAACTCCTGCTTCTCCGACAGGTCAACCTCCTCGCCGGCCACCGTCCGCCATTGGAACAACCACACCAAATTCGCCACGAAGTACTCCAAGTGCAGCATCGCAAGCCCTGACGCGGGACAGATCCTCCTCCCTGCCCCAAACGGCATCATCCTTATCTCCCTGCTACCCGTTATATCGAACCCGCCTGCTTCTCCGCCGCCATCCACGAAATTCAAGAACCTCTCAGGCTTGAAGGCCATCGGATCCTCACAGACTTTCGGGTCCCAACCCATCTCCGCCACCATGAAGTTGATGGTCCCGTCCTTGGGAATGACGTACCCGCCCAGCTCCGTGTCTTCCGTCACCGCGTGCGGCAGCACGAAGTGCCCCGGTGGGTGGCGGCGCAGCCCCTCCAGCGCCACCGCCTTCAGGTAGCCCATCCTCTGCAAATCCTCCTCCTTCACTTGCTCCGCCCCTTGTCCCACGACTGATTTGATTTCATCGTACAGCCTCTCTTGGATTTCTGGGTTCTTGACCAGGTTGGCCATGATCCACTGCAGCGCCGTGGACGTCGTGTCGGTGCCGGCGTTGAGGAACTCCGAGCAGAGGCTCACCATTTCGTCCTCCTCCAGCTTCCTCTTTTCCTCCGGTAGCTCCAGGTCCAGGAGCGTGTCCACGTACGACACGATCCAGTCGCCGTCATTCTCGTCCTCCTTGGCTTTGTTCAGTTGCTCTCGCTTGGCCTTGGATCGAGCTCTGATGAGCGGAACGAGGATGCGATTCCTATATTCGTAGAGCTCGTAGAACTCCTTCCATCGCTTCCGGAGCACGAGCTTGCTCACCCGCGGCCAGAAATTAAGCACGCTAAAACGCCGCAGGCCCAGCAGCATCCGTCGCTGAACCTCCTCAATCTGCTTAATTTGCTTCTCCTCGAGCCTGTCTCCGAAGCACATGAGAACCAGCAAGCAGAACATGGCGTACTGGAAGTGGTCGACGGCCCGGACGACGCCGCCTGGCTGGGACTTGAGCTCCACCACGAGGATGTCGAGAACCCACGCGCGGGTGCGGGAGTGGGAGCGCACGTGGGACGGATGGAGTATCTCCGCAGTGAGGTTCCGGCGAAGGAGGCGCCAGATGGAGCCGTAGGAGGAGGAGCCGATGCTGCGCTGGTTAGTGGAGAGGGGCGGCGGGCGGTCCCCGAAGATGGCGCCGCGGTGGACCAGAGCCTCGTGGGCGAGGGCTGGGGAGGAGACGAAGACGGCGGGGCGCGGGCCCACGTGGAGGGTGACCATCGGGCCGTGGCGGGCGTGGAGGGAGCGGAGGACAGGTTCGAGCTCCAAGAAGGACTTGGGGAGCCATAGGAAGTTGCCAAAGACCGGGAAGGTGAGAGGGCCCGGCGGGAGGCTTTTCTTCCTGGCGGGGGCGGAGGAGGAGAGGAGATTGACGGTGGCTCTGAGGAGGGCCGAGATGGAGAGGGTGACGAGGATGAGGAACCAGAGATCCATGTTTTGCCAGACCGAATTGAGGGTTGCAGAGAAGAGGTGGCGATTGGTTTGCTATTTATAAGATTGGAGATGAGATTGACACTTGGCCGTAAGGAAAACGTAATGGATTACTTTCTCTATATCTTTTTTTTTTCTTTTTATGGTAAGAAATCGGATAATTGTTCAATTAATAGGGGTGTGCATAGTCATGGTGGTCCAATTTCCCTCGAAATTAAGAACCATACTGATGGGATCGGTCCCCAATTTTTAGGATTAGGATCTGACCGACTAATCCTAGGATCAGACTGGACCGAACCAACCAGTCCGATTTGGTTCCTGAGCAATCCAATGTGACCAGGAAAAATTTAAAGACAAATAAGCATTTTGTCCCAACATAGCGCACACAAAGCGATATCCTCTTAAGTTAAGGAAATAAAAATCACGCACAAAGACTCAAAAGCACTCCGTCATCTTTTAGCTCTTTGACTAGGTCAAGAAAGAGAAACTCATGAAAAAGTTGAACTTTGACTCTTTGAGTTATTAGCTTCGCATAAACGAGAGCGGAGTGCTTGGAGCCTTAAGTGTGAGACTTTGAAGAGAAATATTCACTGGGCCATTTGGATTCAAATTGAATGGGGCGTGTCACTTGTCTTTTTACTCTCTCTCGACCCTAAACAACTAAAAAACTTAGAGAAAATGTCAGTGTAAGTGGTCCGATCTGGTCTTGCCCTACTAGGAATCGGGAACCAGATTGCTTGGAAACCAGTTTCATTTTTCAGAACTGTGGACCGAACCAAAATTTCGAAAGATGAACTAACCTGGCCGATTCGATCCTATCCGGGGCGATTCCCGAGTTGGGCGGTCCATTATACTCACCCCTATCAATTAGCGGCTCAATTCTTTTTGGAAAAAGAAAGAAAGAAAGAAAGAAAAAGCAATCTCTAGCATCAATAATTTGTTGTCACATGAAAATACACTAATTTGAGATTGAATTGTCATCCTAACCTAAATTTTTGCTCATATGTCGATTTGGCCCAAGTTTTCTTTATCTTGTAGCATGCACCGAATTTCAATCGATATCTTAATTCGATACTGGTTGAGTTTCTACTAAATACACGTGAAATGATTTGCCAAAATCTTTAAGTGCATGAGTGGAGGGAAATTAAATGAAGGCCTAATTTTGGTCTTGATTGAAAGTTCATACTTTTTTATAGGACAATAAAATTTGAGGGAAATTTAATGAAGGCCTAATTTTGGTCTTGATTGAAAGTTTGTACTTTTTTATAGGACAATAAAATTTGAGGGAAATTTAATGAAGGCCTAATTTCAGTCTTGATTAAAACTTTGTACTTTTTATAGGACAATAAACTTTTGGGCCAAAATTGAAACTCGACATAAAACTATTTTTATATGTGACAATAAAATATGTTAATTTAGATTATGGACACGAATTTAAATAGATATTTTTTATGAGATAAAAAAGTTTGGCTAGGAATTTGAACTGGCTAAAAATTGGTGCTCCTAAAGAGAATAATGCCTCCTAGTATCAGTAGCTCTGCATATTCTTTGGAAAATGATATTTCGACTGTTAAAAAAGCTTTTACAAGGTTTTTCAAAATTCATATTTTCCCTTAAAAACTCATCCTTACTTTTCAGAAGAATTCTGGAAAAACAGATAGAGCTTTTTTATGAAAGCTAAATTATTAAACAGTAGTTTAGATTAACCATGACCTGTTCAGGACAAATTATCTACTCTTTACAAAGTATAAGCTATAGTTTTTAATTCTTCAATTTATTGTTTACTAAAATTAACTGAATGTCTTCATCAAGAGCAATTTCTTCGCATAATCAAATAAATGATCTTATTTTTTTTTCAACAATAGTTTTTCTCCTTTGAGAACTTAATTTACTCGTTCAAATCCGTTATCCTTCAATTATAAATAACCCATCTATAAATCATATACGTTACTACATTTACTTTTCAATTTATTAATAGTAGATTAGAGAGGAAGTACTGTATTTATCATCATAGCCTTTACAAAAAAATTATATTGCAGTATTTTATATTATAATTTTGCTTTATCCAATTTCTAATATACACTTATTAACATATAAAAGCTTGGGGATGAAAAATAAGATAAACCTATTGTTGAATGTGGGTCGTGGACCTAGAAGAAAAGGTCAATTTAGACTTCTTTGATTATTTGCTTAATCTGGTAGAACGTATTATTGTATTTCCAATATTCAAGAATCCTCATGAGATTTGTTCTTTTTAACTGCAAAAATTAAAGGATACATAAGAAGTACATACATTTCATGATAAAGTAAATTGAAATAGAGTAGGAACATTGAAAAGCAAAGTTAAATCTAGAAAAAAAAAAAGATCAAATCCTCATTTTATAAGAAAGGAAGACTTTTTTGACGAGCTATTAATGGCGAATTAACATATATGAATAGAACTTATAGTGGAGTAGTCCACTCAAAACATGGAGCATAGACTTGTGAAAAACATAAAGCGATACCTCTAAATCTACCTAGCACCGTCCCCCACATCAGGGAGGTTCGGGTAGGTCGCGACATCTATCATAATAGATATATCCCCATGGATGTAAAAGCCTGGTAGGCTTCATTGAGTGCAGCATTGAATATAGACCGCTTGATTAAAGTTTCATGTACTTACATACTTTTGTGAATTTATTTATTCCGATATTACGCTCGATCTCAACCCATTGGTCAAGAGGAATCTCCCACACTCGTCTAATATGACTGGAAAGAAATTTACATTGCCGTGATGTCATTTAATGGAACTTGAATTTGAGATCCATGGCTATTTATAGATGAAGCCTGCTAGATTGAATAGTTCTATTTCTTGCAATTTAAGTCATCTTGGTTCTACAGAAAATGTAATTTGGATGCGTGGAATCTCATCATGCACGTACAGTAATGCGCGGCTACAAACCTGCCAAGAACGTCATGGAAATTCACAGCCAGTAACGGTAGGTTCCATCTAAAGGGCCCCTCACTTTCAACCCTCGTTTTCGCTTTCCTCCTCTCTTGTTTTCTTAAACGTCTCGTCTTACTCGTTCTGGCCTTCTCATTTGGAGCTGCAATCGAAGGGCCAGACGACGTCAATCTCTATTGCTCAGATCATCTTGTGGAAACATCCGGTCCCTAACAACGAGGGAAATCGTGAGTTCTTGACAAGAACATCCGGACTAAAGTCTGGCGAGAGGTCGAGCATTCTAGAATCAAACTGAGAGGCCATGAGGTTCACGCAATCAAGCTCAGAAGCTGTCCTGGTTAGACTGTTAGGTTGGTGCGTTGATTTTAATATGAGGAACTGCGCAGTACCGCTCGTTGTTCATGAGTTTTATGAGTGGAGATGATGAAACTGACCTTCGCGAAACTTAATTTGTGTTGATGAGAGTGTGCCGAACAATTTCATGAGCAGGCAAAAGGGACGTTAGTTACTGAGGTCGTGTGGAAGAAAAATTCGGCTTAGAAGTGCCGGATCAGACGTAGGTTAGATTGCAAAGATGTGCCCATCACCTCCTGATGACAACAAGTCATGTTGCCGTGTGATTCTTGCTTTTAAGCACTTGATGTTTTGAATGGACCTTCTTAGGTTTTACTTGTCAGCCTAATTCTCCAAAAAAAAAAAAATACTAACTTGAGATTGAGTTCCAATTCGAATTGAACTTTTTTGTCCAACTTAAGATTATATTACTCGAATCTCAAATTTCACAAGTTAACTCTTCGCCCAAAGTCAGTTCTAGTGATCCGACGAGGCATTTTCATGTTAGCTATTATTTCGAAGTCGGCCTTCTACCCGCAATTTTCCCAGATCAGGTGCCCGAATTCCTGGGACAAATCTGAGCTCTTGAAGGCGTCTTCACCTGCCACACCATATTCGCCACGAAGTACTCCAAGTGCAGCATCGCGAGCCTATACACGGGACAGATCCATCTCCCGACCTGAAACCATGTCATATTTATCTCCGCTCTCAGATGCACAGGCTTCTCTGCTGCCACCACAGTTCAAGAACCTCTCAAGCTTGAATGCCGTTGGGTCCTCCCAGACTTTCGGTTCCCAATCTATCTCTGCCACCATGAAGTTGATGATGACGTCCTCCCGAACAACCTCCGTGTCCTCCGTCGTTACCGCATGTAGCACCACAAAGTGCGCTGGCGGGTGGCAGTGCAGCCCCTCCAGCACCACCGCCATTAGATAGCCTATCCTATGCGGGTCCTCCTCCTTCACGTGCTCCGGCTCTTGTCCCACGATTGATTTGTTTTCATTGTCGAGCCTCTCTTGGATTTCTGGGTATTTGACCAGGTTGACCATGATCCACTGCAGCGCCGTGGATGTCATGTGGGAGCCAGCGTCGAGGAACTCCAAGCAGGTGCTCACGATGTCGTCCTCCTCGAGCTCTCTCTTTTTTCCTCAGGCAGCTCCAAGTCCAGGAGTGTGTCGACGCGATTCAATCGCCGTCACTGTCTTTCCTGCCCTCCTTGGCTTTGCTCAGGAGCTGTCGCTTGGTCTTGGGTCGAGCTCTGATGAGCATGACGAGGACACGATCTCGATGTTCCCACAGCTCATAGAACTCCTTCCACTGCTTCCAGAGCCCAAGCTTGCTCAGCTGCGGCCAGAAATAGAGTATGTTGAACCGCTGCAGACACAACAGCAACAATCTGTGAGATTTTTCGATCTGCTGAATCTGCTTCTCCTCGAGCCTGTCTCTGGAGCTCGTGAGGACCAGCAAGCAGAACATGGCGTACTGGAAGTAGTCGACAAGGATGTCGAGGACCCACATGCAGGGGTGGGAATAGGAGCGGAGGCGGAAGGGATGATGGATCTCTGCCGTGAGGTTCCGCCATGGGAGGGGAGGAGGAATTGATGTTGTGCCGGTTAGAGGAGTGGACGTGGCTGGTGGCGATGGCCAGCGGGCGGTTGGCAAAGACGACACCACGGTGGATGAGCGCCTGATGGGCGAGGCCGGGGAGGAGACGAAGACAATGGGGCGGGAGGTGTCGAGAGAGCGGAGGACGGACTCGAGCCCCAAGAAGGACTCGCTGAGCCATACATACTAAGTAGCCAATGACCAGGAAGATGAGCGGGCCCAGTGGAGGCTCTTCTTCTTGGTGGCGGAGGAGAGGGGGTTAACGGTGGCTCTTAGGAGAGGATGGCGACGGAGAGGGTGATGACAACGAGGAACCAGACGTTTATCTTTTGCCAAAGAGGCTTCAAGTTTTTGAGCGAGTCTTGACCAAATCAAGGATTTGCAGAGAAGAGGTGGCGATTTGTTTGTTTCAAATTCTTATAAGCAGGGCAATTAGATGACAATTTATCCAAAAGAAAACACAATGGATGAAATCCCAGCATCAGTACTGGATTTTATATGGGAAATGATACATTCACAATTCCCATCCACAATTTTCTTATGGATTCTGAAATAGAGAGACAAGAATTCCATCTACCCAATTGGGTAAACAATCAAATAAGTCCAACTTGTTGTGAAAGTAAACGGCAATCTTTGGAATCGACTCAAAAATATAAAATGCGGGAAGAGAGAGAAATATGAGATAAGAGAGAAGTGGATAGCAAATCTTAACTCTTCTTATTCATCTTCAACAAAACCTCTATTTATAAACTAGAAGATACATGAATAATATAGATATATCGTACATGATGCATACATCCAAGTATACTATTAATGAAGAAGATGATCATGTACATTGTGAGAGTGAATGTACATGCTACAATTCATGTATACCATTAATAAATAAGATGATCATGTACATTGCAAGATGGAATGTATAGAACTATTCATTGGATAATAAATGTGATATACATCTTAGACTGCCTCATTAAAAACCTTGCCAAGAAAAACCCAGTAAGACAAAAACTTGACAAAGTAAAAAAGAGTACATTTATCAACCTTATGGGCTCCATTCCCCTAATTGAATTAGTCATCCAAGCCGACGCATTCCTATTTATATACAAATTTTTCGGATGTGGAAATAGGTAGGGATTTAGTGAACATCTGCAAGATTGTCACTAGAGCTAATTGGATGGATACTTATTTCACCATTTTCTTGGAGTTCATGCGAGTAAAATAACTTAGGTGAAATATGTTTATTTTTGTCACTTTTGATAATTCCATCTCGCATTTGTGCAATGCAAGCTACATTATCCTCAAAAAGTAAAGTGGGGGCAGATAATCCACATGAATCTTGAAAATGTCTGTTCTTGAATGTGATGTATCAAAGCTCTTAACCAAACACATTCTTTGGCAATTTCAAATAGTGCAATAATCTTAGAATGATTTGAGGAAGTAGCAATTATACTTTATTTTATTGACTTTTATGAAATGGTCATGCCTCCATAGAGAAATAACCAGTTCGTGACTTAGCATTATGAGGATTAGACAAATAGCTAACATCTGAATATGCCACCAATGTTAAAACTCTCCTGATGACCTAAAATTAAGTCTGGCGATATTGATTATACATAAAATAAATGACTTAAAGAAAATATCAAAATAAGAATAATGAATTAGTAGGGAAAAAAATTTACCCCTTTAATCCAAATCTTGTAGATGAAGATGTGTTGGGACCTAAAACATTAAACATTCAATTTAGGATCACATGATTAAAAACTTAAGGAAACAAAACGAATTTTGATTAATTTTATACAAAGTTTACCTAATATAGCTCCAAGCTTTGGTTCGTTGAGAAGATTCATATGACCAATTTCAAACAAATAAAAAGTCAATTTATAATAAGGCATTTTATTTCAAAACAAAATAGTATTAAGTACTAGGAACGATTGAAACCGCGGATTCTTTCTTGATTGAAAATCAAATTTTGAGAATAGCTATGGTGACTCATATGATATGAATTTCCTGTTGAATGAAAATCAAGGAAACCTTAGATAAGAAATATTAAAAATCAGTGACAATCAATGACACTTTCATCATTAGCATTCATCTCGTCCTCATCACCACCATTAATTTCATTTGTGGAGTTACTTTGAATGGAAACTCCATCAAGCTGAACAAGATTAGAAGAAAAAATTTAAGCATTATATGTCTAAAATATATGGATACTTACTAAAACTCAACGAAAATGAATACCCAATACTTTCTTGCAATTGAAGAAGCAAAGACTAACAAACCTTTTTCCGCCTTTTGGAATTTTTCTATTACAAAATCTTACAACAATTGGATGTTTGAAGCATATAAGATAATTACATTCCTACTTTTTTAAGTTATTAAGTAGTTTTAAATATTTGGGAACAATATCCACATAATCTTTTTCTTTGTCTGGAGAAAATTTTCCATTATTATAAAAGTTGCAACTCAGTTATTCATATATTTCTTTCGCTTTTTCTCACATTTTCCATCTTCAAAATGGGAGACTAACTTAGCCTGTTTCCTATTTTTATTATATAAATATGCATTTTTCATTGTCTTATTTAAAGAAACAAATCAAATTGATAATATCCAAAAACATGGATTATGTGGGCCCGTGGGCACTCTTCTTATTTTGGTCTAATCTTGTTATAAGAAAAATACAAAAGTAAAAATAAAAGGAAACAAAGTCAAAAATTGCATGTTGAAGCCTTCAATGCCCATATATATCTGACTTGATTTGACAACAGCAAAACATTGAGAGTTGGCTCATAAACAAATATTTTCTTACAATTTAACACAAGAGGGCTTTCTTTTGCTGAAAAAAGTAATTTTAAGAGCAACAAGAAGGGCAAACAGTTCCAACATTGCAACAATAATTTATTTATTTTACATGGAAGAGCTTTTTCTCACAATGATCTAAGAATGAGAAATTCTTGGGCAGATTTTGTGCATTCTCAAGGTCACAAGCCATAATTCAATTAAAACAAGATTGAGAAGCTTATGAAAGGACCAGACAGTCATTTCCTATCAAATATGTAGCAAGTAAGGACATATTACTTTAGATTGCTTTAATTGATTTAATCAATCTTTCCACCCATCAAATGTCCCAAAGGCATCTGCTTTTACTATTAGAGATAGTTAGGATTTCAAATGATTCATTGATACCGGAACTTCAATTCACATGACCAAATATGAAATTAATCTTTTCAACTTACGACCATATGTTGGGAAAGATAGCGTTATGATTTGAAGTGGTGATTCGCTTGAAATTTCTCATACTAGTGATGCTCATATCAATTTGGGCCAAAAGAGCATTGATATAAAAATTGTTGTACCTATTCCCAAAATGAAAAAGAATTATTTCTTAGTTAGCTAATTTACAACTGACTACCTTCTGTCTTTGCCACTGATTTTATATTAAAGGACAAGAAAATGGGAAAAGTTTTGGCAATTGGAAATTGTGAAGGTGATATATATATATATATTAAAGATGTCGAAAGAAGTATAATTTCGAATTGATTTAGAGAGCTGGTGAAAGTACTTGGCATCAAAAGTAGGGACATTAACAATCGATGACAATCTGTCACCTGCAAAATAAAGGCGATATTACTATTACTACTTGAAATAATAGTTAGACATGACAAATGCAGTTTAACAAAACATATTTAAGTGAAAGTCACTAGAACTCAAAATATTATTCATAGTTATATAACATTTACATGAATACAAAAATTAGATGTATTTACTCTTCATAGAAAAAATGTAATTTGATGATCTCTTCTAACATGGAATTATAATTAAAAGACTGGTTGACACCAGAATTTTGGTTTTTCCATTTGGTCATTTATTGCAATACATTTATTGCTTTCATTTATTGAGTATTAGTTGACTAATTAGGCACTTGCACGATTATCCATTACTTGTTAGTGGACATGTTTAAAATCGATACAAATTGCTTGACAAATATTTTTTGAAGATAAAAGAAAAAATGTATCAAAATGGCGTTAGAATATTCTAGTGTAATCAATTCCTTGAACCCATAAATATATAGTTTGTAGAAAGAAAATACTCTCTCACACTTCACTTTTCGTTTCTAGTCCAACCATAATAAAATCATTACTAGTTTCTTACAAATATGATTACTTAACATATTTATATTGAACTTAAGTTGCAAATTGATATAAGCTTAGAAGAGTCCGAAGTAAGTGAAAACTTACTAATTCATTAACCAAATCGTAAGTGGTCCACCCTAAGGGAAGGTTGCTCAATAATTGAAGATTTTTTGGCAACAATATTGTGGGTGGATTTTGGATTGCGGTGATTATTATTCGTCAATAAGCTTGATGGTACTCTTGTTTGGTGCAGAGAAGGATAAGCATGCCAGCTACGTAAAAAAAAATTAAAATTTCTTAGAACATAGAATTTGAACGAAGAGATACTAGATTGATCTAGGTTTAAGCCAATTTGAAAATTATGAGATAAATAGGCATGAGGTGCCAATGTTAGGAGCATTTTACTTCCAAGCGTAATCCTTAATTTGGACCGGTATACGGACAGTACATTTGCGCAATTGAATGCTCTTTCTTTTAAGTTAGCTAATTTCAATTTCAACACAAGACATGAGATTACACATGCTACTGTTTGAGAGATAAATTCCGACAATGATAGATCAGTACAGATAATATTAGCACAGCATGCGTGAAGTGGTGAAATGAGTGTTTGGAGTGACATCGGAATCGAAGTACGTGTTCGAAAAAGCTTTCATACACGTTGTCTTTGGGGAATTTCCACAAACAGCTCGGGGGTTCCCAAGTAAAGAAGCACAGTTCACCTGCCTAGACTCATTATATAGAGCAGAGAGAAGGAGCGTGTGCAAGTGTACGTTTGCATCAATTTATTGAGTAGGCAATACTCCACATCCGTTCTCCCGAATTCAGCTGCCCAAATTCCTGGGACAAATCTGAGCCCGCAAAGGGTTCTTCATCACTATGGTGAACTCCTGCTTCTCCGACAGGTCAACCTCTTCGCCGGCCACCGTCCGCCATTGGAACAACCACACCAAATTCGCCACGAAGTACTCCAAGTGCAGCATCGCAAGCCCTGCCGCGGGACAGATCCTCCTCCCTGCCCCAAACGGCATCATCCTTATCTCCCTGCTACCCGTTATGTCGAACCCGCCTGCTTCTCCGCCGCCATCCACGAAATTCAAGAACCTCTCAGGCTTGAAGGCCATCGGATCCTCCCAGACTTTTGGGTCCCAACCCATCTCCGCCACCATGAAGTTGATGGTCCCGTCCTTGGGAATCACGTACCCGCCCAGCTCCGCGTCTTGCGTCACCGCGTGCGGCAGCACGAAGTGCCCCGGTGGGTGGCGGCGCAGCCCCTCCAGCACCACCGCCTTCAGGTAGCCCATCCTCTGCAAATCCTCCTCCTTCACTTGCTCCGCCCCTTGTCCCACGACTGATTTGATTTCATCGTAGAGCCTCTCTTGGATTTCTGGGTTCTTGACCAGGTTGGCCATGATCCACTGCAGCGCCGTGGACGTCGTGTCGGTGCCGGCGTTGAGGAACTCCGAGCAGAGGCTCACCATTTCGTCCTCCTCCAGCTTCCTCTTTTCCTCCGGTAGCTCCAGGTCCAGGAGCGTGTCCACGTACGACACGATCCAGTCGCCGTCATTCTCGTCCTCCTTGGCTTTGTTCAGTTGCTCTCGCTTGGCCTTGGATCGAGCTCTGATGAGCGGAACGAGGATGCGATTCCTATATTCGTAGAGCTCGTAGAACTCCTTCCATCGCTTCCGGAGCACGAGCTTGCTCACCCGCGGCCAGAAATTAAGCACGCTAAAACGCCGCAGGCCCAGCAGCATCCGTCGCTGAACCTCCTCAATCTGCTTAATTTGCTTCTCCTCGAGCCTGTCTCCGAAGCACATGAGAACCAGCAAGCAGAACATGGCGTACTGGAAGTGGTCGACAACGCGGACGACGCCGCCTGGCTGGGACTTGAGCTCCGCCACTAGGATGTCGAGAACCCAAGCGCGAGCGCCGGAGTAGGAGCGCACGCGGGACGGATGGAGTATCTCCGCAGTAAGGTTCCGGCGGAGGAGGCGCCAGGTGGGGCCGTAGGAGGAGGAGCTGACGTTGTGCTGGTTGGCGTTGAGGATGCGTTCGGCGGCGAGGGGCGGCGGGCGGTCGGCGAAGACGGCGCCACGGTGGACGAGGGCCTCGTGGGCGATGGCCGGGGAGGAGACGAAGACGGCGGGGCGGGGGCCCACGTGGAGGGTGACCATCGGGCCGTGGCGGGCGTGGAGGGAGCGGAGGACGGGCTCGAGCTCCGCGAAGGACTTGCGGAGCCATAGGAAGTTGCCAACGACAGGGAAGGTGAGAGGGCCCGGCGGGAGGCTCTTCTTCCTGGCGGGGGCGGAGGAGGAGAGGAGATTGACGGTGGCTCTGAGGAGGGCGGCGACGGAGAGGGCGACGAGGATGAGGAACAAGAGATCCATCTTTTGCCAGACCAAAGTAAGGTTTTTGCGGAGAAGAGGTGGCGATTGGTTTATCCTGTATAAAGATTGGAGACGAGATCGAGGTTGACAACTTGGCCGTAAAGGAAAGGAAAACGTAATGGCTTACGTTGTCTATACATTTTTCATTTTTTATGGTAAGAAATCGGATGACTGTTCAATTAGTGCCCCCTTCTCTTTTGACAAAAAAGAAAGAAAGAAAAAGCAATCTCTAGCATCAATAATTTGTTGTCACTTGAGATTACAGTAATTTGAGATTTTGTCGCCATCCTGACCTAAGTTTTAACTCATATGTGAATTCTGGCCCAAGTTTTCTTTATCTTTTAGTATGCACCGAATTTCGGTCGATATCCTAATTCAATACTCGTCAGAGTTTAAGCCGAATACACGTGAAATGATGTGTCGAAATCTTCAAGTGCATTATTGGAGGGAAATTAGGCCAAATTTCGGTCTTGATTGGAAGTTTGTACTTATTTTTATAGGAAGATAAAATTTCGGGCCAAAATTGAAGCTCCACATGTGAGACAATAAATTATGTTAACTCAGATTATGGGCACGGATCAAAATTGATATCTTTTTATGAGATAAAAAAGTTGGGCTCGGAATTTGACCCGGCTTAAATTGGTGTTCCCGAAGAGAATAAAGCCTCCTAGTATAAGTAGCTCAGCATATTGTCTGGAAAATGATATTTTAAACGTTAAAAAAGCTTTTTATAAGACTTTCAATTTTATCAAATAAAATAAATGTTAGGTGCGGTCTCATTGTAATAGATATGTCCCATGGATGTAATAGCCCGATAGGCTTCATTGAGTGTCGTGTTGAATAGACCGCTTGATTAAAGTTTCACATACTTACATACTTTCATGAATTTATCCAGTTCTTTAATGTTCCGATATCGCTTTCAATCTCAATCCATTAGTCAAGAGCGATTTGTCAAACTGATCTAATACGATTAGTAAAAAAATTATATCGCCGCGATGTCATTTAATGGGACACGAATGCGAGATCCACGGCTCCTCATAGATGAAGCCTACTAGATTAAATAGTTTAATTTTCATGCGATTTAAGTCATCGTGGTTCTACAGAAAATGTAATTTGGATGCGTGGAATCTCATCGTGCACGAACAATAATGCGCGGCTAAAGACCTGCCAGGAACGTCACGGAAATTCACAGCCAATAACGGTACGTTCCATCTAAAGGGCCTCTCGCTTTCAACCCTTGTTTCTACTTTCCTTCTCTCTTGTTTTCCGAAACGTCTCGTCTTACTCGTTTTGGCCTTTTCTTTTGGAGCGGCAGTCGATGGCCCAGACGACGTCAGTCTCTGTTGTTCGTTTCCCTGGATGCTCGTATCATTTTGGGGTAACATCCCGTCCTTGACAACAAGGGAAATCGTGAGTTCTTGACAAGAACATCCTGACAAAGTCTGGCGAGAGGTCGAGCGTTGTAGAATCAAACTGAGAGGCCGTGAGTTTCAATGCAATCAAGCGCAGAAGTTGTCTCGGTCTGACTGTCAGGTTGGTGCATTGATTTAGATACCGATCGATGTACATGAGTTTTATGAGCGAAAGTTTTATTTGTGAAAGACGATGAAACGACCTTCGCGAAACTTAATTTGTGTTGATGAGAGTATGCCGAACAATTTCATGAGCAGGCAGAAGGCATGTAAGTTACTAAGGTCATGTGGAGGAAAACTCCGGCTCAGAAGTGCCGGATCAGATGGAGTTTAGATTGCAAAGATGTGCCTATAACCTCCTAATGATAGCAAAACCATGCTGCGGTGTGATATCTTGAATGTACCTTCTCAGGTTTTACTTTTACGCATAATTGTCCAAAGAAAAAGCACTAACTTGAGATTGAGTTCCAATTCCACTTAGAACTTTTTCGTCTAACATAACATTAAAATGTGTACTAATCTCAAATCTCACATGTTAACTCTTCGTCCAAAGCCAGCACTAGTTATCCGACAAGGCATGTTCATGGAGCAATTATTTCATATCTGCCGGCTTATGTTGACGTATTGAGAAGGCGGCCTTCTACCGGCAATTTCTCCCAGTTCAGGTGCCCAAATTCCCGGGACAAATCTGAGCCCTTAAAGGCGTCTTCAGCTGCCAAACCATATTCGCCACGAAGTAGTCCAAGTGCAGCATCGCGAGCCTATACCCAGGACAGATCCTTCTCCCGACCCGAAACCACGTCATCTTTATCTCCGGTCTCAGAACCACAGGCTTCTCGGCTGCTGCCACAGTTCAATAACCTCTCTAGCTTGAATGCCATCCCGGGTCCTCCAAGACTTCTGGTTCCCAATCTATCTCTGCCACCATGAAGTTGATGATCGCGTCGTACCCACCCACCTCCGTGTCCTTCATCGTTACCGCATGTCGCTGGTGGGTGGCAGTGCAGCCCCTCCAGCACCACCGCCATTAGGTAGCCTATCCTCTACAGGTCCTCCTCCTTCACTTGCTCCGCCTCTGGTCCCACGATTGATTTCCTTTCAATGTCGGGACTTTCTTGGGTTTCTGGGTATTTGACCAGGTTGACCATGATCCACTGCAGCGCCGTGGATGTCATGTGGGAGCCAGCGTCGAGGAACTCCGAGCAGGTGCTCACTGTGAAGTTTTGTAAGATCACTACCAACTGTCAGGTAAAAACGTGGATTTATATTTAAGTACTTTCACAATGTGAAATTTTGTAGGACCACTGTCAATTGTCCTAAAAGTTTAAGCCGTTAGGTGAAGACGTGGATTTATATTTAAGTATTTTCACACTTTTCTTCACGCTTAATCTGGTCTTTTTGCCAGTACTAAATGTGTAAATATTTTTTTGGAAGGCAGAATAGGAGTCTGGGAAGATTTGAACTCATGACCTCTTGCTCTGATACCGTGTGAAATTTTGTAAAACCACTCTTAAGCCATTAGGTGAAGACATGGATTTATATTTAAATACTTTCACACTCACGATGTCGTCCTCCTTGAGCTCTCTTTCTTCCTCAGGCAGCTCCAGGTCTAGGAGCGTGTCGACACGATCCAATAGCGTCGCTGTCTTCCCTGTCGTCCTTGGCTTTGCTCAGGTGCTCTCGCTCGATCTTGGGTCAAGCTCTGATGAGCACGACGAGGACACGATCTCGATGCTCCCACAGCTCATAGAACTCCTTCCACTGCTTCCAGAGTCCGAGCTTGCTCAGCTGCGGCCAGAAATTGAGTACGTTAAACCGCTGCAGACACAGCAGCAACACTCAGTGAGCCTTCTCGATCTGCTGAATCTGCTTCTCCTCGAGCCTGTCTCTAAAGCTCGTGAGGACCAGCAAGCAGAAAATGGCGTACTGGAAGTGGTCGACAAGATTGTCGAGGACCCACGCGCAGGGGTGGGAGTAGGAGCGGAGGCGGAAGGGATGGAGGATCTCCACCGTGAGGTTCCGCCATAGGAGGCGTCAGGTGGGGCTGTCGGAGGAGGAATTGATGTTGTGCTGGTTGGAGGAGTGGACGCGGCTGGTGGCGATGGCCAGCGGGCAGTGGGCAAAGACGGCACCACGGTGGATGAGGGCCTGGTGGGCGAGGGCTGGGGAGGAGAAGAAGACAGTGGGGGCGGGGGGCGTCGAGAGAGCGGAGGACGGACTCGAGCTCCAATTAGGACTTGCTGAGCCATACTCAGTCGCCAATGACCAGGAGCCTGAGCGGGCCTAGTGGAGGCTCTTCTTCTTGGTGGCGGAGGAGAGGGGGTTCACGGTGGCTCTGAGGAGAGGGTGGCAACGAAGAGGGTGATGACGAGGAGGAACTAGACGTCCATCTTTTGCCAAAGAGGCTTCAAGTTTTTGAGCGAGTCTTGACCAACTTAAGGATTTGCAGAGAAGAGGTGGCGATTTGTTTGTTTCAAATTCATATAAGCAGGGAGATTAGATGACATCTTATCCAAAAGAAAACCTAATGGATGAAATCCCAGCATCAGTACTGGATTTTATATAGGAAATGATAAATTCACACTATAATTTCCTTTTAGCCGAGAATTCCCTCTACCCAATTGGGTATACAATCATATAAGTCCGACTTACAGTTTACGTTTCTGCCATTTCCTATTCTTCATGTCTTCATTATCTAATCATATTAAAATCCCGCAGTGTAAGAACTTACTTATGTGTAAAAATCATAGGTCCTTCTTTTTTCCCAAAAGAAGAAGAAGAAGAAGGTTACATAATTTTAACTATACTTCTAATTATGCATAAAGTGTTCAATACAAACTATAAACTACATGTAAACGATAAGCTAAACCTTTTATTGTTTGATTTGTTATTCCTACAAATCATCACTGCACCGGGCTCTTCCAAGGACACCTTTACATGGACTCCTTGTGTCTTCTTCATGCTCACAGGTATGCTCTTCCCGTTTAAAAGAGACATTCACTTAAGTTTAGTAAATAACAAATCAAAATTTGTTCAATTAAGTTCAATTTATTTACTTGAACAATAGATAACCATTTAGTTAATATAAAACATCTTTAATTTCCTTCATTTTCATTCTAATACATAAGATATGTCACTTTAATAACATTTATTTTTTGTTTCGACGGTACTTTTTTCCATTAGGAATTATAATTGTAAAACTGCAATTTATTTTACTTGATCAAATAAGTTATACTTTATATTGTACATAACCTATTTATATATTAGCTATGCTACTACTTTTACCTTCGATTGTACTTTTATAAATTAAGTAGGTATCCCTGAGTCTACAATCCTAACTTCTTCAAAACAAATGGATATTAGACATTTTTAAAATATATTTTCGCTTTATCCATTTTTTAATATAAAGTTAATAAAAATATAAAATTTTGGGGATGACGAATAAGTTAAAATTTGATGCAGAATGCTGTATTAGTAGAATTTATCTCTCCCAGTTCAATTTGAGAGCTCAATCATTCAAATAAAAGACATTTAGGTACTCTTGTGAAATATGTTCTAGGGATTGAGAATGACTACCCACTAAGAAGGACTACGTTCTAGGGATTGAGAATGACTAAGGTCGGAACATCCAAATGTTCTAAATAGGTATTTGAATTTACAGTGACAACTGACAACTAAGCTAGCATTTATGCTTAGCCTTTAAATTTTGATTCCTTTAAAAATTTGAAATATGGGAGACCGATTTTACTTGAAGCGTGCAAGTGAGCTATGAGTCCTAACTTCAACTTAGTGTTCTTTTTAAAATATTTTCTTGTCTTCTCTCATTTGTTAACCAACCTCAAATTAGTATTAGAACATGGGATTATTCCATTAAAAATCCCAAACTGATATTTCACAACATATTTATCTAAAAATTGTGATATCTCATATCGTCACGCGCTACACATATCATTTCTGATTACATATTTAATATTATCATATGGAACTACAACAAAATATATACAAGAAAATCGCATAAGTTTAATTAATGTACCTATATCTCTTCATGCTAACATTAGTATTACAGTTTTAACATTAACCTCCCAAGCTAAACCCAAAATACATAAGCTTAGGAATGGGTTAGGGTCAACTATCACCACACTATACTTCTTCGTCCAAAGCTTGGACAAAAGTCAAGTTTTCCGCTATGGATTGACAACATTGCCCATCGACTAGTCACTATTGAACCTTAATGAAGAAGACAAGATTTGAAGCATTAGACTTCCAAAAGAAAAGGAGGTCTAAGGCCAAATAGTCTAGACAACTCCCTCTTAATGTTCATGTACTGAGTAACAAATTCATGGGAAATCCACTCTAAAAATCCAACATCAACCTACACAATGCAACTATAGTTAGTATACACTACTGTCAGCCCAAGTACAAACACATCTTCAAACATAGGATCGAAATGCACAGGAACTCCAAAAAACAAAGATGGTGGACAATCCATCCTACTTGTCTAAAAAATAAAGAAGTAAGCTAAAACTCAATAGGGAATTACCTTACCACTCAACCTGGCACTCAAACAACATGAGTTCAAGTCATAATAAAATGACCATGCATGACAAGTACATAAGAATATGCATTATCTTCTGTTATCATGGTATGTCAATAGAAACCAATATCATCATCGCATAAGATTATTTGCTCATTTGCAAGCAAACGTCATAGCATATTATGATGCAAGGGTACTTTTTTCATGTGTGTATAGTTATATATCTACAGATATATGTATTATATTATTTACTTTTCTTCTTAAACACCCTCAGTGTATCCCGACATTTGGAGTATCTCGACTTTTAAGCCATCTCGAAATATTTTCCAAGGCATCTGGACTCTTGACATCTTGAAACACTCCCTAGACTTCTCAATATATGAAGCATCATGACCACTTATATATGGGGGACAACAATATATCATATTATTTTCCATATTTAGTAATATTGTATCAAGCACACAACATAGTATTAGATGATTTTTCTTGCATCAATAACAAAACAGACACTCATTTCGAAAATTGACATCCGATACTTAACACATTTTCATGCATATCATTTCCTTGCCCTCTTAATGATGACATACATTAGTAATAATACTTACATACTTACATCTTTTCATTTCTCATCATACCTTTTAATGATCACATAATAATACCATACTTACCTCTCTCTCTTTTTAAATTTCTCATACAGCAATAATAACACATTCAGCAGATCAACTGATGGCATACTCGGTAAGTAAGTATACTTGGCTTATAACAAGTGGGTATACTTGGTGAGTGGGTATGCTCCACAAGTCATTATTTTTTAAAAACGGATGTGATAGCATATTGTGATGCTTAGCAAGTGAATATGAGCAGTAAGTGGTCATACTCAAAAAAGGATGAGCAGTATGTGATGATAATCAACAATTGAATATGAATAGTAAGTGGTTACATTCAAAAAAATGAATATACACAGGAGAGTGAGTATACTCAATTAGCGAATAAGCTTAGATAAATGGATATACTCAGGCAAGTGAGTATATTTAGGAAGTAAATATACTCAAATGAATAAATATACGCTAGTATGTATAGGATGAATATGAATAGTGGTTGTTAAATATAATGTGAATATGATTACTAACTAATAACTGCAAGGTGAACATGATCAACATTAATGACTAGTGACTATAAGGTAAATATGATCAGCAGCTAGTGAGTATAATGTGAATATGATTACTAACTAATAACTGCAAGGTGAATATGATCAATGGCTTGTGACTATATAGTGAATATGATCAGCAAATAGTGAGTATAATGCGAATATAATCAACGGCAAGTGATTATAAGGTAAACATCATTAGTGTCCAATGAGTAAAAGGTGAATATCATTAACGACTAGCGAGTATAAGGAGAATATCATCAACAATAGATGAATATAAGGTAAATGTAATAAGTTGTTGGACATATAAGGTGAACATTACTAGCAATTATTAAGCATAAAGTGGATATTGTTAGAGCAAGATCTATTGATGATTTTGAAGATGACAAAACTCTATGACAAAAGGACAAAACTCTGTGATTTGAATTGGAGTCAAGTGTTTAGTCGTGACCAGGTCTTTATCATCTGAAGAGTTGGCAGATTTTGTATGATTTGGAAGTGGCCAGATCTTTAACGTCTGAAGATATTCAGATCCTTATTATCTGGAGAGATGTCAGACTTGTATAGTCTGAAGGTATTCAGATCTTTAACATTTAAAGGTAGTCAGATCTTTAAGATCTGAAGATATTAGACACGTATCGTTTGGAAGACAAATTTGGTAAATCTGGGAAGTCGGAATTATGACGACTGGTTAAGTAAGAGGATATTCTTACGACTCTGATGCTCGAGGATTTGAGACATCATATATGTGGATCAACAAGATTGATTATTCCAAGAATATGAAGTTTATTATTGGCATATTGGATTCTCCAAAGATTGGATAAATGTGGCAAGTATTCACTTATGGAAACCAAATTTCCTGATTGTATGGGCGACTAGGATTGACGGACTCTTAACACTATCTGAAGATTGCTTGATATACTCCTAATTCTGTCCAACGGGTTGATTGGAAGAATAACTTTAGAAAGTGCCAACGGTCGTATTAGCATAAAGGAGTATTTAAGGGAGATATTTCAAGTTGTTCAGCACGAGAAGCTGACGAGAGTTTAATTCCAAAGCTTAGAGCTGCTCATTTGCTGTGCACTTACATTGTAAACAAAAGAGTGTTACATATACTTGTTGTGAGAGCATTAGACTCTGAAAAGTCTTAGAACTAATTTGTAACTCTTTTGATTCATAGTGGAATCCAACCGATAGGCTGTCAACCCGAGAGAGTGGACGTAGACTTGAGTTAAGCTGAACCACTATAAACCTTGTGTCTTGTTCTCTACTCTCTTAACTCTCTGTTTGTGCTTATAGTTCTTCATATATCACTCATATATCACGCTTCACATGCTGTGTTTCTCATACTTCCGCAAAAAGTTTTAAAATCACCTATTCACCCCCTCTAGGTGATCACACTAGATCTTTCAATTGGTATCAGAGTCTCGTGCTTATTTTTGAAGTGTTTTACTTCTAAGCTAAAGATCTATGTCTAGTGTGTTTGTACCAGAAGTGATGGAAGGACAGAACTTTGCCAGAGCACCTTACTTTGATGAAAATGACTACAACATCTGGAAAAACAAAATGAGAGCATTCCTGAGATCAAAAGATCCACTGGAATAGGATATTGTTGAAAGATGAGTAAATCCCAAATTTACATCAAATTCAGAGAAAAATGCTGTGGAAGCTGTAGAAATGAATCAAGCTGAACTCATCAGAAGACAACACATTGATGCTAAAGCTATTTATTCATTATATTGTGCTATTCATTATGGAAAAGGTTGAACATCACTTTTGAAGGAATTGATCGAGTCAAGGAGACTAGAATCAACATTCTACTTGGTCAATACGAAGCCTTCAAAATGAAGCCTGGAGAAAGCATCTCTGATATGTTCAGGCATTTCACAGAAATTGTCAATGGTCTCGCATATCAAGATCAACTTATCTCTGGACCAATGAAAGTCAATAAGCTACTACGTGGACTTTCAAGTGAATGGGACCAAGTGAAAATCACTCTCAGAGAGACATAGGGGATTCAACCTCTCTCTGTTGATGAGCTGATTGGAACTCTCCAGTCTTACGAAGTGGAAAAATCTGATGAATAATCAGACTTGAAAGGTAAGAAATCTATAGTCTTAAAATCTAATGAAGAATTTCATGATACCGGATCAAATGAGACCTTGGATGATGAAGAGATAGCTCTTCTAATGAAGAAGTTCAAGAAATTGAACAACAGAGGAAGAAGATTCAACTCAGGAAATTCTAGCTCTCAAAATTTCCAGAGAAGACAGTCTAAACAGAATTTTTAGAACAGGCAGTCTTATAACAAAGAATCCAACAATGATATAACGTGTTACAACTGTAGGCAGAAAGGACATATCAAACCCAACTGTCCTTTACATCAGGGAAGCAATTGAAGAAATGAAAAACACAAGAAAGCACTCAAAGCAGAATCCTGGAGTGATGCTGATATTGATGATGAATTTGGAAACACCTGCTTGATGAGACGATCTAATTCGGATTCAGCAGCTAGTTCTGATTCAGACTCAGATCAAGATGATGAGGTCAGTAACTTCCAGATTCCTATTAAAGTATCTGTGTATATTGATGAGTTGTGTTCAAGTCTGAAATCTTCTCTAAAAAGGATTTCTGAGCTTAAGAAGCAGAACTTGAGACTTCAAAAGTAGGAAAATGTTTGGTCTGAAAAATTTAAAAGTTTAAGTGAAAAACTAGCTGCTACTAAGGAGAAGTTAAATTCTCTTGAGAAGCAAGTCGTTTGTCTCAAAACAAACTTTTCAAATCTTTCAAAAAAGTTTTCGAATGGTTCTGAAAAGCTTGACAAACTTCTCTCAATTCAAAAACCTTATTTTAATGAAGATACTCAATTACATTCACTTCAACCATAGTTTGATATTCCGAATCATTCTCAAGACTTTTCAACCATGAACTCTCATGAGGAAGCTCAACAACTAGAATATGAAACTCTATTATCTGAGACCAGAAGAATTTTTTGTTCAAACTGGAGACATAAGTCCAGTTATCCAACTAAACTTATCATTGGCGATCTTAATGAAGGAGTCTGATTAAGGGCACAGAGACACGAAGAATCCAATGCAATAGCACTTGTGTCTAAAGTTGAACCAAAAGGTATAGATGAAGCCCTACTTGATGAAAGTTGGATTGAGGCTATGCAGGATAAGCCCAGACAATTTGCAATCAATGATGTTTTGGAGCTAGTCCCAAAATCAAAAGGAAAATCTAACATTGGAGTCAAATGGGTGTTCAGAAACAAATTGGATGAAGAAGGCAAAGTTGTCAGAAACAAAGCCAAACTGGTTGCAAAATGATACTCTCAGCAAGAAAGAATTGACTATGATGAAACTTATGCACCAGTAGCAAGGTAGAAGCTATTCGATTATTGCTTGCATTTGCTTGTCACAAAAATTTCAGGTTGTTCCAAATGGATGTCAAAAGTGCATTCCTGAATGAATTCATACAAGAGGAGGTGTATGTAAAGCAACCTCCTGGAACTAGATCATGTGTACAAATTGAAGAAGGCACTCTATTGTTTGAAACAAGCTCCCAGAGCTTGGTATGAAAGGTTAAATAAATTCTTACTTGAGAATGGCTTTGAGAAAGACAAAATAGATATAACTTTGTTTGTCAAGACTGAGGGCAAAGATTTTCTTTTAGTTCAAATATATGTTAATGATATCATCTTTGGTTCCTCAAATGAAACACTTTGCAAGAATTTTTCCAAAGCGATGCAGGATGAGTTCGAAATGAGTATGATGAGAGAATTGACATTCTTCCTGGGCTTGCAAGTCAAATAATCAGAGGAAGGAATCTTCATTAACCAAAATATGCTAAGGAGATTGTGTCAAAATTTGACTTGAAAAATTGCAAGAAGACAGAGACGCCCATGTCAAGTACTTTGAAACTTGATGAAGACATCGATGGGAAACAAGTTGATCAGAGACTTTACAGGAGTATGATTGGACCTCTTTTATATCTAACAACATCGAGACTTGACATTTTGTTTAGTGTGTGTTTATGTGATCGATATCAATCCAATACAAATGAGTCACATTTCAGTGCTGTGAAGAGAATTATAAAGTACGTGGCAACTACTTCAAAGTTTGGATTATGGTATCCAAAAGATGGGGACTTCACTTTACTCGGATATTCAGATGCTGATTTAGCAAGCTGTAAGCTAAACAGAAAGAGTATTTCAGGTACTTGTCAGCTGCTTAGAGAACGACTTATCTCATGGTTGCCAAAAAAGCAACACACTGTTGCTCTTTCAACAGTAGAGTCAGAATACGTTACTCTTGGAAGTTGCTGTTCCCAGATTTTATGGATGAAGCAACAACTGCGTGACTTCAAAATTCTGATGTCATGTATTGAAATCAGGTGTGATAGCACCAGTGCTATGGATTTAACTGAGAATCCTATCTTGCACTCTAGAGCAAAGCACATTGAAATTCGACATCACTTTATAAGGGATCTGTGGAGGAAAAAGATGTAAGAGTCACATTCATTGATTCTAAGAATCAGCTTGCAGATATCTTTACAAAGGCATTGGATAAGAATTCTTTCAAATTCATTCGGAGCAAGCTGAAAATCTTATATCCTGATAATTAAGCTCAAATCATATCATGGTTCATATCTTACGATGCTTCAGATCTTACAAGGTTCAGATCTTACAAACTTCAAATCTTACGACGTTCAGATCTTACAAACGTCTCAGATGGTTCAAGTCTTGATACACTATCAATTATGATATCTTATGACTCAGGACCTTATGATATGAATTTTTCCCGCCATTCGATTACAAGGTAACATGTATTTTATTTTTAGTATGTCAAGGTATGATCGTTACATGGTGCATATTTACTTGCCTCTTTGAATCGTTGTGTGATATATGCATCCCTTGATTGTTGAAACGTTGTCTTGGAAATTTTATTTTCCAAAAATACAATTTTCTTTTGAATTTCGAAAAGCACTCTCTCATTCCTTAAACCGATTGAGATTCTGCCTCTTCGCTCAAAAGCTCTTCTTTCATCTAAAACCCTACTAGTTTGCTTTCCTCTTGTTTTCTCTCTTCCAAAAAGCTTTCAATTTTTTGCTTGTTCAAACAAAGATTTTATCTGTGACTGCAAATATGTCTATGTCAAGGAAGACTTCAAGTTCTACTGAGAAGAAGGTGACGTTTGCTGATGCTCCTCAATCGAGTAGGCCCGGAATTTTGTTAACATCAACTACATTCGAAAAGCACTCACAAAAAGGAAAAACAATTGTGTTTGCACCGATTCCGACGAGGAATCCCTTAATCCTTCCCGATGACAATTCTAATGATGATGATACTCTCACTATTACTGAATATATGTCTCGTCATGGGAAATCGATCATCACTCAATCCCCACATAACTCAAGCAAGAATCCAATTGAAACTGAAAGGTCTGCCTTCAGAAATTGGACTGATCAAAGCAACTTGGATAGCACAAAGACAGAGGGAGTTGGTACCTTCTATCCTACTTATCAACAAACCAATGCTCCATCCTTTTATCATATTCCTCAAACTATATATGCTGAAGCCCTAGCACAACCAAATTATTCTGACGAAATCAAACAATTGCTTGGACTCATTATTGGATTAAGGGCTCGTCAATCTGATTTGGAGCTTGCTTTGTCGGAATACATAAATCACATCAATCTGCAGGTTCAGGCACTATACTCGATGGTTCAAGAATTTTCTCAGCAGATTAACAAGAAAGTGGATGTTGATCAGTGGACTGAGTCGATCAAGAAGCTGGAACAGACTATGCAGTCGTTGGACAATCTTTATTTTGTTCATGTTCAACCCCCCTCTTAAACTTTTTTATTATGACAAAAAGGAAGAGGAAAGTGCATATTTTGTCTTTAACTTGATGTTTTGGATATTTTTGATGTGGTTAACTAGATGGATGTTTGCAATGATTGTTTGATTGGTTGGTTGAATGAATGGATGATTCGTTATGCTGATTGATTGTATTGTTTGCAAAATCATCTTATCATCTGTTTGAATGACAGGGACATACAGGGATATTGCTTATTTGAAGTTTTATAAACTATCAGGACTAACTTTGTCTTGTGGATGCAGATTATACAAAAAGGATCATACTTTATATCTGCTTATGAGATATTGTTTTTATTTAACATTTTGTGTTGCAGAATATATTTCCAAAATCTGCAGGATCGTTTTGTCATCATCAAAAGGGGGAGATTGTTAGAAGAAGATCTATCGATGATTTTGAAGATGACAAAACTCTATGACGAGAGGACAAAACTCTGTGATTTGACTTGAAGTCAAGTGTTTAGTCACGGCCAAATCTTTAACATCTGAAGGTTGTCAGATCTTTAACATCTGAAGGTAGTCAGATCTTTAAGATCTGAAGGTATCAGACGCGTATCGTCTGGAAGTCAGAATTGGTAAAATCTGGGAAGTCGGAATTATGATGACTGTTGAGTAAACATATATTCTTACGACTTTGATGCTCGTGGATTTCAGACAGCATATTTGTGGATCAACAAGATTTATTACTTCCAAGAATATGAAGTTTATTATAGGCATATTGGATTCCCTGAAAATCGGGTAAATGTGGCAAGTATTCACTTATGGAAACCAATATCCTGATTGTATGGGCGACTAGGATTGACGAACTCTTGACACTATCTGAAGATTGCTTGGTATACTCCTGATTCTGTCCAACGAGTTGATTAGAAGAATTCCTTTGGAAAGTGCCAACGATCGTATTGGCATGAAGGAGTATATAAAGGAGATATTTCAAGTTGTTCAATATAAGAGTTTAATTCCAAAGTTTAGAGCTGCTCATTTACTGTGCACTTACATTGTAAACAAAAGAATGTTACATATACTTGTTGTGAGAGCAAAAGACTTAGTGAAGTCTTAGAACTGATTTGTAACTCTTTTGATTCATAGTGAATCCAGCCGATAGGCTGTTAGCTCGAGAGAGTGGACGTAGGCTTGAGCTAAGCCGAACTACTATAATTATTATGTCTTGATCTTCTTTCTTAACTCTCTGTTTGTATTCGTTGTTCTTTGTTTATCACTCACAAATCACGCTTCACAGGCTGCGAATTTCTTACTTCCGCAAAAGATTTTAAGATCACCTATTCACCCCCCTTTAGGTGATCGCACTAGATCTTTCATATAAAATGAACACTAAATTTAAAACATCCACAAGCAATGAGACCTGTCGTTTGTGGGGCAAACGTAAAATTATAAAAGATATAGAAAGTCATAACTTAGGTTGCATCGACACGTTACATGACACAATATGACACAACACACCGACACGTTATTTCTATAAAAAAATAATTATGACATGTTGTATATTAAATATATATTTTTATAAATGATAAACTATCATTTATAGCTTCCAATATTATCAAAAACCATCATAATAAAAGAATTCTTGTTTATACGATGAGCTCAAATGAAAAAGGGAAAACAACCAATTGCACGAGGGTGATAGCCGACAAGAATAGAAAAGTGGATCAACTCTCTTTGAATTAAGTAATTCACATCTTACTGTTACGTTTAATATTTAACTGTAAGCAAAAAAGGAAATCCACATTTCATCATCAAACATAATAAAAAGTCATTCATCCACATTATCCACTCCTTCTGAAGAACTGACCTCGTACGCGTAGGAATTGCCTGTCGGATTTTGGGACTCGCGTGTCAGGAAGTGTTGACCGTATGTCGGACACATGTCAAAGTGTTGGACACAATACGAAGGCCTCCGGAGAGTGTTGGTACAACCTAGGTTATAACAACTTCCATAGGAGGGGAGATCTACCATTTGTGGGATATAGAAATGTTAAAATGAATATTGAGTACTGAACTGAAAATAGAAATTAATATTATATTAAATAAACAGTACTTTACAATTATAAAATTAAGTACAAGTGCAATGAGGAAATATTTACGGAAAATAAAGGTTTTTGGTATGGAATGGGATAAGTAAATGAAGATATGAAATCCTTATCCGGGTAAGGGTTTATGAAATATAGAAGAAGGATTTGGAAATATGAAAGAGGGTATGTTTTCGCAAAGGGGCTGGAAGAAGGAGAAGTGAAGGCTAGAGGTTCAAAATGGTAAAGTGTTTCTGAAAGTCCACCTCTCATCGAGGAGGGTGGTTCTATTTATCAAAGGTGGGGTTTAATGTTTATAGTGGTGCTATAGTGAAAAGTTGGCTTTTACTGTACATCGTGAGTTCAAACATAATTATTAAAGCTATTGCATAGTGATACAATGTCAGCCAAATAAATTCAAA
Organism: Melaleuca alternifolia; assembly: GCA_019926035.1. Classification (NCBI taxonomy): domain Eukaryota; kingdom Viridiplantae; phylum Streptophyta; class Magnoliopsida; order Myrtales; family Myrtaceae; genus Melaleuca; species Melaleuca alternifolia. The sequence continues at coordinate 1,100,868 of JAGKPW010000400.1, read as the reverse complement.
AAGTACAATGGAGAATATTCAAAGATACAATGATGTTGTTTCTTCATTATTGAATAGCGGTACTCTTTTAAAAGATACCTTCTGCTTTCATGGATCCTCATCTTCATCATATAAGGGTATTCCATTATAGTCACCTTCATTGATATTACCACTGTGACGAGAGGAAAAACTAGACTCTTCTTATTTAGAAAGAGTTTGTTTCAAAAATCCATTTAGTTGATTTTGAGATTGTGCTGAAGCAAACTTTAATAGAACAAACTCCTTATCATGTAGAAAAAGAGTAAATTCTTTGGGGGAATTGATAATAGAAATGGCTCTTTGTGGATTGCTACAGGTTTTTAAGTAGTCAATGGCTGATTGCTCATCCACCCGCTATCATAATTTAAAGTTATCTGATTATTTTAATTTATATTTTAGTATAAAAATGAGAGCTTCAGTGTCTAAAGTCCTTTGGTAATTGTAGAATCATGTCGTTACCCAAGAAACTCCCATATATATGAAATATAACCTTTCTTTTGAGAATTTCTTCTCAAAAGGTTGGAGGAAGTAATTCCTCGTGAAAGTGTCAAATCTAGGTTTCAAACTTCTTTGTATTTTTTTCAGGAAAGTCAAATCAGATCATTTTATTCTAAATTGTGAAAAAAAAAATTAGTTCATTTTCTAGTTTCAACTAAATTACTGAAAATATTATCATTTACCTAAAAAGTTTTCTAAAAATGCTACATTTCTAGTAAAACAAAGGGAACTTAAAGCTTATCCTCAATTTTCATAAAGCTTCAGAAAAAATATAAAGACAATCGAGTACATAAATCAAAGAAGTCTAACTAACCTTTTTCGTTTCTGCCGTTGCCTTTTATTCATTGCTTTCATTGTTTAACTATAAACTGACAGGATTTACTTATATATTAATATCATAGGTTATATTTTGATTTTTTGAAAGAGAAAGCTATATAATGTCAATTGTATTTTAGATTAAGCACTTGTTCAAAACAAAATGTAGACTATATATAAACAATGAGCTATACTGTTTTTTGTTTATTCATTATTTACTAAAATCAGCGGATGTCTTTATTAAGTGCGACTTCTACACTTAATTAAAAAATTTCTATTTGTATGAGCAAAAAAGAAGTTATATTTGAACTTCAGATAATCACTACACTAATATAATATATCTGTATCTATATTTCATTCTTGCATTGTGATATATTAAGGTGAGTTATTTCGATAGCTTTTGTTTCATTTTGAAATTACTTTTTTTACATTAAGAATGTAATTTCAAACTACAATTTATTTTACTTAATCAAATACTTCAAATTGTGAATAACCTATTTATAAATTAGATATGCTACTGCTTGACTTTACATATTGCTTTAATAGCAAAGCAAAGTTACTAGAAGATTTACAAACTTATTACAACTATGTCAATTTATTTTAGCCATTTTTTTCTTTGCCAATAGATTCATACACCTTTTGCACTTGTGTCAATTCAGTTTATCCCAAAAATTGCTAACATGAATGCCAGACATCTTATGTGGCACAAAAAAGGCTGGCTTGACATTTTTCTGATAGTATTTTAAATTTTCTTTTCTTTTCTTTTTCCTTTCTTATTTTCTTTCTCTTTTTTTTTCTTTCCTTCCTTCTTCCTCCAGTCAGTTGCCAGCAAGGCTCGCTCTCACCAACCTCACGCAACTACTGAAGAGGCAAATCTCACTCACCCCTGGCAAAGCTTAACCTTGTCATCGCTAAGTGAGGTCTACCTCGCCGGTGACTATTAAGGGTGAGCCTTGCCCAACCATTAGCAAGCCCAACCTTGCTGGTCCTTGCCTTTATTTGGTCACCAAGGTTTGACAACCAGCTATGGAGGAAGAAGGAAGGAAAGGAACAAAAAAAGAAACAAAAAGAAAAATATTAAATCGTTATTAAGACTGTGCATGTCAGCACGCTACATAGGGCAGTTGGCATCCATGTCGGCGATTTAGGACTCAATTAGCACAATTGTGATGGGTTCAACACTCTTTCAGTAATTCTCCCTTTAACAAGTTAAATTGCTATCCCTAAGTTTATTGTCTTGATTCATTTTTTTTAAAAATCAAAACAAACTATTTTATAATTATTTTTCATATAGTCTCATTTTGTCCATTTTCCAATATAAACCCAATAAAACTTGAAGTTTGGTTATGATAATTAAGATGAAATTATCGTCGAACGCGGGTCATCCAACTATGCATGTGTAAAGTAGAAGGTGGCAAAGGGCTCACATAGACATTCCCTCGCCTTGACTTTAGTTACAGTATTCAATGAGGAACACAAGCTTTCTTTAGGGTCATAAGAACATGTTCATGGAACTGGCCGACATAAGAAAGCTTCATCATCACACCCTTAAGAATATTAAATCAGCCGGTTGTCTAATAGCATTCTCTAATGTGATTGCTAAGGAAATAAAACATTTAGAATGAAGAGGAAGGTGAAGCTAGAACAGAAGAAAGAACAAATGGGTCAGTTTAGACTTTTTTTTTTAAATATAATTTCCTTAATTTTGTCGAGGGTAATTTCCTCTCTAATATTCACCTAGTGTGGCGAATCAATTTTACTGTAACTCAAAAATGCTAGGCTGTAGGTCTTTGCTTTCCATTGGATGGTGGTTTTCCCCTCAAGGCCTCTCGCTCTCATTCCTTGTTTTGGCTTTCCTTATTACTCTACTCACTTTCTAAAATGCGTCGTCTTCCTGCTCTTGCCTTATCTTTTCAAGCCGCAATCGATGGGCCGTACACTGTTGATCTCTTTGTGCTGTTGTAGAGTCCTCCACGTATGATAGGGGTGGGAGTTTGTACCATTTTGTGGTAACAATCTCAGCACCTGACGATGATACAAACCATGAATTCTTCACTAGAGGACTCAGAAACTGTTCTGGTTTCACCGTCAGGTTTGTGCAGCGATTTGATCTAAGAAACTGCACGACACTTTGGGACACCTAATTTATGCTGAATTTTATCAGAGTATATGCTGAACAATCTCACGTGCAGACCGGAAGAATGATAAATTACCAAGGCCATGTCAAAGGGAACTCCCAACTTAGAAATGCCGAATCAGCTTTAGCTTCGATTGCAAACAGGTTCCTATCCTCTCTTGATAATAACAAATCATGTTGCGGTCCAAATCTTGCTGGTCTACGTGCTACATGTCTCGAATGGGCTTTCTTACGTTTTACTTGTGCACGAAAAGATCAGAGCACCTTCAAAATTCATATGATGTTTCCTGCAAGGGGTTAAACAAGTCTCCAAAAAGCTATCGGCATGTAAAATTTCAACCTTGTTTGCACTTTTTCTCATTGACAAAAAAATCACATTATTGTTACAAGAATAGAAAAATTGGAATTTCGTTTTCTGCAGATAGATGTGGAAAGTGACACTAACGCCAGAAAAAGTTACAAAAATCTTGCAGAAATATTACTCTACTCAGCCCAAAGAAATACACATAGACATCACCTGTAGTCTGCTCGATCTTGAAAAAATCTGTCAAAGCTTCTTTTCATGTTTTCCTATTGGCGGTTGCTCTTCTCCTGCATGAATAGACTACCCTCGTATCAACTAATAGCCTCTTTTGCTGGCAACATGATGTTTCTCCATGATCAATGCAACTCGAATGCCACCATCTAAGCCCCACCACTGCATATGAGTCAACATTTTCTGATATTAGCCTCATAGATATCTGCTGGAGCAAGTATTTCACATTTCTGCATGTACGTAATTAAAGAACTATTCCCACAACTCACCTTCTCATGGTTGGAGATGCTCTTCCGCTTGTCACATTCATTATATGCCGGCATCTAATCTGCACCCCACCGGAAGCAAGATGAAACTGAGAAAGGGGCAAGCGCAAGCTGATTTCCCATTACCCGCTTAGCACATTGCATCGCATTCTCAGAGGTAGCTCTCTGCTGCTTTTTTTTTTTGAGGCATCAAAGCTACCACAAAATGTACTGTCAGATATAACAAGACTACTAAGTTCTAATTGCTAATAACCTCCAATTTAGATGCATACATAATTTGCTCACCAACCCATTATAAGACAGAATGATCATTGCTATGGAGGTTAAGGTTTCTCTTTCCAAATAGAAAAGCAGTTGACATCAACTTCATATTTAGATGCCAAACTACCATATTTGAAGGAGAAAGATACATAATGGAACAAAAACCAAGATAACTACTTCAATGATGGCAAGAGTTTCTTCTGTTAATTCTCATAGTTCACATGGAAACCCGTTTCAGTGGGAACACGAAAATTCAATTAAAGTGACGCGTGGAAAGACACAGTTCTGCTCTGCTGCATCTCTATTACGCATGAACCAGACTGTGAAGTTTTTTTTCTTGACAAATAACTTATAAATAGACAGCACAAAGAGGTTCAAAGATCAGCCATGTCTGACATCTAAATCAATTAAAATGGTTAAAACATATGCCTTTTGGGGATTGACAATTTTTTCATCGGAGCTCTCAGTGTCTGCACGCCCAGATTGGAAAAATGAAAAAGCATATCTGGAAGAACTGGCAAGACTAGCGTGATTAAAAAAATTACAATGGATAAGCGGTTTACAATGGATTGAATCCTTTCAAGATACAGATCAGTGTATCAACACTTACAGCTGTCCACCAAATCCTAAGGTACAGAGGGAAATAGAAAAAGCATTTGGGAGTCATACCAAAGCACGATAAGCAAGTTCGACTTATCGAAATGTCAAGAAAGCTCGCCCCCTCATTCTTTCCCCTGAATACAGAAAACAGGAACACTTCATATGTAGCCATTGAATCTTGGTATCAATGCAAACAAGGATTATTGAGCTATAGAACCACATCTAAAAACTACCACAAGCACCAGTTTTAAAAGTTCCTCTTAACAGAACAAGCAAAAGAATATATGGGAAGGCAAGAGAGCAAAATAAAAATGCAATACAGCAGTTTGATATATGACCTGGCCACAAGAAGACATACATGATATGTGGAGAAAAGACATTCACAATGTCATTGGATTGTGCAAGATATGAAAGGGCCCCCAGCAGTCAAGCCCATATATACTGAGTTTCTTACAAATTCAGTATTGAGTTATCGGCCTTGCGCTTAGCAATTTCAGTGGACGTTTTCTCTGTCTTTTCGCCTCGGGAATTTTGGGTCTAGTGCCTTTTGCCTTTCAAGACTTTGACAATGCTAGGCCAAATGGACAAAGTGATTCAAGGGGTTCACTGGACTGACAATTGTATAAATTTCACCATCAAGTTGGCATGCATGAGAATGAACTGAAACCTAGCATCTCTGGTTCAAGAAAAGTTCAACCAGCATAATTATCGGAAACAGATGATAAAATCATGTTGGTGTCCCTTGAAAGAAGTATATAGTCAATCAAACTTGGAGATGAATAAAATCAACAAAAATGTAAACACAACAAGCCCAAAGCAACTTAGTTTTTGACGGACAAATAGGAGATTTACCTGCATTAGCTCAAGATTAGGTTGCAATCCAACTCTGCTCACTTCCTTCCAATCAAAGATCCTACATCAACCTGTACACAAGATATAAGAAATATTATATACTTCAAAAACCACTGTATAGAACAAGCATGCTAAGCAGCAATAACAGCAGAGAGCTATAAAGTGCGAAAGTAACAAATTGTATACCTTGCCTTCGCCTTCATCAATCCCTGCATGAGTTAGACCAAACTATGCCCTGGAACCTTGGATGCTGTGGTTTGATCCATCAATCGTCTCAACCTTTCAGCATCATTAAACCTTCCAGCACCAGCAAAGACATTGGACATAAGTACATAATCCCCTCCATATCCTCTCTCTATCTCCAATATCTTCCGGGTGGCCCTCTCAGCCATCTCAATATCACCATGGAAGCTGCAGGCACCTAGAAGTGTCCTCCATATGACAACATTGGCAATCTCTCTAGGAACCTCCGAAGCAACGTTTTCTGCTTCTTTCAGCCTCCCTGCCCTTCCAAGCATGTCTACCAAACTTCCATAGTGCTTAATGTCTGGCACAAGTTGATAGACATTAACCATCTTTTCAAAAAATCTTAACCCTTCTTCAACCAACCCTCCATGACTAAAAGCATTCATAACGCTCAAGAAAGTCACTTGGTTTGGCTTCAAGCCATCAATCTCCATTCTGTAAAAACTCCGAGCAGCTTCCTCTCCCATACCATGCATTGCAAATGCAGATATTATTGATGTCCAGGATACCAAATTTTTCCTTGCATCCATTATTTCCTCGAAGAATTTTGATGCACTCATGATGCATCCACATTTGGAATACAAATCAATAAGGGAATTTGCAACACGAATATCAGATGAATGAAATCCTCTTTTCTCCCCATAGCAGTGCACAGATTGGCAAACTTTCAAAGACCCAATGTCGGCAATGGCTGGAAAGATAGTCAGCATAGTTATCTCAGACGGGATAATACCATCATCCGTAACCATTTTTCTGAACAAATGAATGGCTTCATTAGGCTGATTCGTTCGTGTGTAACCATCAATTATCGCAGTCCAGGAGATAATAGTCCGCTCAGGCATCTCCTCAAAGAATGAACGAGCAAGGTCAAGGTGACCCCATTTCGTCAAACCACTGATCAAAACGTTCCACGTTACAGGGTTTCTCTCAGGCATACCGTCGAACACTTTCCCCCCCTCACGTACAGACCCACAAGCCACGTACATATAAACCAAAGCCGTTTGTACATAGACATGGGACTCAAAACCCAGCTTCACAGTCAGCCCATGTATCTGAACTCCAGGAACGGTGCAGCCCAAGCCGACGCAAGAATTGAGAAGGAAAGTGTACGTGAAGCTATTGAAGGAAACAGAGGAGGCAGCGGAAAGAATGCCGCTTTGGCAGTCTTTGTAGAGCGAGATAGCTTCCAGAGGGAACCGATCAAGAGCATAGCAACGTAGAAGGGCGTTGAAGAGAAGCGTCACCGCAGATGAGGAAGACCGGTCATGGAGAAGCAACCCAGAAGCGACGACACGGCCGTGAACCTGCAGCGTGACCCGGCGGCTCCCGCCGTGCCTTCGCAACAGAGAGAACAACCGTTTCGGCAATGCCGCTCGCCTCCGCTCTCGAGCGATTCGAATAGCGGGAGCTCCGGAGGAGGACGAGCGACGGCGACTGGGAGGTGCGGGAGCGATCTCGAGCGCTCGTTTTGCTCTCGCTGGTGCCGGGGACGTGGAGTGGAGGAGGGAAAGGAACTTCAGTTGAAATGTCGGCCTCATCGAGTCGGGGCCAGCATGGGAAGAAAGAGCCACACGTGCAACCCCGTACGATGGAGGCGCGAGGAACCAAAGACGAGGAGGGCCACTGCCATTGCCTGCTCTCTCTTGAATTATACGCGTGGCTATCGTTTGTTTTCGCAGCAGGACATCGACAGGGGAAGCGAGTGGAGCTAATCTTTACGTGAAGTCTCCCTTGGGCAAATTGATCCGAATCCCAATCTCACCAACGTCTATCTTGCGGGTTTCATCCGTGTGGACTTCGCTTCGCACGAATCTCGTAGAATCAAAAAGTTGCAGCGGATTGCGGGATAAGAACGTAGCAGTAAATGAATTGGATCATCATAGACTTAGATTCAATTCGATCAGAATCGAAATTAGGTCATTCGGATCCAATATTTTAACGGGTACTTTTTCTTTAGAGCGCACCTACAACGTGTTCCACTCGCATGTCATTTTCATACAACAGTGTGGTGATAGAGGTACCCATTTTCTCATTATCAAGCCGATGGGGCTCCTCTAGTTTCTCGGCTCCAAGATCTTTGTTTGGCAATTATATAAAGAGCATTGTGAGGAGGGATGAGATCCAGACAACATGTTCCAACCAGTACCTAAAATCTAATTGCCCATTCACATCAATCTATAGTACTGATTTTTGGCACAAGGGGCTTGTGGGTTCTCTTTCGCTAAGCGTCGTTCGTTTCCCAAATGAACGCGACTGGGATCGATTGGACCTACCTTCATCCCATCGTCCGCATCCCACCTAAAATCCTGTGGGAAGACAGCCCACGTGATTGTTTTGCTGACTGGAGCTCCAACTACAGAACAGCATCTCTCAGAGAAAGAGAGAGAGAGAGAGAGAGAGAGAGCTGCAAGAAAGAGCCCGCCTCCTAAAATGGGGAAGGCCCATCCTCCATTGAAGAGGTTGCTGGCTTTGAGTCTTTGACAGCCTCAAAAAAATTCAACCTTTTTCATTTTTCCTTCTGTTGATTTATCATCCGAAAGAAAGGGCACCGCTAAAACAGAACGAGAGAGCTTCTCTGTAGGAAGCGAACGAACCAGTCGTACCCATCAAGAACCGCCGGAGCTAACCACCGAGGGAAAAGCAAGAAATTCACATGGCCGACACCCTCTTCTCGAGCCTCTCCGACGACGTCGTCCTCAACATCTTCTACAAGCTCGAGGACGACCCCCGCCACTGGGCCCGCCTCGCCTGCGTCTGCACCAAGTTCTCGTCCCTGGTCCGGAACGGGTGCTGGAAGGCCAAGTGCTGCGCCACCATCCCCTCTATCGTCGCTGACCTCGCCTCCGCCTCCGCCTCCGCCTCCTCCGCCTCATCCTCCTCCTCGCCCCCTGGCGGCTGGGCCTCCCTCCACAAGCTGGCCGTCTGCTGCCCCGGCCTCCTCCACTCCGGCGTCCTCCTCGAGAACTCCGACTTCGGCCTTGAGCGCGACCTCGGCCCCGACGAGGATTATGCGAGATCGGATCGCCCCCAACCCAAATCGTCCTCCACCGCCGCTGCCGCCGACGCGTCCTCCTCGAGTAATTGCGGTGAGAATTCAGAACCAGCCGATAGTTGTTGTTGGTCTCTGTTCGATGATCTATACTTTGATACTGTTTGCAATAAGTCGGAGTCGCTAGAGAGTGTGCAACTGAGGGATGAGGATGTGGCTGTGGAAAGAGGGTATGTCAAGGTAGGTGGGGGTATCAATGTGTGCAAGAGGAGGAAGATTTGGCGGTCGATAAGGTCGCATTTGGCTTCCGGTGTTTGGAATTTGTGCCGGGAGCAGGGGAATAAGCTGCTTGCAAGCCGGTTCCGAGGGGACTGCCTTTACATCTGCGACTGGCCTGGGTGTGTCCACCTTGAGGAGAAGAGGAATTACATGCTTTTCCGTGGGGTATTCAAGAATTTCAAGCGGTCAATGGTTTGGAGGACAATAAACGATGGGAACAGGAGAAAGATCAACTTGAATTGCGCCTTCTGCTCGTGCACGGAGACTTGGGACTTGCACTCTGCCTTCTGCTTGAGGCGGAGTTATGGGTACCATGATGATGGCGAGCCGGTTGTTCGAGCTTATGTCTGTGAGAATGGACATGTCTCTGGGGCATGGACCGACTTGCCACTTTATACTTGATGGCAGCCATCCTGTGTCAGTCTCTATTCCCACTTCAATGCCTTTGACAATTTGTTGTTGTTTAGTAGGGCTTAGTCAGTACTTAGCTGATTTATATTTGCTTATGTATGATTGATCATGTCTGTTGGAGTTTTATCTTGGTATTGTCATTTTAAGATGGATACTGCTAAATGTATCTCTGGTTCAAAAGCGACATCAGATTGGTTTGACCGGGCTGCGAATTTCTGTGGGTTGAAGTTATAGTGGCATTGTTGGTTTTTCACAAGTTGGTGGGTTAATTACTTTGACGACAAGTCTGTAAGTTCCCAATTTCAGAGATCAGTGCACAGATGCACACAAATTAGGATAGGCTTTACTGGTTCAGAGGTTCTGCCTTTGTTATCATGGTCTCACCCCTAATTGGTGATGATTGTTTCTGAAGAGTACATGGGTTTTTTAAGTTGTGTTTTTTCTGCTGAATGTTGTTGCTTCCAAGTTGTTGTCTGAACCTCTTATTTGAATAATCTTCACATTATCATCTTAGCAGTTGCATGTTTTAGTTCAACGGTGTAATTGGAGAAATGGGAGAAGCCTCTGGTGTTATCTGTCACTAGAGGAAAATATTGAGTGGTTACTGTTTTCTGAATCTAACAAGCATGCCTCTTAGATATGAGTTTGCACTTACATCCAAGATGAAAACAGAGAAAACAGAATAATAGTCATGCAGTATCAAGCATATCTGTCGTTGGCCAAGGATGGTCATGCTTTTATGTACATATTGCTGATCTGCGGTGCTTGTATTAACTGGTGGAGAAAAAGTTTGATGTGTTCATAGGCGACGTCTGCCTTAGGTTTTGTAACTTGACCAATGCAAGTTTCAGAAGATTGCTAGGGGTGATTTAGTTTGCTTGTTGGACAGAGAACACGGAGGCTTTTGTTAGTGATCATAGATTCGACGTCTCTCTGTAGAGGCACATTGCTGGGCTTCTAGTGCACGTGACTCTACAGCAACATTGCACTGTTTTGTGGGAGTGGCATGTTAAATCATTATGATATTTTAATGTCTGGGACTTCGCAATGTTGAAGATTCATGCACTGAGCTATAAAAATAACGATATGCTATGCTGCTACAGAGGTTATACCTTTATTGTCACGATCTCCAGTCTGATTCTTGATCATTTTGAGTAAAGAGTGTGGTGTTTCAGGATACTTCCATGTTAGTCAATGAACTCTACAATTGTGGAGGGAGAGAGAGGAAGAGAGAGTTGTGTCATTGCCGTACAACTTACCGGGTGAAATCCGGCGAAGGTCTTTCGAGACCATAAGGGTGGCGGCTCTTGCCGCTGTGTGCAAAGCAGAGGGAAGCCGCCCCCGCTGGCAGCATCGCTTGCACATTGCGACGAGGTTGCGTCCTCGGCTATTAGAAGCACCGCCGGATTTGCTATTATCACACGTAGAGAGGGACTTTGCTGAATAGATCAATGTTAGAATTAAGTGAAATGATAAAGCATTCCTTTTTCTCTTTTTTTTTTGTAATTTCACTGAAATAAAGTTCTAAGGAGTGTTTTTGAAATAAATTTAGTTAGTCATTTATTTAAGTTCATCCTTTATAAACGTGCCAAAAGTTAATTCTTATATCGGTGTTTTTTTTTTTATACAGAGAATAAGCAACTTGGTTTCATCAGGAATGATTTGTTTTACAAAAGATATGATGTTTTTAAAAAATATTTTCTAGAAAATCATTTTTAAGGAAAATGGCTATTTTTCGGTGTTTAGCTAAAAATTGAATATGAACTAGAAAACATTTTCCTCATGGGCAAACTTACCAAAAAAAGTCAAAATTTTTAATTTTTCTTTTCTTTTTTCCTTTCTTAGTTGCTTGACATCATGGCGAGCCAGTGATTAGCCATAGGTAAGAGACTAGCTTAATCAAATCTAACAAGCTTGAGCCTCGCTAGGGGGCGAGGTCTCAACCTCCCTTAGATTGGTGATCTCGAGCCTCGCTAGCGCCACAGACAATCGAGACCTTGTTTCTCCCTTTTGATCAACTACCAACTGAGGAAGAAGGGAAAAAAAAATTAAAATGTCAATCTTTTTAAAAATATTTCAATAAGAACAAATATCTCATTAATTAAAGACCCAAGCTAGAGTGTCAATGTCGGGGGCATAGCCTTTGTGAACACGAACTTAAGTGTTGGGGATTGTAGTTACTCGAGAGTCAACAACCAGAGCACTACCTTTATGGACCCAAATTTGGGTATCAGGGCATTGGGCAAGGGCACTAGGACTTTAAGCCTAACCTCGACAAACCCAAGCTCACCCTTGATGGACCCAAACTAAGGCCTAGGCACCGAAGACCTGATACTGAATCGCTAGGGACTCAGGAATTAGTATTGAGATTTTCATACCTAAACATAGAGTTTTGGGTCCAGACGCTTATACCTAATTTTTATTTTGGAAAAACATTTTTTGAAAAAGGAGAAAATCATTTTCTAAAATTTTTTTTGATGACTCATTTATCTAAACAAACTAAACATCAAAAAATGAGGAAAATGTTTTCACGAAACAAACGGATCCTAAATGTTACAAGTTCTTTATTAGATTTACATTATAAATAGTTATGTTTTTATATAAATTTTTTTGTCTATTTATTAATCCAAATAAATTATTATAAGAACTTTGATACAATTGAGTAACGTAAGGAAAGATAAATTGTCAAAATCATTGAAGAAAAGAAGGTCAAAAGAAAAGAAATGATGAGTTTGCTAAGATATTCGACATAAATCAGAGCTGACGACGCCGTTTGCTATGAAGTGCTTCTGAACCGAACTGGGGGAAAGCCTACGTCAGAGTCGTGGGGCAGAGCCTTGAGCGTCGAGCGAGAGAGATGCTGAGGGGAGAAGCGCTGAGCGCATACAGGGCGCTGCTGCGAGCCACACGGAGGACGTTTGCCGGAGACACGCTGATGCTGTCGGAGTCGGCAGCGGAGATCCGGAGCAAGTTCGAGGCGAACCGCCGCGTCGCCTCCGAGGCCGAAGTCCGCCGCCTCCTCGACGACGCTCGCGAGGCCTCTCAATTCATCACCACCATGATCGTCCAGGCCAAGCTCGATTCCAATGGCGCTTACGGTATCCCTCTTGGCTCTCCCTCTTGAGGCTGTGAATCTGTGATGCGTGCTCTTCGGTTTCTTGCTCTTTTGAATCTTGTTTGGTCGCGCTGTCCACGCGTTCGATGAAATGCTCTTGTGAGCAGAGGTTGTCGCTTTACGATCTTCGTGTAAATCAAAGATTGCGCACCAATTGCTGACTGTTGTTGGATATCGCCTTGGAAGATCGTTCCGTTGGACTACTAAATCGATAGAGGCGACCCGAAGGATCTCGTTAGTATGCGCATGAATAAAAGCATGATAGATGGTAGGGACGCTTGACACACAGTAGGATGATTTTTTTCCTATTAGGTCATTCTTACATGTGCAATTCTTCATTTTCTTCATCTTATCAATCTCGGTTTCTTTTAAGCATTGGAGTCTTCCATATAAACTGTAACGAATTTATTAAGAGACAAACTGATTAGCTGCAAATATACGTGTGTATCTGCTATCATGCAAAACCTTAATAGCTTCCACACACCCACACCTGAGTGATGGCCTTCACGGTGTAGACTAAATGGTAAGGGTGCTTGGAACTATAGGTGAAATTTGTTTTTCAAGGAAAAGGAATATCCTCTTATGCTTTGATAATATACCAGAGGCAGGGGCTTGTAGCCATTGGTCTTGGGGATGGTAATATTTGCTTTACCTGTCCAATCCCACCAAGACATGGGAGAGGCTTTTCCCTCGCCAAATTCCAGCTCCTAGCTTGTCACTCACAAAAGATGGAGGAATAATTTTTGCTCACGTTTATTTGTGGACCTTTGTATTTGTGCATATGAAGTTGAATTGTCATGCCAAGAGTATCTCCAGGGTTATTGGATAAGACATGTGCGCTTGTGTGAAGAAAATGTTGCATGCTTCTGGGATTGTATGTACCTGGCCCATATACAAGTTCCTAAGAAATTTTATAAAGGCAACAGCTGCATATGCAGTCACCTTACTTTAACATTTGGAAGGATATGGTCCTAGCAATACCATCTTATAAATGCTCATTGTTTTCATTTTAAAATTCAAGCTTTGAGGCTTTACCACTGAATCTACTCTGCAGAAGCGTAGACAATCGCAAATAGTAGGGGAGGAAGAAAAGCATTCCAAAAGAAGAGAAGGAAAGGTGGAGCAAAAACTACAGGGATAAGTGAAAAAAATGTAATTAAATGAACAGAAAAGGAAAAAGGAAGACTATCCGAACAGTGCTAAGATAGAGAGCCAGATCTTTCATCTGTCATGCTGGTGGAATTCAGAAAAAGTTAACATTTTAATGGGTACACCTGCTCATCTTCCACTGTAAGATGGGTGATACATATTTAAAGACTAGAGAGTCTCTAGATTCATTAGAACTAAAGGTTTGGACTCACATACATAAACTAAGCTCAGATAAACCCAACCCTACAGCTACTCAACCTTCTCTTCATCTCTCTCTGGCAGCCACCACCCCACATCGGATTAGCTTGCCAGCACCGCCATCCTCAAGCTGCCATGGCAATGATGCCTCTTTGCTTCAGTGAGGGCCATTGAGAGTGCCATCTTTTTATATCTCCCTAGCTCTCAGATACTAGATCATAGAATGCCTGACCGTCGATATAATCAGATTTCAGTTATTAATGAAGATCTCCCACAGTGTGAAGACAAGACAACTGTGATGGACTCTAAATTTTGGCATATAGCAGCTCAACTCTTGTCCACAGAGAGAGACAGAGACAGAGACAAAGACAGAGACAGAGAAGGAGAGGGGGGGGGGTGTTTGGAGGATCTGGAGAACAGGATTTTTATGATTTGGGGATTGGGGGATTTTTCATGGTTAGTGGATTAGGTGGATTTGAACAATTGCATGAGGGAACCTTACCAAAAAACAATTGCATGAGGGAAGATCTGGAGATTAAGAATTTTTATGATCTGGAGATTAGGGGATTGCATAGTTAGCGGATTGGATTAATTTGAACTATTGCATGTTAAGAAGTAGATGCGACGCCCTATCATAAAAGAGTAAATTGAATGTTACTCATCCTCTAAACTGAGACCATCCCTATACTTGATAAAAAAAAAAATTTAGTGATTACCGAGAATAATTGGTGAAACAGAGATGTGAGTTGAGGATGGGATTTTCCAATATGATGCCTTTAGCCAGATTTAAAAAGCTGATGTTGGCCATTTACCATCTGACAACAGAGGTATCGATTGCCTGATGATTTGTAGGAGTACTCAAGGGTGTCTTCTTTTGTCTATGGATTGTTCTCTTTTGTACAAATAGAGAAGATTACAGTACTTGATTGTGGTATACTCCCCCTCAACTTGAGGTTAGCATTCCATATTTGATGGTCTAGACATTTTTCCTCTCTACTTTTTCTGTGTGATTCTTCTTGTATCTAATCTAGAGTCTGTCTACCTGCTCTCCAGATTAAGAAACAATGCAAAGAAAGTGAAGTCTGAAAAGTTGCATTTGTGAATGTGTAACCACTTATTTTTTGGCTTATCGCAGTGGTAAAACCATCTAAAGAGCATGCTGGGGCAACCCTTGAAATTCCTTCGGAAGAACTCCTGCAGAAGAAAGTATGAGGAGAAAGAAACCCAATTTCATTGAAGACATTAACAGCCGACTAGAATTTTTTTTAGGATATGATATTTAATAGATTTCATGACACTGGAGAATCAAAGCAAATTGTAATTGCTGTCAATGCTGTGGAGGAGAGCCTTCTCTTGTTATAGGGCTCGAGTGATCTCGAGAACTTTATGTAGACTCGTGGGTATTTTGTCTTGTGATGAAGTACTAGCTTGTTTTCCACTGGTTGAAGTTTCATAAGATTGTGAGCACCCATTTGTTCTGGAATTATGTTTCCTCTCACATCAAATAGTAATCTTGATGTGGGTCTCCAGACGTGGCAGCTGCTCCGTGCCATTAAATCTGGCGACTGGAGTGGTTAGATGAGCTTCTCCGAGCACGCCAAACTCCAGACCAGCTCTTCAGATAAGTCACAAGCGCCCACCTGTAAAGCTTGCAAAACACTAAAACTGGTCCTTTATCTATGCTAGTTTGATTTACATTCTTATTCAGAAGGTCTGTACCTCGTTCTGCAGTGAGTTTGGGCTAAGACTGGAACCACCACGAACGAGTTATCTCAAGCAATTTAACTCGGCTCTGTGTGTTCCATGGCCACACAAGCTTTTCATACAGTGATGAAGTTTCACACGCATGAGTTCAAGCGTGAAAATGACTAGGAGAGTCTGTGTTTAGCAGCTCAGGCAAGCAATCTGTAACGAAAGTAGTCTACGTATACCAGCAAAAGCATTTATTCTGTTTCATTCACGTACCTGTTAATTTGTTACAGAAATGCCGCAATTCAACCATAGTCCGAACAGATTATTTGGCATGCACTCACCATTACTGTGACGGTTTGTGGTCGATTCGGAAGTGCCCTGGCCAAAAAGAAAAGGAAACAAAAGTGCAACATGACTAATGCCACTGGCCTTCCGAGTAGATCGAGTCGTGGATTAGATGCGAATACAACTTGAATTTACTAGATATACCCATTACCTTGACATTACAACAGATACTTTCGACTTATTGAATGTTCGTCACTGTCACCTGAACATTATTATACCGAGAATAGGAAGCGAATGGAACCAAAGAGCATCGCAATCGATGACTCGACACATATTGCTATCACATGTTGCCCACTCGATTTCATGCCAACATTTCTGGAATTGCTGGCACCTGATTTCTCCATATGAAAGAAGAATATCGACGGATCTCCTTATCCCCGAAGTTCATGAGAAACTCACCTGCCCATTCACATGTCCATCATTTATACTTAAACCTGTATCTTCTACTCACCTCCATCTCCCTCTCCCCCTCTCTTTATTGCGCTCACACACCACCCTCTTCTTCATCCGTTTAAAAAACCCACCCTGTCAAAAAGTCCCTACTTTCCAGGTAAGCCTTGAGCTCCTTATAAAAGGGCACACCTCCTACACTTTAATGTTCAATCTCACATCCCTCATCGCACCTCACTTGGTGATACTGTACTGTGTTGTTCAAAACCGAGTCCGTATATGACGACAGTGGCCAGTGTGATGAGTAACTTCATCGCACTCCTACTCCTCCTTTGGCTCACTAATGTCGCCGCTTGGCGCCATGGACCCAGCTATGTCCAAGAAGCGTGCAGCGTGACACGATACCGCGACCTCTGCATCCGGTCACTAGCATCATTCTCAAGCAGTGCCAAGAGGAGCCCCAGCAGGTGGGCAAGGGCTGGAGTCTCCGTGACAGTGAGGGAGGTCAAGATCACTGCCCGATACTTGAAGAAGGTGAAGTCTTCCAGGGTGTTGAGAGGGAGGAATGGAGCTGCCCTGTCGGACTGCCTGGAGTGCTTCCAGGACGCCGTAGACAACCTCCACAAGTCACTCGGGGTGCTGAGGAACTTAACTGGGAAAGATTTCGATACCCAGATGAGTGATCTCCTGACATGGATGAGCGCCGCGCTGACCGATGAGGACACTTGCCTGGATGGGTTTGATGGTCAAAAGGGAAGCCAAGTAGTGAAGGCGGTCCGCGACAGGGTCCAGATAGTCACGTACTTCACCAGCAACGCCCTGGCTCTTGCCAACAAGCTTGCATCCACTGGCGAACCTGCCTAAACGGAAACCTGTAAAATCCCGTGAACGGTGTACGTTAATCCGACATCGTATTACGCACCTAGAGAACTAAGCCTAGCTATTCATAAATAGAAATGTGGTGACGCAACAAGGCGGGGTTTGAGAATCGAACTCAGCCTGCTCAAAGTTCATTATTATTGAGGGTTGGATGGGATGCTTTGTTAGCATGACCTGGTTTGAAGTATACTGGTAACAGTGTATTTTACATTAGTGTAATCGTCGGACTTATTTGGTAATGCTTGCTCGAAGGGCTTGCTATCTATCAGACGCACGAAGAGAGGAAGGCACTTTTTGCCATTAGATAGTGCTGGAACTTTCTGGTCCGAAAGGACCAATGTCCCCGGTCCACCTTCTTGTCGGACCTACTCCCAAATTGCGCTCCGACGACTATTTGGACGACAATTCTTTCGTCCATCCATGCGACAGAGAGCTTTCTAATTCGCGACGTCCATATGATTCCGACCCATAAAAATTGCTTTCCACCCTTCTCTTCCTTCCTTCTTCCCTGAGCGGCCCAACGATTGACGCCCGCCATTGCGCGCCTCCGCTCCTCCATCGCCACCATTGCTCGGTCTCCTTTACAAACCTTCGGCCCCAGACACTATCATCTCTAATCGGTGTTGTCCCATCCACTGGCTCGATTCTGTTCTCTCCACCTCTTCCAGAAGAACATGAGACGGCCCTAAACATTTAGTTATTACCATCATTTCGCCATTGAATATCAAATACCAAACGTCTCCGAGGTACAATAAAATCTCAAAGCTAGGTAAAATCTAAAGAAAACAATTTAGTATGGGTTAAAAGTAGAATTACAAGTGACCTTTTTTAGGAAATTATTTTCCAAATTATTCATTTTTCTTAAAAAAAATAGAGCCTTAATTTGGAAAGATTTTCTTAAAAATTTTATCTTGTATCACTTACAAAATGAGTGAATGAAAGATATTTTTATGGTTTACAAAAAATAGTTAGATATTAATCGTTGTTGCTAATAAAGATAATTTTCATTAACTAATTACTTCAAGTGATACAAGAGATTATCTTTGGGAAAATATTTTCTCAATCGTTCATTTTTCATTAAACGAACGGAACTTAAGAATATATTTGTTTCACTGAAAACTTTGTGGCATAAAGGAAAATATTTTTCCAAAAAATCATTTTCAAGAAAAATGCTTAGTTTTCATTTACTTGATGATTTAAGGAAAGCCATTTCCTTCGCACCAAATGTGGAAGTCGTGTTCCCAAATATATGCTTATTTTTTTCAGTCTTGTTATAAAACGGAATTTGTACGGAAATAATATGCTCTAAGGTTTTCAAATTGAGAGAAAATTTCTTGAAAACATTTGAAATTTTCATTTTGACGGAATTATTTTCTTTTACAAACAAATCTCAGTTTTTCTTGAATTCCTTTTTTTCTTTTTTGGTTTGAGTTCAATTATTTTCATGATCCTATTACCTCAACCTTGCATTTTTCTTCTTCAACTCATCGATTTTCTAAAGAGCAGATTTATATTTCAAACATGATTAATCAATATAATCTGACACTTATTCATCAATCGTTTGAAAACGATTTACCTCGCATTCTTCCTCTGACTCAAAGTCTTTCATCAAACAAATGGCATGCACACTCTTCCTCAACTTTTTTCATACTCAACGTCATTTCAGATCTTTGCCTTTAGAGCTTTCTTTTCCTTCCAAACTTTCATTTCTTCTGCTTCAGAAAGGGACAATTTGGTTTGATGTGCCATCATTTTTTGCATTCAAAGCATATCACATTCTTACCTTTACCAATGAAGAAGAATCTTTTTGTATTAGATTGCTTGAATTACTTCCTGCCTTTAAGTTTTTTTTTTCCTCTTGGTCATCGTTCTGAATTTCTTTACCATTAGGGCCAACTCTTCACCTTCTTCATCTTGATCTTTCTCGGAATCTATTGCACCCAAATCATGAATGTTAGATCTTAAGGAAATTGTTCCTTTTGGGGTCCTCCTCACCATTTACATTTTTAGTTCTTATAATATGAGAGTCCCTATTCATCAACTATGAGAGCAGATCCTCTATGTTTCTCAAATAGATGTTTTAATATTTTGTTTATTCCTTTGAGAGTCTTCACGGAAATCTGTTCACTTTTCTTATGATGAGATTGGCTTCTCTTGATATGGGAGTCCATTGATGATTTTAAAATTTGTTGAATATGTCAGACTTAATCATTTGGTTTCATCTTGCAAGATTTATAGATGCCAAGGAAAATATTTGTTTTTGTTTCTTGACTCTGTTAGTTCCTTACAATGTAATTTGAAGTCTGCCCCATATCTCTTTTGTTTATTCACATGAAGAATTAAGATTATACTTGGTAGAAGATAAATGAATAAAGAGTTTTAGCATATAATACTTCTATTTTAGCCAACTCCTATAGAGTAATTATAGATGCGAGAGTTGAGTTCTCATTTGTTTCTTCTGTGTTTGAGGGTGCAGGTATGATAGTTGCTATAGGTGTAGTAATTCATTTATTCAGAGTTATGTCCCACATTAGAGAGTCTTGGGATCTCCTGAAAGTTTTCATTTTTTTTTCCTTCCAAATGTCTTAATATTTCCCATCGGAATAGAAAGGTCTAGTGTTGCTCTATCATTTGACAATACTAGGTCCAAGATTGCTAACTATAATAGAGCGTTAGCTCAATAGTAAGCACATCAAAGTATTGAGTATCCAGCTTTAATATCAATTGACGTTAGCCAACAATGTCTCTTAAAAAGGGATGGATAGGAGATATAAAAAAATATTGATAAAGTATTGCGGAAGGTGCCAAAATGATATAAGCATGACCAAGTAAAATAGAGTGCTGATATAAGCAAATTTGAGTTTATATCAAGTAGTGCAATGCAATGTTTCTATTAGGTACTAAATGAATATGAGAAGAGAGAGACAGAGAGAGCATAATGCACTTTATGGTGGCTCGCTTTGGTGTAAACCTACATATGCTCTCTCGCACTACTAGCCTATTAGATGTATTTCACTAGTTAATCATTGAGAAATTACAGTAATAAGTGCTGCTTGTACTCAAGCACTCCTCCTCAAAATTAATGTGATGTTTATATCCAAGTTGATAGGTCTCACTATCTCTCACCTAAGTACAAACTTTCACCCTACCAACACTTCTTGAAAATAACAAAATGTAAGTTCACAAAATACCCAAAAAAAAAAATGTAAAGCTATCTCAAATTTTCGAATTATTAACTCTTGATCGATCTTTTTCTTTGACACTTTGGTCTTCTTTTATACTCCTCAGTATCCAAATTTCTCGTTAGACAATCTTCAAGAGGCTCAATCTCCAAGCTAGCTGTTGAACAATTGTCGAGAAGATTAAGGTAGCCTCAAAATTTCCATAAGTTTGGTCACCCATACGATCACATCATGGTTTTGAAAAGTTAAGTGCTTTAGCCATGGAAAGTATCTTGCATTCGGGGTGATTGTCTAATCGAGATGTCTCACGTGATTGAAGACTTTGCATAGTCAATGTTCAATCAATTTATTTCTAAATAGGAATCCATACCATCTCACAAGCTGTCAAGGAATGAAATAAAATATCTTAAAATAAGTAATGACAAGATTCATGTGCAGGTAATATAAGCGTTTCGCTTATACCTACAGCGACCGGTTATATTCAATTTTCTAATTGTCCAGTGATATCAGCCTGCTTATATTCACAGTCACCAATCATATTCAGCTTTGTCGTTGTCTGGTTGTATTAGACTTTTTTTGGGCTTTTGCTTATATCTGACTATCTACCGATATCCAGCTTACGTGATAGTCTGCTGATTTTCAACATACGCATGCTCCCACAGATATTTAGCTCATCCATGCTTTTATTAATATTCAACTCTAGTTATATTTGGCTTCCCAATTATATTAAACTATTCTTCTTAAGACACTTCAACTATGACGGTGATGTAGATCTTGTAGACTAACATCTTGATATCTTCTACTCTACATGAACTTTACAGAAGTATTTTGGTCAATTAGAATCTTTTCACTGATCATATCAATTATTCTTTTAACGTGTATGTTCTTTGAAAAACAAACGACTCTTGTGTTTATGAAGATCGATACAAACCATTGATAGCTTTGTCAACTTCAAACTATATTATGAGGTTTTCTTAACACTCTGTCACCTCCCGCCCTCCCCCTCTCTTCCGTTCTTCATTTTCCTTTATTAGACTTCCAAGGATACACAGTAAATTTAGATTAGTGCACGTCTAGGGATATTCAAAGGAACTTTTCTAAACTTTTACATTGCATGCGATATATTTGGTAGTGACCAAATAATGTTCGTTTAATGTAGGGGCGCATGAAAGAAAGACGATATATAAAGCGAATCTTTTTGGAATAAAAACTCTAACTAATATAAAATGAAAGAAGGCTCGTTGAGGTTATTCAGTCAATCAAGTACTTTGCCAATGATGTGTGAGTAAGTAATGGAAAGATGAAGTGAAGGGGAATGGGAACACCTAAAACAATGTAGAAAGAGATAATGAGGAGAAAGAGAGAGCATTGAGACTTTCCTAAAGGATATGATAAGCTGAGAATTGTATCGACAAACTAAATGCTCTACTTTTCTATCAAGATCACATGAGCTTCATTATAGGATTTACAAGATGATTATCTAAAGTAGCAAAATATCAATTGCATTTAATCAAGATCAATCAAAGAAAATCTCCTAAATAAATCTATATATCCTAATATATCTATTTCTCTAACATTCCCCATCAGAGTCAAGGTGATTCAAAATGGGTCAACTTTTTTTATTAAAAGAAAGATTTCATTCATTTCGTGAAATTATACTTGAGTAGTACATAGAAAACTTTTAAACTTAGCAAATTCCAAATATATGCGGAACAAAATAAATACCAAAATGTAAATAACAAAACCCATACAGCAATTAGAAGCGCACTCTCATCACTTAAGAATAGATATGCCATCATAAACGATCGGTGGCTTCAATGAAGAGCACATGCCAAGATCTTCATCTCCATTTGTAATGGTTTGCAATGTGTGTTTTAGGTTCAATGCTCGCTTCATTATCATCATGCAAAGGCACCAACATCAATATGTTTAAAGAAAACATATCAAATAATTATAAGGACTCTCACATCTATATTGAGGTCTAGTTCGAAAGAGTAAAAACACTCATATGTAAACCTAAATCTAAATCGAGAGAAGAAAGTGGCCCAGTCTCAAAGAGACTATGAAGCCATATCACAAAGATCTTTCTTAGTGATTGCCGATTGGATAAATGATCGAACTAATTTCCACGTTCACCAAGATCAGTTGCAAAATAACATTCACATGCAAACTATCAAAATAGATTGAGAGAGAAAAGAAAAAATACTTAAACTAGTGAAGCAAAAATTTAAAGACTAAAAATAGGCTCTCCGCTTTATTTTTTGAAACTGAGAGGTTACAGGAGAGTATCAAAAGACGAAGATTTTTTATGAAGATAAGGTGGTTTGCCGATGGAAAGAGAAAATAGTTTATTGATATGTTGTAGACAAAGAGGTCAACTTGAGTTTGGAAAAAAGATCTAGAAAATGCCATGATAGATATATTTTGGCAAGAACATCGATATTCTGTTCAATAGATGAAATAGTGACAATTGCACAATGCCATGAAGAACACGAGATTGAATGAAATGATAATTTTTAATGTGCTTGGTTCATTTGTAAACAATATCATAGATTCTGTTTGGATAACACTTTGATTATTGCAACAAATGATTGTTTAATCATGTTAACACACTACACTTTAATATACCCACTTATGAGTAGCCCAGCTGGTTAGAGCGAACTTGGACTTCGTTGAGATATTGGGTTCGATTCCCCAGAGAAGCGCCTGTGATTTAAGTGAGGGGCCATGGCGGTGGGTTTCTGTGCTAGTCTCCGCCAATGAATAGTTGAGATACGCGCAAGTTGGCCCGGACACCTCAGTTACTATATATATATATTATATTCTAGTAGCCATCACAACTATAGTAATTCTCATGTCGTATCATCAAGAGTTCGAATTCCATCTTAGTACTAGAGTGAGCGACGTCTCTTTCTATGCCATGAGAGAAGTGAGAAGCCCAAAAAGAAATAATAGCCCGTAGTGGAGCAACAATCTAGAGAGTCGCAACCTAATCAAAATATTAGAGCAAGCTATCAACTCCAAAGTAGATTAAGACAAAAGTGAATGCCATGAAATAAAAATATCATTAATGTAGCGAAGAATTTGAAGTATATAAACAAAATGAGTTGAACGAAGCGCGGTCACGTACTAAATAATAATGTGGACAACATAAGCAATACCAAGTCTAGTAAAAGTGAGCTATATAAGATTACCAACTTTCTTGTTGACAAAGTATAGGATTCGAAAGAGGAGTGCTATACTTCGTCATCAATGAATCGGACTCGAAAATAGTGATGAATTTTTTTTGCTATGATTGCACCACGTTGCACCTAATGCATTAAGGTTGCCTCAGGAAAGGAGGCCTCGAGAAATGAGACTCATACAAATTATGTAATATTCTATGTATTTCTAATGAAGATTACATGAGCATATACATTCAATCAACAGAAATTTATAAATTTATTTGTATATCCTAAATATATCTATTTCTCTAGCATCATTCATGGGTTGATAAAATTGTCGACAAAAACGCCCCAGAGTTGTGAAAAAGCAGCACAAGTAACCATGTATGCGACCATCTTGAGGGGCGGAAATTCGAAAAGGAAAACAAGAGAAGTCGAGAGAGAGAGAGAGAGTGGATGTAACACATCACTGACACCCGCACAGGAGAGAGGGAGAGAGAGAGAGAGTTCTGTTTGGGAGCAGTGGTTGCAGAAATGGCAGAGCCGAAGGTGAAGTCGCCCTCACCTTCGTCTCTTTGTGCCGTGAAACGCGGACTCCTCCACTCTCTATCTCTCTCTCCTCCCTTCCCTAGCCACTGCTTTTTCCCTGTCGCTTCATTTTATCATATCCCTAAACCAAACGGACCCTCCACATTCTCCCTCTCTCTCTCTCTCTCTCTATGTGCTTACGCTCCATCGAACCAACTCTCAGTACCATTCTTACTTCGTTCCAGATTTCGCATCGATCTTTTCCTCGCGATCTTCATCGACGTTAAGCTGGACATGGGCATCCTTGTAAGACCCTGTTAGTTGATTCTGTGATCTTGCTTTCACCACTATTAAGCATGCCAGTCTATTTTGTTTTCCCTATTTTTCCGAACATCAGTCCAGTTTCTTTTGCTGTAGATATGGTTGTGCTCTTGTTTTCCCCCCTTTTTCTCGGATAAATAAGAAAGTTTGGAGTATTATTTCTTTCGTTTCCTTGCTTGTTGTTTCATGTGTATAGCATGCATGTCCAATGTATTGTGCTCTATATCCTCTCATGTCTTGCTCTAACAAGTCTTTTATGTGCTCTCACCCTTGTCTGCACCTAAGCTTCTTTAATCTCTCTCTCTCTCTCTCTCTCTCTCTCTCTCTCTGTGCAAAGAACTTCATGATTAATTCCTGTTTTATTTGGAGGTGCTGGTGAATGACAGCGGCAGAGTCTTCGAGACAAGAATGATAGAAGTCTAGGAAGAGACAAAACTTGCAATGATCTTGAAAAACGTCTTCTAGCATATCTCTGCCATCAGTGGGAAATAAACAAGAAACTTCCTATGGAGTGATGATTTACATGTAAACTGCTTGGAGTTCAAGCTGCCTGTGGATAATTCATTCCTACACCGATGAATTAAAGGATAAGCGATTTTTAAGATTAAAAGAAACCTTTTTTATGTGTCGGAAGAACAAAAAAGAAGATGGGGACAGTGGATCTTTTATAAGATTAAACATAAAGAATGTGTTGGATGAGAATTCGGTCTGTTACACGATCTTCTTATTTGCTTGACAAATGAGTGAGTATAATGAATTCGATCTTATAGCTGCTCGCTAGTCATAACCGATATAATTCCACTTGCTTTTCAGTGTTAATGTGTCGAGTGAATCCCAACATTCAGGTCATTTATATGTTATACTCTAATAATTGATTGTTTACTTAACAAATGCGAAGGGGAACGAGTTGTAGAAATGATAGAGAGGAACTGCAAAACTATTTACTGGTATGAATCAGAAGGCCTTACAGATTGCAAAGGAGATGAAGTCATGTTAAATGCCCCCAGCATAGTAAGAGCAATGAGACCATAAGAAGATCATCTTTTGGTAACAGAGCAAAGTATTTGTAGATAATTGAAGTGCCTTAAGTTCAATCAGCTTGTATATGCAATAATATCTGAAACCCGTGGAAAGTTATCTTATTTCGAGTCCTGCTTTTACTTTGTTTGCTCGATTCATCGTCAACAATGTACATTTTGTCTGACCAATACGTCATCTTCAATTTTGATCAGTGGCTGCCTGTCCATTGAGGATTCAACTGCTCTATTAAAGCTACAAGGGATGGCGACTTCGAATGGTGGATATCTTCATGCCAATAGCAACCCTTCCGTCCCCGCCCCGACTCTACTTCCTCCATGGCTCTCCAATTCCAACGAGAATCCCACCCTCAGGCCAGCATCCCCATCTGTCACCCTGAGCCTCTCTCCTTCGACAGTCGCTGCCACTCCAATCCCGTGGCTCCAACCCCATGCTTCCTCATTGACTCTAGCCAACTCCTTCTCTCGTGGACCTGGCCCCACCTCCGGGGAGAATGCGCTTTTTTCCGAGCTAGTGGAGTGCTCAAGGGAGCTGGAGGAAGTGCAGCGCGCCATGGCAGCCCACAGGAAGGAGGCGGCATGGGGGATGAGGAGGGCAGAGATGCAGCTGGAGTCGGAGAGGGCTCGGCGGAGGAGGGAGAAAGTGGAGGAGATTGAGGCAAAGATCAGCGCCCTTAGGGAGGAGCAGAAGGTGAGCTTGGAGAGGATCGAGGCAGAATTCAAGGAGCAGCTGGCGGGTCTCCGGAGGGATGCGGAGGCTAAAGAGCAGAAGCTGGCGGACCAGTGGGCTGCAAAGCATGTCCGGCTTTCAAAGTTTGTCGAGCAAATCGGGTACCGACCTAGGGTCGCCGAGCCAAGTGGGCGCTGAGGAAATTTAAGTGCATTTTGCTTGCTTAGCTGAAATGCCCCCTCTTTCACTGACAAAGACCTGTTTGATTGCAATTGTAATATGGTGAAGAATTTCAGGATCTGACCAAATCCTTTCTCTAGGCTTTGAATCATTAGTGTCCAATCCTGACTTCATTTATGAAACCGAGCTTTGTTTTGCCTCAAACTGTTGTATCTTGTATCTGTCAGAAATTATCACGGCGGGCTGTCAAATTTGGATGCCGATCATGATCCTCATCGATCTGAGTGAAGTTTGTATCTCCCCTGAAGCTGGAAGTTGGTAGATAGTGACCTGCTGGATGGTCTCATATGCTAAAACCAAATGAAATTAGCTCATGTCTAGGTCCCCCGAAATCCTCAGTTCCACTGAAGTTCTGTCGGTGGTTCCAGTGAACAACCCCTACACCTGTCCATGACCCGACAAATGGGTTTGAACAGCCCATGTGAGTTTGCTGTGATTCGAATGTTTTCGTGTATAGGAATTTTGCTGACGATGATGGATACCCACAACACCTTTTAAGCACAATTAAGGTTGGACATACGTTAAATTAGTTGATCTTTCCAAACTTGCTTAATCTCGTTAGCTATTGAATGTTTTAATTTTGATTTCTCAGTGCTTGATTGAGTTATGGAGTAAATATCTCCACGAAAAGAGATATCTAGTATGGATCTATCCTTTGCTAAAGTGTTAGTATAGAATTTTAAGTGGCATCTAATGCGGTTCTTAATTTTCTTGAGGCCAAATGGATCTAGTTTACTATAATGAATGCAACAAATTCATTCGCGAAATACTAAAGTATAGAAAAAATGATTTGGGCATATTTGGTCATGCAGTGAGCTTTTATCAGGGATTCGGACTTCACATGGTCTATCATAATGTGAGTTAATTTTTCTTTTGACATATCGAGGGTTATTGTTTGAATCATAAACCACGAATAGTGGGCTTTCTTTTGCGCAATCAATATCATTGCGATGATCTTTCTGAAAGTCCATGCCAAACTTCAAGCCTAACAGCTAAAAATAGTGTGGTCAGCCTCTAAGAGCTCTTTTTCTTCCAAAATATGATGTGAATCGAGAAAGAGCTGATGTTAGAATCAATTGTCCAGGACACCTGTGGCCTAAACATTGCGTGGGCGAGCGGTCAAACCCATGAGGCACAGTCATTAATGGAGGCAAACCATGGGAAGTTAGGTCTGCTCTGTTTCTTCTCTAGTTCACTCCCGCTGGGAAAGTCTCTTCTTTCTAGGGTGGAAATCGATGGGAATAATCGATGGACACGTTCGATGAAGGCTATGTATCACGTCTTTGATGCACTGAATATTGAATGCAAGTCTCGTTCAAATGGAATCACAAAACCAAAGTAGGGAATATAAGCAATATGACGCCTGGTTTGACGCTTCTTGGACAGCATCGTTTGGCATCCAATCACTGCTGAGCTGACAGTTCAAGCCATTCAAGGACGCTTGATCCGGAGCTCCCATTGGAATCTAATAACATCACTTAAAAGGGAGGTGAATAAGTGATCTTAACAAGTTCTTGATGATTTAATACAAAAGCAAAAGAGAATAAAAGTAAATGAATAGCCCTGGTATGTTATTTGAAATAGTGTTTCCTCCTCTTCTTCTTCTTCTTTTTCCTCCTTTGATTCAAGGCAAGGTAGACATCGTGAATGGACATGCAAGATCAAAGAAGAATACGAGGATCGCAAAGGTAATACATTGAATATGTGCAAGTGTTGCTATCCAGTTGCCTCGTGCTCGATAAAGGTGATGACGCAATTAACACACTCAAATTTCTTATCAAAAGCAGCAGCCCTTTTTCCATTCTCCCTGTAAAGCCAATTATAATTATTTACCAAACTTTAGGCTCACTACAAAAAAAAAAAACTGTAATTTAACTAAAGAAAAGTATCCGCCGCTAATTGCGACGGAATTAGCAAATTTGCGACGAAAAGTAGTGCTTCGTCACTGATTTGCGACGAAAACTATATCTAACGACCGTTGCGACGACCGAAAAGATTTCGTCGCAAATTAGTGACAGACTATGATGTTTGTAGCAAAATTCGTCAAAACTCAGAGACAAAATTATAATTTTGTCGCTAATTTGCCACAGTTTTTGCTGCAAACAGTTTAGCATCGCTAATGTGCGGCGAATACTACGTGTTGTCATTAATTAGCGACGGTATTTAGTGTCCATCACCAATTCCGTCACAAATTTGCAACGGTAAAAATATTCAGTAGCTAATTAACGACGCATTTCGCGACGGCCAAAATTTTCGTCGCTACTTCCAACAAAAAATAATGTTGTCGCTAATTCCATCACTAATTAGCTACAGATAAATAGTTTGTCACGAATCCGTCGTTAATTTGCGAATATAAAGCTGCAACAGTATTTTCTTCTCTCCCGAACGCCCCTTTTCTTTCCTCTATCGCAACCCAAAAATCCTAATGAAGGTATGTGCATTTATTTTTTCCTTGTTTCTTTGATCTACACTAGATAAGATTTTATGTGATGGGGTCATGTGAGCTTGCTTGGTAGTCACTCGTGTGCGTACATCTTTGCAACTTAGGAATCGTGTGGGCGACGGCACGGTTCGTTAGGCGGCTGACTCGAGGCCGCAAAACCTCCCCCGTATTTATGCGATTGCAGTGGGTGCCAAGGTGATGCCTCGATTTATCGACCAGATCTGGCCGAGTTCCGCCTCCAATATGGCCCTAGATAACTTATTGGGCAAATAGAACAAGAGGGAAAATAAAACAACAAAAATAGAGAGAAAAAGAAGTCATTTTTCGGGAGCAAATATGCATTCATCTGCTATATTATAGGATATGTTTTTGTGATAAACTAAAATGTATTCATCTTTTGTGTGGCTATTTGATGTATAGATGTTCCAAATTAATTGGTTATCCGTGGAAATTTTAGGACTCAAGCTTTTCTCTTACTAAGTCTTTTTAACTAGAGCAACAATTATTCTTGTTTTAGGTACGTACGTGTCACTCCTTTGCGACGGCATCGCAATCCAAGTGACGGTTTATTCATATCAAATTTTGTCAACTTTCAACTACAAATATCGAGTTGTCATATCCCAAAAAGTAAGTATTCTTGCTTATGTAATTTTTTGCATTTTTCCAATTTCAAAGTAACTGTTTCTTAAGATACAGATTTGCGACAATTGAGAATTTTATGATTTTCATGTAAAATCATTAAACAGTATATCTAAGAAAAAATTTTACCATCTTATGAGATTTATTAATGTTCATGCAGAGACAATGCAAAGAGACAGGTCTTGGATGTATAATAAAAACTTACCTAATCAAGGAGGATTGACCGATGAGTTTCGTGCTGGGTTGAAAATGTTTTTGGACTTTGCTAGTATCAAAGTTGAGTTCATGGACGGAAATAAGTTAAAGTGTCCGTGCAAAAAGTGCAGTAATTGTAAATTTCATGAGGTTGATAATGTTGGAGAGTATCTTTGTAGATTTGAGTTTACTCTAAACTACTATAATTGGACTTGCCATGGTGAACCATTTATATCTGATCAACCTCATGGAAGAAGTGACCAATTTCTAGTTAGGAAAAATATACCTATGATCACTTATCAAACCCATACCAAAGGATGGTGATTGATGCAGCTGGTCATAATTTGGGATGGAAATCGAATCATGCAAGAACTAGTTTTACTCCTCCACTTGAAGAATGGGGTTCTAGTTTTGCATCACACTTGTAAAATATGGGAGGAACAAGATTTGATGAAAATGTGTGCAATCAATTTCGGAAAGTATTGAGAGCAGCTGATGAACCTTTTATGGATAAGTTTAAGTTATGTTGACACCTAATTTTTAGTATTTAGATTTAATTACATCAAAAGAAAAATAAAAAAAAGAAATTTTGGTCAAATCTCTTGGAGATTTGACTGAATATTTCACTTGTCCAAGCAGAATCAAGAGAAATCAAGAAGGGATTTGACCGAAATTCCTATATATCAACAGGGGTCTCTCGGTGAGTAAAGCAGGTAAAGAAGAAATCTCGGTCAAATCTTAAAAGATATGACCGAGATATCTCATCCACAGTATAAAGCAGGAGGAATTCTAGAGAAAAGAGGGGGACGCATACACACACACAGAAGACTTTTGGGGGAACTTTCTGGGAAGACTTTTCATACCAAAAAGCAAAGAGAAAAAAGGCAATATACACAGAGAGGGACACGCTGGAGAGGGGGGTTCCTTCGAAGACTTTTCTAAAAAAAAACACAGGAGCTTCACAGGGAGGGAGACTGAGAGAAAGAAGGTGAGAGAGAGCGAGAATTGAGCCGAAGCACTAACCGCCGATTTTCCTTCGCGAGTTTTCTTCCGAAAATTTTCGTCCCCGGCGTCGTGATCCCCGGCCGCCGCTGTTCGTGTTCTTCTTCTTTATTGGTGAGCTCCTGCTTTTGCCACTTCGTCTGTGATGTCCCGAGGATCGTGCCCGGAAAGGAAAAGATGCGAAGGAGCGTTGCTTCGTCTCGAGTTCACTCGATTACGTCCGCTCCTCGTGCTTTCTTGAGTCACGTAGGGAATTTCGGTGGTTCTTTTTCTTTTCTTCTCGTCACCTCCTCATATTTGTTTCACTGTGTTCTTCAAAGACGAAAGGGAGATGGTCGGTCTGGTTGATTTTTAGGCTTTACTTTTGTTTGCTTTAGTTTCTGTGGTTGTTTTTACTGCATTATAGGCTTAAATCTTTCTTCTTCTTTTTATCCTGCAGCTGAACCCCTCTTTGCTCAACACATGTTTGATTTTTTTTTAAGTGATCCTGCTTTGCTTTTATTCTGCTTCGAAGAGACTCTTGTTGTTTGTTAGTGAGGTGTTGACGTCGGAGATCCATGGGCGAGTTGATTGTGCCGTCGGTCATACCCCACCGTCGAGCAATGGCGCCTGGAATGCTTGCGAGCGTTGCACGCTCGAGCCCTCAATGCAAAGAGGAAAATCTGCACGTGAGGAGTTGGCTACGCGAGCTTGGCCCGTGGAGGATCTGGGCCAAGGATAGCTTCGAGCCGTGTGGGTTTGAACAGAGGAAGGATAAGGTTGGGCCAGGCGTCTCTCGGCCGAGGTGATGGCCGGGTCAGGGCCTGAACCGACCCGGTTTAGGGCATGGTCCGATTTTCTTTTATTTTCATGTTTATTTTATAATATTTTGATAAATAAAAAATAAAATAAAAAATAGAAATTTTCTGCAACAAAAAAGGTCTTTCTTTATGTTGATTTGCTTGTTTCCTTTCATGCTATTCTTGTCTAATTTGCTTGTTTTAGATAATAAGTTTATCAATTAGAATTAATCTTTCAATTCGCAACCGCATTATCGATTTTTTATTTCGTCTATAAGGCTTTAGACGGAATAATTAATTGCGCGGGAATAGAATTGATATTTTGATCTTTAAGGCTTAAGATCAATTTACTGATTCTATCTGCGAGTTTCTTTGTTGAATTTAGATATTATTTTCCAATTGATGAATCTTGTCTTATTTGAATTGCATGTTAGATTAAATTACATTTTCATGTTTAGGATAGATTCATGTTAGATAGTATCATATTACGTGATTAGATTGCATTTTAGTTATTGCATGCCTAAATTAGGCTTTAATATAGTTATTTCCAATCCAATAAAAAAATCACTTTTTTGCATGTCATTTAGTTAATTTAGTTAAATAGCATGTCACGTAGGCTAGGTTAATTTAGGATTTGCATATTTCAAAGCATGTTAGGTTGTGTCACATTTCAAGTTAGATTTTCCATGCATCACATATCAAAATCATCTTTGCATCTTAGAATATTAACCGTGGTTAAGATGAGATTTTAGTTTAAATTAGGGATTAATGTAGTTTGGTTCCTATATTTAAATTAGATGTTACTTAATTATAGATAATTAGTTTCATTAGTTAATTTAGAATTGCATTAAGATAGTTGCATATAGAATTAATTTTTCATTACATGCATTGCATACACATAAAAAAAAACCCAAAAAAAAATCATTTTGTTGATTTGCTTCATCTTTGTTTATTGCTTTGATTATTGTTCTTTTTCTTTGAGCTTTTAAATAACTATTTGCGCACTTGCGTGATCACCGTGCATGTTACGGAATAAAGTTAAAAATCAATTC
The DNA here is from genome assembly GCA_019926035.1 of Melaleuca alternifolia. NCBI lineage: Eukaryota > Viridiplantae > Streptophyta > Magnoliopsida > Myrtales > Myrtaceae > Melaleuca > Melaleuca alternifolia. The sequence continues at coordinate 1,068,441 of JAGKPW010000400.1, read as the reverse complement.
AAGCTGCCTGCAATTTTTTTTTGAAATAAAAGAAATAGGTTCTCAAGTCCCCGAATTCAAAATCTCTGGTTCGTAGGGGGAAAGTACTGCTTCCAGTATTTTACATGGGTTTCTAATCGACCCGCCATGAATAGATTAGTGGCGACTCCTTTTGAAATTGATTTGGCATGTTAAAAATTTAAACATAAGTCGTGAATTTGTATGAGCTTTGGGAGAGTTCGAGCTAAATTAGGTTTAGCAATCCATTAGCCTCCCTAGGTGGTGCACTTTCGGGGAGATCGTGACAAGTTATCATTGACGGCAAGAATGTTAAATATCAAGACAGGGCATAATATGTCTGAGAATTGCTTCAACTCTTTCGTTGAAGTAATGCAGGAAACATTGCATCGTGATAACATCACGCCTACTGATTTTTATGATATGAAGAAGTTAGTGGATAACTTAGGTATTCCATTTGTAAGGATTGATGTATGTAGCAGCGGTATGACAGAGATAATGAAAATGCAGAATATTGCAAATTCTGCGGTGAACCTAGGTGCAAGGTTAAGAAAAGGCAGGGTCGTAATCAAAAATGTAGATCATGCAAGCAAATGTTTTATCTGCCATATATTAATCCCTAGATTGCAAAGGCTTTATGCATCTAAAGTCACTACTAAACACATATCTTGGCAAGTTTGCAACGTGACTCTATGAGGATTCGATACAAGAAGATTGGCCAAAGAGGGGGCGGCGACACGGCATTTCGATTGTCAATATTATGTTTAAAATAATATATATCAACACATAACTTTATTTATTATGTACGTCGACCTCGAATATCGTCATTGGGTCCAATCCATGTCGCGACTACTGCTATTACATCCGTAGATTGAAAATTTTAAATATGTTCACACTTCAAATTGAACACATTTACGTATCACGATTCTTTAAAAAGTACAGAGTTGAAATTTGAATCCCGAAAAGGGCAAGTCGATAGCTTTGAGTTGATGAGACAAAATAGCAATCGATGGATCGAATCAAGATCAGAAGAAGATGTGTTGTATCACACCCGTGATTGCATCGATAGCTCCTTATCGTCTTTGTTTATTCATTTTTCTTGAGTGGAAAATATAAAAGAGTAGAACCAAAGGATTTGTCCTCTTTGAATCCCCCAATCTCTTTTCTTCCTCTCGACGTCCCTTTCCGTTTGCATGAAAAAAAAAATATAATTATGACGTCCCCATCACGAAAAATTATTGGAGCTAAAAATTAATTTTCTTTTCCCTATGGAGCTTGAAAATGATGGGTGGAGGTCGAATACGATATTATTTATTTAATAAGATTAGATAAGATTTTTTATTTGCTAAAAAGGGGATAAGGCCTTCTTTTGGCTTTTTGGGAATTTGGCCTATAAATAAAATTATGCGTCGATATAATATATTTCAAACATAATGTTGACTATCGAAATGCCGTGTCGCCGCCCCCTCTTTGGCCTATCTTCTTGAATCGAATCCTCACGGAGTCACGTTGCGAATGTGCCTTTGCGACGAATGTTTAGCGATGACTTTAGCGACAAAATATCTTTCGTCGCAAATTAGCAACGAAATATCAAATTGCCCGTCGCTAATTTTAGCGACAAATTATTAGCGACAAAAATCTTGTCGTCGCTAATTTCGTCGGAAAAAAATTAACGACATTTTTTTCAATATTTCCGTCGCTAATTCCGTAGCTAAATTACAGTTTTTTTTTGTATTAGTAGTAGTAGGAGCTGCTTCCTGCTTGCATAAAACAAAAGAATGAATTTATTTATAAGCTGGTGAACTTTTAAGGGGGGAAAAACAGAGGAAAAAGCCGAGATGCTCAAAGAGATGAACATCGGTCGAATCAAATCATGCAAAAGTGCTTCAAACCACTCCACGTTCTCGCCACCAAATCAGAAAAACTCTGGGGTTGGCGGTCGGTCGATTACGATATTGGCATTGCTGACGCTGAGGGTGGTTGTGGTCAACTCATGTATGCTATTGGGATCATTTTTTCTATTAATTGTTTATCATTATCAGTTACAAGTGCACCTGGACTTCCACCGAAAGCCACTTGATTCAAGTTCTCTCTTCCATCCTGGAGCTAACTTTTTCAGTTGTTTTCGTATAGAAATGCTTGTAATTTCAGTCTATCTCGATCATTAGATTACCTAAACCACAATATTTAATTGATTGAGATGAAGTGGGCTACTGCGATCTGAATACATATAAGATTCCCCATCAATCATCGTCGGCATTCGCAGAGGGTATGCAACAGGATCGAAACCCAACACTGAAACTAGCAACAAACCATGGAGGGACTCTCATTCACAAGCTTATTTCGCAAAGGAAGCACCATGGGAGTGGGAGAAGGTGAGGGGGAGAGCATTGATGAGCTGATTGCTTCACTTCCCCAAGACGAAGGTTCGAATCTTCCTCCTCGTTGCCTTTACCAAAACTTTTGGTGCCCGATCGCCATGCTTCCTAACGTGGTGGCGTTCCAGAGGCACTTCAAGGCCAAAGACAAGGACATTGTCCTGGCCTCTCAGCCCAAATCAGGGACCACCTGGTTGAAGGCCATAACGTTCTCCATCGTCAATCGCTCCCGCTTCGATATTTCAAACTCGCCTTTGGTCACTTCAAACCCCCATGAGCTCGTCCCTTTTGTCGAGTTTTTGTCTTGGCATAACCTGAGATCCTCTCTCGATGACATGGAGGAACCGAGGCTCTTTGCTACGCACCTCCCTTACCCGAGCTTGCCCGAGTGCATCAGGAAATCAAATTGCCGGGTCATATACATCTGCCGTAATCCCTTGGACACCGTCGTCTCCTCATGGCACTTCAACGTGGCGATGGCGCGGGCAGAAAACCGACCGGGGTGGTCTCTAGAAGAGCATTTCGAGGCCTATTGCCAAGGGAAAATAGGGAAAGGGCCATTTTGGGATCACATGGCTGGGTATTGGAAGGAGAGCTTTGAGAGGCCACCCAAGGTGTTGTTCCTCAAGTATGAGGACTTGAAAACAGATGTGGTAGGACACCTGAAGAAGGTGGCCCAGTTTGTGGGGCTTCCATTCTCTAAGCAGGAAGAGGAGCGAGGTGTGATTGAAGACATAGCCACACAGTGCAGCATGAAGACCCTAAAGGACCTGGAGGTCAACAAATCTGGTAATATATCATCAGTAATGAACTTAGAGAAGAGAAGCTTCTTTAGAAAGGGCGAGGTGGGTGATTGGGTTAACCATCTTACTCCTTCCATGGTGGATCGACTAAACAGCATCATGCAAGAGAAGATGAGTCCTATTGGCTTGCAATTCAGAACACGTTGAGTGTTTATTGCTTTTTCTTTCTACATGTGTATCATAAGCACTGCCATCAATGTGATGCTCCAGAACATCACACCGGACATGTGTCCTTTATAATTATATCCTTTGTTTAGTGATAACATGCGGAAGTTCAATAAAAATTTGGTAGCTATCCCGTACAAGAAATCGCAAGAGTTAAACATGGATATTATCTTTAGTTATATTAAACATCATTATTACAACTTTAACACATCATTCAAGCAAAATACAAATTTTTTGGAAAAGGGCTGGGTAAACTAGAGCCTTTACACCCATAGTTACCTCAAAAGCAAGCTTTTACGTTATCCAACAACCATCCTACTCAAGAGTTTATAACCTTCGGCATCATCTCGTCTCCTTCCATTGTCATGTCCAGGGGGATAATCCTACAAATTTGAAAAAGATGGGGTCAGCTGATGCCTAATAAATGAAATTTCTAAGTCTAACATGAATTCAAGACCATACAAAATATTCATATATGATTAATGCAGAGACAATTGCTCATTCTTAAATATAATAATAAACCCGTGAAATCTATCAATAATGTTGCATAAGATTATTCACACAAATGCAAGCAAATAGCATATTACTTCATGATGCACGAATATCACATAGTGGCTCACCATTGTACACATAGAATTTTTATTTTCTACTTATCACGAAACTTAGCGATATACATATATAAGTTCATACTTATCATGAAACTTATCAACATATAAAGAGCAAATTCATAATAGCCATGAAACTCACTGATATACATTGATGAGTTTATACTTGTCGTAAATCTCACAAATACATATATAGGTGAGTTCATATTGATCATGAAGCTCACTGATATGCATAGATAAATTTATATTTATCATGAATCTTATCAATACATACATAAGCGAGTTCACACTAGTCATGAAGCTCACTAGTATACAAAAGAAAGATCATCTTTATCATGAATCTCACCAACATATACACGAGCGAGTTCATATTGGTCATCAAACTCACTGATATAATAGATGAGTTTATACTTATCATGAATCTCACCTTTATAGACACATGTGAGTTCATATTGATTATGAAGTTGATATTCATAGATAAGTTCATACATATTACTTGTCAGGATCTTGCTATGGCAAAGATCATCCTCACGTGGCGTCAGTCATACACTTCATTTTAACATAACAATTGTCATATGCGTCATAATAATTTGTCAATTCTCATGAAATCAAGCTTAAATGATTAAATAGATGCACTTCAACACATAAACTATCCTTCTTATTTCATCACACATTCATCGACGCAATGAAAGTCATTATGCTCATACTCAAAAACCAGATAATGCAATTACCGATTATATTTGTTTGGATATAAGCAGGTAAGTAAATATATTCTGGTAATTGAATATAGTCAATGAGTAAATATATCTAGAAGTGAATTTAATCAAATAAGAGAATATATTTAGGAACAGAATCTGATCAAATAATTAAATATACTCAATAAGAAAATTTGATCAAACAAATAATTATATTCAGACAAGTGAATATACCAACGAGTATAAGGTGAATATGATCAGCAAGTACAAGGTAGATCTGACCAATTAGTATAAGGTGAATATTATCAGAGAGTGCAGTGTGGATATTACCAACAACAGTTGAATATGAAATTATAAAGATGACACTTCTCAGTTCAGATTTTTTATTATCACATAATATCACCATACCATTACAAAACTAATCAAAGACCTTTCAAGCATGTATGTAATCAACAAGATAAATCAAGCAATCACAATACCTCCACAACACTATCGCACATACTCGCACTTATATTGGATTTGACGAAACCTAAGATTACACATATCAACCAATCAAGTAAAAAGTGCTAAGTAGGTCAACCTAACTTTACCCCTAAAATTTTCACTTACCTTGACCAAACCTTGAACAATTAGATGCCTTAACTAGGAGTAAGCAACTTGGACTGTCCAAACCGAGAATAGCCTGGATTGGTCGAGAGCCGGACCAAACCGAAAGTGTTAGTCCGGTCTTCGATTCCCAAAAGTGGAACCGATATCCGGGTGGTCCGGTTCTTAGTTCCTAGGAGGGTCGAACCGGACCATATTAGACCGATAAAGTTTTTTATATTTTAGTAAAAATAAAGATGTAAAAAAGTAAAAAGAACTCAATTAAAATTTCTAAAATTTTAAACTTTACCCAACTTTACCAAAATATTTTAAAAAAAAGTAAAAAAAACTCGATTTTTTTAAAAAAATTTCCCAATTCCCAACATGTCGCATTATATTTCTTAAGAACTGGACCAAACCAACGGGTCTGGTCCGGTCCTGTCCAAGACTAGACAGTCTAGTCCCCGTTTCTAGAGATCGAGAACCGGTTCCATCGGTCCGTTTCCCAGTTCCGAGGAAGAACCGGACCGCCCTAGATTTAGCCTTAACCACCTTGTGACTTTTGAAAGATAAAATCCCAAGATCAAAAGGAGAAGAAATTTTCTTGTGCAAATTGAAGGTAGAGTGATACAGCCGAGGTGAAAATGAGTCCGATATTACCAAGATTAAAAGTGATGACTAGAAGTAAATATTAGATGGAAGGCTGCATGCAGTTACGTGTGGCAATTCTCGTTTAATCTATGACCAAATGTAAGAAGAGTTTATGATTAATGCATTAGGGTAATGATAGCTTAGTTTTCGGTGTTAAGATTAGTACAAGAGTCTCAATTTGAAAGAGCCATTTGGCCTTGAATGCACTCTTAAAAGGACAATCAGTTATTATATGGCTTAAAATGAGGCCATAAGAGGGTGAACATGGTGGAAAAAAAATCTTCACTTTGGCCAACGAGTGGGTGAGTTATCATCGTAAATGGGTCATTATGAGGTTGAAATAATGAAACCCATGACATGTCAAAATTATTGATGAACCTTACTGTATACTAAGATAATCTTGATTTAATAAACTCGATTATAATTTAACATATAATTTGAAAAATATCTGTACCTATCAACAACTAAGATGACAGTAAATATATACATCACTTTAACTTTTAACGTATACGTCAACATCTATCAATTTAATTTCAACACGTCGGACTCGAGACATTACATTTGTGGAAATTCATCCTCCATACTTCTCACACCTCGCAAAATTTGTAATCCAACTAAGATTTCTACTTGTCCACTTGATTTCTAAGCATTAACAATTCTTAGTTTTATAACCTACGGACAATTGCCATTTAAGTTCTAAACATTTTGCAACTTTGTCGATTCAGTCTTAAACATTTTCTTATGGTAAATGAGTGATAAACCTTTTGCAACTTTACCATTTAAGTCCTTCCGGTTATTTTTTGCCGGAAAAAGCCTACGTGGCAATGACGTGGCCTGATCGGTCGTCGCCGGCGACGACATGGCAAAACTTGCCCCAAATTTGTTCTTCTTGCCCCAAAATTCGTTTTTCTTACCCCAAATTCCTGTAGCGACAGTTGAAGGTTGCTGATTCCTGAACTTCGATGGTTGGAATGGAGTGATTTTTGGAGGAGAGCTTCCTCACTAGCCGAACATCATCCCCACCAAATGATTTCTCTGGCTAATCTCTCTAAAAAAAGTTATGGCCATTTTTTTTTTAGATTTTTCTGCTGATTGGGTTCTGCGGATCCGATTGAAGATGGGCTGATTAGAGAAGCTTCAGGTGTCGGAATAGGCTGAAAATTGGGAGAATGCTTCCTCTCTACCTTTCCTACAATTCCACCAAATTTCAGCCTATTCCAACACTCAAAACTCCTCCAATCAGCCCATCTTCAACCAGATTTGCAGAACCGAACCAGCAGAAAAATCTAGAAAAAACGGCCATAACTTTTTCTAGATAGATTACTCAGAGAAATCATTTGGTGGAGTTGTAGGACAGGTACAGAGGAAGCATTCCCCCAACTTTCAGCCTATTCCGACACCCGTAGCTCTTCCAATCAGCCCATCTTCAATCAGATCAGGAGAACCGAACCAACAGAAAAACCTAGAAAAAAAAACGGCCATAACTTTTTCTAGAGAGATTACCCAGAGAAATCGTATGGTGGGGATGAAGTTCGGCTTATGAGGAAGCTCTCCTCCAAAAATCACTCCATTCCATTCCAACCACCGAAGCTCATATAATCAGCAACCTTCAACGGAGCTACAGTAATTTGGAGCAAGTTTTGAACGTTGTCGCCGGCAACGGTTGGTCGGGCCACGTCATTGCCACGTAGGCTTTTTCAGGCCAAAAATTACTGAAAGGACTTAAATGGCAAAGTTGCAAGAGGTTTATAACTCATTTGGCATAAAAAAAAGGTTTAGAACTGAATTGGCGAAGTTGTAAAAGATTTAGAACTTAAACGGCAATTGTCCCTTATAACCTATGTAGTATCAATGGACGCAGAAAATTTGGACCGTCGTAGTCGGCTTCTCTTATCTCACTTTTCCTCCTTATTTTTGTAGAAAAGAAGGCTCAAGAAACCTTGTCTTCTCTGTCACTAGAGATCAAACAAATATTTGATGTTGATAAGGTGTAAGGAAAGAAACAAAAGAGTACTGATTGCAGTGGTAGATTACTTCTGATAGTGTAAACTACTACAACCCTGCACACGATATTCAGTGTTCGTGATCACAATCTGCTCTATGGTTCATTGAGTAGCAAAGGAACCAAGCAAGCCCACCCCAATGAGTATACCTGTGAAACCTTATATGGCAAACCCTGTTACCACAATCCATGGGCTATAGAGTTCGACATTGATCAATTTAGCTAGCCGCATAAGCGAAAGATAATCCACTTACTGGTAAAGTGGTAGTCCGTGGATTTTGGGTTTTTGACTATGATGATTCCTTGAGAACTTAACAGGATTTTAGAATTCCAGGATCAAAGAGAGAGAAAACACCATATTTTTCTTACTACGACACGAAAGTCCATATCAATATTAATTAAAATGGAGTTAAGAATTAAAAGCACGTCATAGTCCACTCGCACTAAATCAAACTAAGGCATTTCCCTAGCCTCCAATTTGGAAATCGACCGAACTTTGAGCCTTGAGCAGATTTGTCCATGCAGATGTATAACTTGTTCAGGCACTACCAACACAACAGGCAACATTGGAGTCGTTTCATCCGCCTTATAAAGTTACCAATTAAGGAAAATGATCTGGTTTAACCGCTTAATATTAACAGCCATATTGAAAAGTAATAACATGAAAACTAATTCATGCTTTTCCTGCCTTAACTTTGAGGAGACTACTCATCTAAACGTGAATTGCATAATCAATTTTGTCCCCATTTAGTTCGTGCTGGACATAAATGACTACGATCCAAACCAAATGTCACAAAATCACGAAAGGAAACCCTAGATTAAGTTGCAACTTGGAATTTCATAATTAGGACTATTTTACACAAAGTTGATGTTTTATGCCACTCAAACAAACCTAACGCTGAGTTCCTTTGGAGAATACCAAACTGTGCCTTTCTTTTGACCCCAGAGAATATATCAAACAAAAGAAAATACAGACATCACAATAAAAATGAGGAAAAATTCAAAGACCACCAGCGTCCTCGCACTTGTAAAAGAAAATCAAGGGACGGTTAACGCGGCACCTCTGGGCTCTTTCTCCCCATCTCTTCGCTGCTGATGATGACTATCCTAGTTCGAGTTAACGAGAAGCCAAGCCGGCCAACCAGTGGTCTGCGAATCACGCTCGGCTTTCAGAGTTCTTCGAGCAAATCTGGAGCCCACCAAGGGTGGCGGATCCATGCGGGTGCTGAGGAAATTTACGTGCATTTTGCTAGCATAGCTGCAATGCCCTCCTCTTTCACTGCCAAAAGACTTGTTTGATTGTAATTGTGGTATGGTGTAAAATTTCAGGATGTGGCCAAATCCTTTCTCTAGGCTGTGAATCACTGAGATTGATGTCCCATCCTGACTTCAGGTATGAACTTGAGCTTTGTCTTTCCTCGACTGTTGCATTTTATCTTTGTCAGAAATCAAGGTACTGGGCTGTCAAGTTGGCTGCTGACCATGATCCTCATCGATCTGAGTGAAGTTTGTAACTCCCCTGAAGCTGGAAGTTGGAATATAGTGACTTGCTGGATGATTTCATGCTGAAATCAGATGAAATTAGCTCATGACTAGGTTCTCCAAATTTCTCAGGGGCATTGAAGTTCTGTCGGTGGTTCAATTGAGGCCACATTCTTGTCCATGAGCCCACCAATGGGTTTGAAGGAGAAAATTAGCAAAAAGTTCGAAACGTATTGCATTTATATCAATTAAATTTCGAAAGAATAAGAAAGAGGAATCTCATGTAAATACCATGGAATAAGGTTTGATCCTATTCATGGGGATTCCATAAATATTCCATTGATTTTTAATGATCAAATTAATCCCGAACCTTTTTATAATTTGCTAATATAGTTCACGTGACCAATTTTGGCTTGAATGTTGGTTCTCTTATATGACCTCGTTGGTGCCGGCATCAACCTTGACAGTTTATACGATTTTATAACTTTTTAGATTTTTTATGCGATTTCCGATTAAAGTTATCGAATGGACTCAATTGGTATAATTAAAATGTTTAAGATTAAATTAAAAGATATAATAAATTTAAAACATTTTGAACAATTTTGTCATCATTATATTGATATTATGGGGGTAATCGCTTGAATAATAAAACGTGAATTGCCAAAACAATTTCACCGCAATCAACGCTATTGCGATGACCTTTCTAAAAGTCCATGCCAAACTTCATGCCTAACAGCTAAAAATAGTGTGGTCAGCCTCTAAGAGCTCTTTTTCTTCCAAAATATGATGTGAATCGAGAAAGAGCTGATGTGAGAATCAATTCTCCATGGACATTAGTCGCTTGTGGGCGACCGGACAAACGCGTCTGGCAAGGCATTGATGGAGGCAAACCATGGGAAGTCAAGCATGCTCGGTTTCTTTTCTCGTTATGTCAACATGACTTCCGCCAGAGAAGTCTCTTTCAGGGGCAGAAATCGACGGGAATGATCGATGGACACATTTCTCGAAGGCTATGCATCAAGTCACCGATGGCTCTTCTTAGTTTCGGAAGCCATTTTCATATCGATATGACCCCCCACGAAGTGTGTTTAGCTCTCTGTTTTATCTTGACGCATCCAAGTTCAAGTACTGGGGGCAAACCATCGAACGCGAGTCTCGTTCAAATAGAATCATGCACGAGACCAGGGGAATATAAACAAGTGGTGCTTTGTTTGACCTAGGGAGAATACAAGGGAGGTTACATACAAAGAACAATTATTATTATTTGTGCCTTGCCATTAGGCAAATAGCATTGATCCTCAAGCTCAACTCGTGTGACTATTTTGTTTGTAGCCATCCCCACCGCCTCACCTGAGTGAACCGACCAGGACCAGCATCACCGCTAGCACGATCAACACCAGCACAAGCACCTATACCTCCATCGCCAACACGTAAACACCGTCCCCATCTTCTCACGAGTCTTAAGGACATTGCCTTTGAGATTGCGGAGAGTTGCGACATTCGATCAAAGGACGAGCAACTTCGAGTGGCAGTCTCAAGATCCGCTGATAGTAAGCGTTATAGCAATGACTCCAAAGGTGATCACGGTGGTGGTATGGTTAGTGCGTGCGATCACTGGAGAGTTGGTGGTTGGTGCTATGCAAAGACCCCTTAACATATGGAGCTCCATTCAACAGTAACACCAGATAGTGCCATGTTTATCTTCTTTTTGTTAGATTGGAGAGTACATTGAACAGAAGAAAAAAATTTAGAGACCACGAAAAAAATAAATCGAAAGAGGGTCGTAACAACATCGCTCAGCTTTTCCCCCGTCTGCGCAATGTTGATGATGACCATCCTTACTTGTAATCAATGGGAAGCTATCCAGTAATTGCCGATCAAGAAGAAATTGTCGTGCGATGCTTTGGACATGAAGACCGAACCACAAATGACAGCACGCCAAGCATAATGGATATCAGAGTCATGGACCAAGCCGTGAATGGCGCAGATAACAATTCAAACTCGTAAATGTTTGCAAAAACTTGCGAAAGCTTGTCAGTCTAAGGCCGGCTGCGTCTGTGATTGGCTTTCCCAGATGTCTTTTGGACTCTAAAGGCCTAAGCCAAATGCCAAAGGCATATGACAAGTTCTTTTGAAAAGCTTTTGGGAAACTCGTTAAAGTTATCTAAAGTCCCTTAACCCGAGGAAAGCTCAAAAGAACTTTGCACTTCAACGTTTCTAGAATGTTAGTACACTTTTTCCTTTTCAATTTTTCCCTCACTAAAATTTTGAAATTCTAGGAATAACTCGCCACTAATTACCTTGCATGGTGCCAAATTTGACCGTTTGGCCATTGATGAGCCAAATCTAGAGCTGGCAAGAAATTTCCTAGGCTCGCCCAACACCAAGCGAGGGTTGCGTGACCTCAAGAGATGGTCACAAGGGCCAAATTTAGCTCACCGTTGACTTCTGCGCTTCTTTAAATGTCAATGAAGAGTTTTAGCTCTTTTAAAAAGAAAAATTGCAAAAACCCTTTACAAGTATGATTTTCAAAACAATATTAAGAGCAAAGTTGCTTCTTCATATATTATAATTTGCATTTTGAGAATATGTTTTATTTAAGGTATATCCTCAAAAATCTTCTCCCACAACTTAACCAAACGTGATCTAAGAAGCTCATGAATTTTATGTATCACGAAATCTCATATAATCTCAGGCACGTAAATCTCCGATGTGAGTTCAGTAAATCAAGACACGAACGACATAGGCATGACTTCTTAGCATGCTGACCAAGTAATAAACATGTCTATAAATTACAAGCACATCACTATTTTCGCACTTCTTTTCTCTTCTTGTGGTCTGACAATCGGTTTAACACATTATTGAGTGCGACGATTACGATGGCAGTAGAAGTTCTTCCGCGAGAGAGGGAGAGAGATGTTGGAATGGACAATCCATACGACAATAGCCAGCTAATATAATCAAACGGGAAAAGTCAACTACCGTTCAGAGAACATTAAGAATTACGTGAAGATACATCAGTAGAGTCTCCATTCGTCGTCAAATGCAAGTGTAAGTGGCCCACTTTTTCTCTTCAAAGGAAGAAGGGAAGAAACGTCAAATCAAATGCACGTTCCCTCCCGGGTTCTTTAATTCAGATCATCTCTCGGCATTACCAATTATTTGTCAATAATTTGGTGTTTCATCATTGCAATGCCGCTGTGTTCTCATAGTGATGAGATTCGATGAACTAGCCATGGTTTATGGGGTTGGTGTGGCAGAAGGAAGAGAAAAATGTGTGAAAACGTGGGAATTGGTAAAGCGCAACGTGGGGGAGGGAGGAGGGTCAACGTTGCTTCTGAAGCAATGCTCCTCCGACGTGCGTCTGAAGATCTCTCTCTCTCTCTCTCTCTCTCTCTCTTCTCGGGGCCGACTCTAAAAAGTAAAAACCAGATCGAGGAAGAAGGTGACAGATCTTTGCTGCTTAGTCTCGACCGACGTCGACAGTAGTAGACAACCGTGAAGGAAGCTGAACTGGGACGGTTTCATTTGTTTTGAGAAATGTATTTTTCTTATTTTCTGACTTTTGAAAAAAAAAATGAGTCAAGGGAGAATATGTTATTAATGAACAGGAAATTTATACTTAAATTCAGCAAATTAATTTCTTCTTTAAAAAATCAAAATTCCTTTTTCAAAATAAGACTTTGTATGAACACTTGGACCTAAAACTTTATTTTTTGGCACGAAAATCCCAACGCCTGTCGTCTGTCCCAATGCCCAGGGCCAAGTTTTTGTTGGTCGAGCCTAGGTCTATTGAGATCGGGCCCCAGACCCCAATGCCCATGCCAGAGACCTCAAGCCCATGCTCAGATCCTTGACGCCCTTGCCCGGTTCCATTGAAGCAAAGACAACTGAGTCCCTCGAAGCCGAGCTCAAAGCCTAGTGCCCCAACCCAATTCCTCCGCACCAAAGTTAGGTTCCATAAAGGCTAAGCATGGGATCCCAATACTCAATATTGGATCTACAACACCCAAACTCGAGTCCAAAAAGGTCATGCTCTAATCCATCAAGGCCAAGCCAAGGACCTTAGAGCATGTGCCCCAATCCCCTACCCTGGGGCAGGGTCCATCACAACACCCAAGTTTACATTTTTTAGGAAAATCACCCCATATAATGGAAAGTATTATTCATTTCATTTTCAGATTTCAACCAAACACCAAAAAAATGCTGTCATTTTTTTTTAAAAATGACTTTCTTGAAAATATTTTTTTTAGAAATATGATATTTTTCACGAAACAAACTGAGTTTAAGTTGAGCTAGCTTACCTTATATGTTTTTGGAACTACTAATGAATTCTCAAATAACATAGATCTTACACAAGAATTCATAATATTATATAAACTAACGTATATGAAAACCACATTGAGCATTCGGCAAGCAGCTAATGGTTGCCTCCATCGTTCCTACGAGGCTCGTCATAAATCAGCCCATCCTACGTAGGCCAAATTCCAAAAATGAGTACTCAAATGACTATTTGGGAGTGGGTCTTACCTATACGGATCACTCAAGAAAAAGATGTTCCCCATTCGCTCTGAGTCTTGATGCGTGAAATGATGGATCCGCCGTGGCGCGAGGTGATTGGGTGTTAGGCCTTCATGATAGACCGATTTGCTACCAAGGGATGTGGGACAATAGACTGTATTCTCATAATTTGTTGAAACTATAGGCAAAAGCGAAAAAGAGGACAAATTTAGAGACAGGGCAAATATCTAATTGAACGTTTGTGGTGTATAGTGTCTATGGTCCCCCTTCTCAGCGGTCGCTCTCGAACTCTGTCGTGTGGTTGGTAATAATACGATGTTTTCCGACCTGAGATGGTCCTCCCGTGCAATGCAAATACTTTATCAACCAATCATTGTACAATATAGTATACAATGTCTTACAAAAAAAAAGATCATTTCGTCGATCCTAAAGGTATATTGGGCAACAATAGTTTGAGCTTGTTCCAAAATGTACGACCCCTCCGTCTCCCTCTCTCTCAACTAAATGAATTCACCCTTAAAGAGATAGAAAGAATGAAGTTTGCTTTCAAATGGGTGAGTCTAGTATCCATCCGAAAGATAGATATCGCGACATTTAATGAAATCGAGAAATGTGTGCTCAATTTTCGTGAAGTTCATCGGGCTCGAGCTCGATCTTGCCTTAAATGAGGATTAATAACTTTTATTGAAGGTGCTTTTTGTTTGTCCTCTTTTTCTTCAAAGCCAAGTAGACCTCGCACGAAACATTGATGGAGGCTCAATACGTATCGTACATGGACATGCAATATAATAGACTCCCGTGCATCCCTCGATCATGAACGACACGTAGAAGGTCAAAGCCCTTCCTTCATACATCATAAAGGCAGTACAATGAACATGTCCATGTATACTATACAGTTGCCTTGTGCTCGAAAAAGTTATGACGTGATAAACACACTTAGAAAAACCTTTTCATCAAAAGCAGCAACCCTTTGCTTCCCCCTCGTAAAGCCGATTACAAGTATTTTTTTCCCAAAAAAAAGAAAAAGTGAAAAAAAAAGCTTATTGTAAGCTAAAATAATTAATTTCTTTTTATCAAAAATGATAATTTTGAACAAAGAAAGAAAAAGGAGATGCCAAGAGGGAGTAACGATGGATAGGGATAATCGGTTTCAAAGTGCAAACTAGAACCAGACCAAGAAGAGTCGATTCCTAATTTGTGAAATTGGAACCGACCCATCGCATTCCTAGAGTTGGTGATTTTTGTTTTTGTTTTTTTGTTTCTTCTGTCTTCTATACGTGGGAGTTTCCCAACATGAAACGAAAAAAAAAAGTGCTAATTAGAATTTGCTTCTAGATAAAAATAACAATAAATCTTGATCGGTTTGTCTGTCCATTTTTTTTTGCATGGAATCGGAAATCGGACTTGTCATTTTCAATTCCAAAACCAAGAATTACCCAAAACCGATCCATCTGGTTTTCAAATTGTACTAGGACGGATGTACACCACTCATGATGGATTCTAACAGACCGAAATATTCAAAGCGGGTGCCACACCGACCGAGTCAAATAATGCAAACGAGCTTCAAAATCACTCCACGTTTTCGCCACCAAATTAGACAAACTTTTAGGGTTTGGTCGATTTCGATACAGGCACTCCTGAGGACGGTTCCGTCGGGGTCACCAGCTGGCCATTACTAATGGTAGGAAGGGTTTAACAAGTAAACCTTGACTTAAATTGACAGCCACTAAATTATCATTCTTCTTTCTCTCTTGCTGGATCTCAATCAGAAGCAACTCGTCCACATGGGTTGTTAGTAGAGGACTACGTGTAAATTTCCATTACAGGAAAACCCTAATCCAAGAGTATTCTACTCTTTTCAGTCCCGTTCAGCAAGTCAAAGCGACGGCTTCTCCCATGGCACCTTCGATTAGGTTATTGAGAAAGCTTCTGTCTAGCTCGCTGAACAGGTCTCTCTGTGTCTTTAGCTAAAACTAATAATTGGGTAGTTAGAAGACGATGATTGGGGTTTGATATCCGATAATGACTGGAGATGGCTCGGCACCGCCTCTTGGAACGGAGTGGCAAAGATGGTTTGGCCAAAATAGCGACATCCTACCTTATAACCCGTTTTGTTCATAGCGAGACCGCGACTTCGGCACGTTTGTAAGCACATAGTAGGCTTGGTGAACGTGATTTCCTTCTTATCATCTTTAGATCGAGATTGATCGGTGGAGAGTATCGGTGGAGAGTCATTGAAGAGCAAAATTAGGATTTCCCATGAGGAAAGTAGGTGATGAGATGGGGTCTGTTTTGGAAGTGTCATTCGATCGTTGTTTATTGAGAGTGGTTGTACTGAAGTTGCTTGCGCAGTTCGACGATGAGGGATGCAGAAGCTATAAATTATGATCCGCCGGGCAGATGGTTAGGGTTTGGTTTTGGAAACTTCTATATCGGATAGAAGGTTGTCGTGGCAGGGATATTTTTTGTTAACCTAATCATTTTTTTTATATGTATGGCAACTTGCGAAACCATGAATTCAACTCATAAGACAATTTCATTATTATTCTAAGGTGATGCTACCGAACGTGTTTGATTATGGCAATCATTTTTAGGGATAATTGCCAAATAAGTTCTAAACATTTTGCTACTTTGTCGATTCAGTCCTAAACCTTTTTTTATGCCAAATAAGTCATAAAACTTTTGCAACTTTGTTGGTTAAGTCTTTCCGGTAGATTTTGGCTAGAAAATACCTACGTGGCGATGATGTAGCGCGTCAGACCTCGCCGGTAATGACATGGCGACGACGTGGCAATGACCGGACCCCAAAATTATTTTTCTTTTTTTCCCTTGTTTTTCTTTAAAAAAAAACATACTTGGCTGGCAAGCTCCGGTGCCGTCAGCCACTCCAAAGGGCGGCCACGGGCGAGGGCCGACCTGGGTAGGATGAGCTTGCCTCTTGCAGATCTGCAAGCATGCAAGGGCGAGCTCGCCCATGGCCGACACCCGGCCATAGGCGAGGACAGGGCCACCCTTTGGAGTGGTTGGCGAGCTCCGGAGCTCGCCGGCCAAGTATATATGTTTTTTTAAGAAAAACAGGGAAAAAGAGAAAAAAATGTGGGGTCCGGTCATCGCCACGTCATCACCAGCGAGGTCCCGCGCGCCACATCACTAGCCAAAATCCGTCAGAAGGACTTAACCAGAAAAGTTGCAAAAGGTTTATGACTTATTAGGCATAAAAAAAGGTTTAGGATTGAATCAGCAAATTAGTAAAAAGTTTAGGACTTATTTAGCAATTGTCCCATCATTTTCATTATCATCATTTGATTCTCCACTCTCTATTCCCCCTCCTTGGATTTTTTTTCTTCTTCTTTTCCGTTGCTCAGCTAAACCAAGCCACCTCTTTTGTTCACGTTCGGGGCATCATCCTTCTTTTGTATTTCCTCTTTGATTCCAATGTTTCGATCTGCTTTAAGAGAACCGGCAGATCCGACCCGATCAAGATGAAAAATTGAACAGACCCGGAAACCATAAGACATTGATATAATCCTATTGGAGTGAATTGGGTTACCTTTGTTTTATGCTTTGCTCTCTTCTACCTCGGGGATATGTTTGATAACTCGATCAAGATACTAAAGTTTTACCAAACTTTGCACGGTCAAAAGTAAGATGAATCTTGCGCTAAATTGACAAAAGTAATGTCGAAAATACGCGTAAAATTTTGAGCTCACGAAGATCCTTTCCCCAATTATATGTGAGAATGTCGCGGCTCAAATCCCATGTCAAGACTTCATATAAAGGTTGTGTTATGTCTAATTTTGGCTATATAATTTCAACGAGTTACCAATTAAAAATTTCTTAAAAGATCCAGATACATACGAATCCAATGCATATGGGCCCTAGATATTAGGGAGTCTCACATGAGACTCGTGATGATTTAATAATTGAGATACATTAGATTTACATGTTTAGTAGCATCCAAGAATATCGTGATGTTGTGCATTTGGTTCAGTAAGTGAGTATTTCAATAATGAAGGAGAAAAAAAACAGCATTAATGACAAACGATTGCATCTTCAGAGAAATGAACTACTACTATATTTAAACGTTTTTGGCTGATTGAAGACGAAAGCTTATAGAAATTATTATGCTGATTGATTCGCACAATCGAATTCTTCTCACATGAATCCTGTAAAGGTGATTGCATGTAATCTTTTCCTACTGATAAATTGGTAACGCTCCTAAGAAATCCAATATCTAAGCTCACAAGAAAGAAGGTGAGCATGCTTGGTGATTTGCATTCATACTCCATGTGACCTTTTGTTTCCATTGAGCTTGTATTCATGGATGGAAAGAGAAGGCAAAAGGAGAATAATTACCAAAAAAGTCATAAATCAATTATATAGCCGATAATTCTATTCTAAAATTTTCAATTCGATCAATTTGGTTATAAATCTTTAGACAATTTCTCAATGTAGTCATTCCGGCTAATTTTGATCAAAAATTACTTATGTGGATGTCGGTCATCCTACATGGCACTACCGGTACTAACATTGATAACTTTTGTGATCTTTTAAAGTTATTTTTGAATGGTTTTTATAAAGCTAATAAGAAATCTAAAAAAATGCAAATAAAAAAAGAAATGTTAGTGTAAGCCCGGACCATATCACATATGTTGGTCAACATCCACATCACCACCCTTCGTTCAAAATTGATTGGAAAGGCAATACTGAAGAAATGTTAAATGGAAAATGGACAAAAAAAAAAGGAATGCCATGATGGAACACCAGGATAAGATAAAAAAAAAAAGAAGGAAAAAGAGTTAATGTGGGTGTGAGTGGATGTATGCACATGTAACAAGTAGTGATCATCAAATTAAAAATGGGGAATAAGGAAAAGTCTAGCCTAAAAAAATGATTAAATGTCAAGTTTCAAATAATGAAATCCAAAGACTTAATGCACATTGCAATGTGAAGGAGTAAAAAAAAGGGGGAACATTAACCAAAGAGGGAGGGAGGAAGATTCAAAATCCTCAAAAGGCTGCCATCACACCCCCAACAACACAGCACACAACTCACCACCACCCCCAACTTAGAAGCAAACTTTACCAAGTTGGCAAATTAGAAATCGAAGAGATTCGAAATTGAACACGACAGATTAACCCTTAACCTCCCCACCTTAAACCATGAATCTGCCTAATTAATCACATTTCCAACCCTAATTAATCACAACTCCAACCCCCTCCCCCCTTAAAAAACAATAGAAATAGGAACCAAAGTGGAAAAAAGATGCAACCGTTTACTTTTCAAACCCAATACCGAACGTCCCTTTTTCGTAAATAAATCCAACTTCAGCCCTTCTTTGCACGGCCCGGTCTGCTTAAATAGGAGGAGGCATCACCCCCGGCTGACACTCTGCCTCAGACCCGCCTCTCGCACTTCTCGCCGGAGAACAATTTTTCCGGCGACCCGACTCTCTCTCTCTCTCTCTCTCTCTCTCTACAAATAAGCCTTCGTTTCTTGCTCCGATCTGGTAATTCCGGGCCTTCGGTCGCTCGACCTTTCACCCTGAGATCGAACCGAGAGGGAAAGAAGGAGGGAAGAGAACAGAGGAAGGTCGGAGAAACGGAGCCGGCAGGGACCGCGCGCGCCGGAGAGAGAGAGGCGATATCGGAATGGGGTCGGAGCTGATTTACCGTGGGCACGACGCGCAGCCGGTGCCGGACGCGTACTCGCCGAAGCCCGACAAGCCGTGGCTCCCGCTGGCCCGCGCGATCCGCTACCTGCTCCGGGAGCAGCGCCTCGTCTTCGTCCTCGTCGGCATTGTCATCGCCACCCTTCTCTTCACCGTCTTCCCCAGCGGCACCTCAACCCTCTCCGCATATGGATCCGGGCCCTACGACCCGATCCCGGGCGCCCTCGTTGCCCACCACAACAGCTTCAACCGGTTCGAGAGCGAGCACGCTCTGTACCAGCAACGCGCTGGGTTCGGGTCGGTGAGCGGGAAGGTGCCTCTTGGCCTGAAGCGCAAGGGGCTGCGGATCGTGGTGACGGGCGGGGCCGGGTTCGTTGGGTCGCACCTGGTCGACCGGCTGATGGCTAGGGGCGACAGCGTGATCGTCGTCGACAACTTCTTCACGGGACGGAAGGAGAACGTGATGCACCACTTCGGGAACCCCCGGTTCGAGCTGATCCGGCACGACGTCGTCGAGCCGCTCCTCCTTGAGGTCGACCAGATCTACCATCTGGCCTGCCCGGCGTCGCCGGTCCACTACAAGTTCAATCCCGTCAAGACTATCATATCCTTCCAATCTTAATCGTTCCCGTTTCCATCGATTTATCTTTCTGGAAGTTTGAATTTTGAATTTTTTCATTTGGGGCCATCGAATTCTTGCATTGCGGTGTGCTTGGAGTCCTTAACTCTGGGTGATCTTACAAGACGAACGTGGTGGGGACGTTGAACATGCTCGGGTTGGCGAAGCGGGTCGGAGCCCGATTCCTGCTGACGAGCACGAGCGAGGTGTACGGAGATCCGCTGCAGCACCCTCAGGTCGAGACTTACTGGGGCAACGTCAATCCCATCGGTACTCTCTCCCTCTTTCCCACAAATTGGGGTTCTGAGTTTGGTGGCCGTCGAAGCGGCGCATTATTTGCAAAGTACTAGTATTACTATCTTTATGCTGATTTTTGTAAGGGGGCCAATTACCCATTTGTGCCAACCGAAATTTGTCGTAACGAGGTGAATAGAAAGGAAGGAGATTCCTTCACTCTGTCGTAAATGGAAAAGGACTTATGACAAGTCTGATTCTTTTTCGTTTGTCTGAACTCTGAATCGTTAGCTGTCATTGGGGGTCCTTAAACTCTTGAGCTGATGGATCCGGTATTCGAGCTCCACTCTACATCAAGAGAGAAGCAATTTCTCTTTGGTCCTTGGAAGAAGTCCCTTTAGGTCTGTTAAAAGTTTACTCGTGGAACATTGTTCAGGCCTTGAGCTCGACGCAGAGAGAGAGAGAGAGCTGAGAAGGTGTAGATGAGGTGGGCCACATGTGGTCCGGCAGCCGGACGGCTGAGATTAAATCGGAGTGGGGGTCAGAAAGTTGGCAGGTGGGGGCCATGGGAAGAGATCTGACAATGGTTTTCTTTTTGGTTGGTGGGTGGAGACAGGTGTCCGAAGCTGCTACGACGAGGGAAAGCGTACTGCCGAGACGTTGACCATGGACTACCACCGAGGAGCCGGCGTCGAGGTAAAACACAAAAGGGCAAAGAGAAAAATTTGTTGTCTTCTTTTCACTTTTTACATTTCGATTCTTTCTTGTTGTCTTTCGGTTACTGAAGAAAATAAAAAATCAAGACCGTGGGTCCTCCTTTTAAAAATTAACGTAATTCTACAGAATTGAGGGATGAGGGTCTAATGCATGTCTGTGTTTGTCTGTGTGCAGGTGAGGATTGCCAGGATCTTCAACACGTACGGCCCCCGCATGTGCATCGATGATGGTCGTGTCGTCAGTAACTTTGTTGCTCAGGTACCTCTGGCCTTTTTCCGCTCGTCTCTCTTTTTCCCCGCTTTTTCTTTTTGCTGTCTGTAATGCGTTGTCCAAGCAAGTGAAAAAAGCTTTCGATTGGGTTCACATGAACGCGTCTTTGCGGAGTAAAAGTTGGAGCTTTTTCGGCATCGTCACGGTCGATCGAGAGAGAGAGAGAGTTTGACGTTGATGGGTGTATGTATTTTGAGTGAATCATGATGCGTGGAAAATCATGATTTGCGGCAATGATGCAGGCACTGAGGAAGGAACCGATGACCGTCTATGGGGACGGGAAGCAGACAAGGAGCTTCCAATACGTTTCTGACTTGGTAAGCATGACTCATTCTAGCTTAATTGAATCCATCGATCAATTTAGAATTTTTTTTTTTTGTACTCTTGTGTCAGTCAACACGCTCGATCCTTATTTTTCCAGATCTCAAAAGGCACTTTCTTTCATTTCTTTCTATCTTCTTGTTTCTTAAGAATTTTCAAATCTGGTTTGCTGATGCAAGTGAACTGAGACATTCAGACCAAACCCCACCCCCCCCCCCCCCCAAAAAAAAAAAAAAGCTGAAGACATGCTTGCGCTTTCACCTCTGTGTTTGCCTGCCCCATGTAAAAGCTGAGACAAGTATCGTGCAAGCACATGGCATGTGATTGGATATGTCTAGAGTCCAGAACATATAGGGAAATGCGCTATTATTGGGTACCCATTAACAAAAAACTGTGAAATCACAGCAGGGTTTGAAGTGATTCTACGTCTTTTTGGGCCACTTTTTAGTTCTGTTTGGACAACTTTGGACCACATTTATTGGTTGCTGATCAGGTTTGGTTAAGGTTGTTCTGGCATCCTGTTGCTCTCATTGCATATCGTTGTCCTTAGCTAACATTTAATCAAATGGGTGCCTTCGCCACACAGTCGCCGACCGTACGTTAATATATGAGGGTGGGGATCTTTGCGTTTTTTTCAGCATTATTGACATTTGGAGAAACAAAAATTCTCTTTTGAGTGACGTAGTTGGTTCGGGCCTTGTGCTTCTCGCAAAAGGTGCAGGTTTGAATCCCAGCGACGTCGCTAGGTGACTTAACTGCTGATGTGAGTGTGGTGGCTAGCTTGCATTGGCCCGAGGTATAGGCACCCGGTTCCTTAGCGCTTGCCGAGCGCGAAGGGGCCCAGGTGGAGTCCTCGGTCATCAAAAAAAAAAAATTCTCTTTTGAGGTTTCAATTATCAGAGATTATCTTCACACTATGAACTACCTCTGGCATTGGCGAATCAGACACTTTGCTATAAAAACTTCATTTTAAAATAAGTTACAATGCAAAAGTGGGGTGAAATATTAGTTCGGTAATGTGCGGATTTGTTTTTTATTGCCATTGCATCTTGATTGCTACAGTGTAAGACGCAAGTGTATCTCAGTTATCTACTAACTCAGCGCTAATCTCATTCTGCTTTGCGGTGCATGTGACAATAGGTCGAGGGTCTGATGCGTCTGATGGAAGGCGAGCATGTGGGACCTTTCAATCTTGGAAATCCTGGTGAATTTACCATGCTCGAACTTGCTGAGGTAAAGAGGACAATTCTTCTAAGACATCCTTAAGGCAAATGTTTTCACTGCTTGTCTGCTCTGCATCTCTGCGATCTTTACATCAGCTGCATATGAGATTATTGAAAATCCAATGAGATTTTTGGAATTCTCGATAGAACATGACATGATAGCTTTGTCGTTCGTGGGCTGGCAGGTGGTGAAGGAGACAATCGATCCGAATGCAAAGATCGAGTTCAGGCCAAACACAGAAGATGACCCGCACAAGAGGAAGCCCGATATCACAAGGGCCAAGGAGTTGCTTGGTTGGGAGCCGAAGGTACCGCTCCGCAAGGGTCTGCCTCTTATGGTATCAGACTTCAGACAGCGCGTCTTCGGAGACCACAAGGAAGGGGTTGCATCTGGCAGTTCGTCTTCTTAGGTCGGAGCACATTATACAATGAAATGAGATGGTGGGGGAAGGATCAAGAGACACCGCGTTGACAACATGCAAGAACTTCCCCTGGACCTAGAAATCATAAGGGCTGGCGCAGATGGTAGCGAGGCACGAACTCATTTACGTTCTCTGTGGAACTAGCTTTTTAGAGGCATAATCTCGATTCAATATATTTACCATCTTTGTAATTCTCATGTTATTATCAACCTACCGTGGACTTAATAGAGATGAAGTTTCTAGTTCTTTTTTCCCCTCCTTTTGGCCCTTTTCTTGCGCATCTGAGGAACGCCACAATACAGCTAGTTCTGTATTTCTCTTCAGCTTCAGCAATATATGGCTCGAGTTTGCTCTTACTTCTCAAACTTACCATCTTTCCGTTTCGCAACAACCATTAACAGAATACATTCTTGTCTGCACTTCACAATCTTCTGAGCAGGAAACCTGCTATTGCAACTTGTAATAGAATCGCTACAAAGTCTCAAGTGCCAGGATCTCAGCTCGAATGATTTGATGGAAGCCAGAAGTAACTCTGTGGTCCCAATATGCATCGGAAAAGAAAACTTTTTGCGTGCGTCCAATTGAATCAGCCCAATACCGTGAGTCCCTCCTTTGGTGTGCCACACTCGAACCGAAAGAAGATTATAAACGCATTGATATTTCAATCAACGTAAGTAAAATATGCAAATTTTAATTACAATGACAAGCTGATTTTTCGAGATGCTAGAATCAAGGGACTGGTAAGTTTTGTAATATAATCAGCTCTTCAATTATTGTGTTCCAGTGTCGTATTGCTTCCTTAAGAAATGAAACATTTGTAATTTGGTTGTATAATCACTAATTATACATTGAGATCAAGAATCAAACATCTTTGTTTCTTTTATGGTATCAAAGCATATCTTCCGAAGAAATTGGTCCTTCGCCATAGCTTCCACCAATCCTAAGTATCCATACCCGTCTTTGTACATTAGCAATTGTGTCATTGAAATTGACACAAACTATTCTTCTTGAAAAGCTGAGATGCTTGCATTAATTAAAAGTCAAGATCCGCTAGAATTCGGTGATGGCAAGTACTACATGCCAAGTCCAAAAATGGTCATCTTCACTGATCTCGAAAAAGAAGCTAGAGTCTTAAAGAAACTGACAAATCCAAAGTTCTTACGATGCTCTCCGAAGAAGTTGTTGCTCAAGTAGTAGATTTGAAGACATCTACTGAGGTGTCGTTAGCTTTATAAAATATCCTTGCCAAGATATCTGAGAAACATGAAGTTTCAATTTCTACATATCCAAAAATATCATAGGGATAATTTTGCATCTCTTCACAAGTATCTTGGTGCTTTTTGAAAATATTTTAAATGTGTTATTTGCAATTGAATATCCCCTTGATGACAAAAAGAAGAGTCTCTTGTTTTTAATGACTTAAGTGATAAATATAATTCATTCACAACCTCCATGTTGAAGACTCCAACGTCAACATTCTCTTAACCTAACTTCGCAATTGCAAAGCTTTAAGAGTCAACTCACAAATAAAAGTTCATTTATTTTTTGTCCCCTGACGACTTTCTTTGGTCAAAAAGATAATTTTAAGAGCAACAACAAGGTAAAACAATTCCAAAGTTCCAACAACAATTATTTTTCTTGGCTTGGAAGAGGGTTTTCTTACAATGGTCCAAGAAGGAAAAATTATTGGGCTGATTTTATGCATTCGCAAGGTTGTAAAAGGTCACAAGTCACAATTCAATCAAAGCATGACCAAGAAGCTTGTGAAAGGATTAGACAAAGTCATTTCTTGTCAAAGATGTAACAAGTCGAGACATATTGCTTTAGATTGTTTCAATTAATCTAATCAATTATTCCTCCCAATAGATGTGCCAAAGGATTTGCTGCACTTACTTTTAGATACAATTAGGATTCATAATGGTTCAATAATACTAGAGCTTCAAATCACATGAGCGTAGATGAAGGTAACCTTTTTCAACCTATAAATATATTATTGAAAACGATAGCGTTATGATTGGAAATGGTGATTCGTTTAAAATTTCACATACTAGTAACGTGCATATCAATTTGTGCTGAAAGAGCATTAAGTTTAAAAAATGTTGTACTTGTTCCTCAAACGAAAGCATTTATTGTGAACAAGCCAATTTACAATTTATTATCCTCTAGATTTTGAATTATTTGTCATTAGTTTAAGGGAGGGAAAACAATAAAGGTTTTAACAGTTGGGAACTATGAAGGGGATCTATATACCTCGAAGGCACCAAAAGAAGAAATATTTTCAAATCAATTAACAACCGACAACAATCCGTCCTTTGCAAAATGAAGGCAATTTTATTGTCATTGTTTGGAATAAGCCTACTAGCACATGTGGTAGTTGTTCAATGGGTTCAGCATCTCTATACTTTTTTTTTTGGCCTTCCAAATCTAATACTAGTAAGCCTTTTAAAAAGATGAATTGTGATTTGTGGAGAAAGGCTCCAATAATCTCATTTTAAGGTTTTAGTGTTATGTTGATTTGCGGATCGATGATTATATGCGATGTACTTAGTTGTTTTAAAATCTATACTCAAGTTTAAAAATTATTTAGAAAGGAAATTTGGAGAGCATATTAAAATCTTTCGACTAATAGAGAGGAGAAGAGTTCAACCGAGTAGACTTCTAATTTATTTACAAAAGAATGGATTATTAATTAAGTATCTATTTCCAAATATTCTACGGCAGAATAAAGTTGCCAAGAGAAAACATAGGTACTATGTGAAATTGGCTTGACTATGCTTCATAATAGTGTAATTCCTGACAAATAATGGATCGAAGGCTTTCAAATGGTAATTTTTCTCTTGAATTGGCTTCCTACGAGGGTGTTAAACATGAAATCACATTATGAATTCTTAGTTGGTAGAGACTCATTATAATTCTTTGTGAGTTTTTGGTTATGGGTGCTTTTCTTATCTTCGAGACTACACCAGAAATTAGTTAAATGCTACGTTGTCGCCATGCACGTGTCTTAGCTATAGTGATTGCCATAAAGGATATCGGCGTCTCTATTCTCCAACCAGTTGAATATGGAAATCAGGACACGTTCGTTTTGAGACCATAGTTCCTTATCTCATGCCAACCCATTATTTTGAGATCAAAGTGATAAAGCCGAGACATTTGATTCTATAAGATGGTCAAATCAAGACAAAATAATGTCAAACTTGGAATTTTCATCTTTATGTTTGAAACATGGTGCGTCTCTGATCAACTACCTGATGGTTTGATAAATTATGCTATCCATGATACTTCTCATGAAAACAACATTATTGGGGGTGAACCACATGTTCACCGAAATCATGTTGAAATTGGCAAATGAAGATTGATCTATAAATGTCCTTCATGATTCTTCAATAGCACATCACCACTCAAAATCATTCAATAATTACTCGGGCATGTACTCGTATTGTGAAGCCTTACCCAAAATATGCCAATTTACATATGATGGATTCTATATCAAAAGAGCCAACTAATGTCGCTCTACTTTGAAGCATCTACGGTGGTTGGTGGCAATGAAAGAGGAACGCAAGGCACTTCATCGAGATAAAAATTGGATTGTTGCTCCACGTCCTTCAAATACGAATATCGTGGGATGTGGGGTTTTTAAGTCTAAGTTAGGCCGATGGTACGTTAGAAAGGTTACTCAAGTAGCAAGAGTATATTTCGTTGAGACTTTCTCGCCAATTGTTCAACCAGAAGATATAAGAATAGTCCTCATCAGTGCTACTGTTAAAGGTTGACCCATCAAATAATTAAAGGTTAAAAGTGCTTTCTTACATGGTTTTCTATCTTAGCCTATTTATCTGGACCAAACACTAGTTTTTTAGGACAAAAATAATACGTTTTATGTTTGTAAATTGGAGAGACCTTTGTATGACTTTAAGCAAACACCAAGAATGTAGTTTGATTGCTTTGACTCATTTCTTGCATCCGGTTTCTTTTACAGCATTGTGGATCCTTCGCTATTTAATAAGAAGTCAGATCATGCAATTCTAACTTTGCTTTTATATGACATCATTGATACAAGTGATGATAAAAAAATATTGCGTTATGAGTTCCTTTCTATATTGAGCAGCAAATTCCCAATGAATGGTATGGAGCCATTACACTATTTTTTATGGTATGGAGGTTAGGATATTCTGTAGTGACCTTATTTGTGCCAAGAACAATATGTTTCGTCAATTCTTAAATGCACACAAATGGAGAGCAGCAAGCCAGCTTTTACAACTACAGCCGCTAGTTCTCGTTCTTGCAAGTTTGCTAGGCTATTTTCATATCCCTATGCTATAACAAAAGAATCATTGGAGTTCTTCAATATTTCACACTTACACGGTCAGATATTTCATATATAGTCGATTTTGTTTATCAATTCATGCATCAACCTATTGTGAATTATATTTTAAATTGTGAAGCGCATTTTAGTTATGTCAGTGACACAACAAATTAAGACATGCAAATTTTATCGAAATCAACTTTGGATTTGTACGCCTTTTGTGATGCAAACTAGGTTGATTGCCGCTTGAGATGCAAACAAGGCAGGTTACTACTTTACTCAATGATCAACTACTGAATTTTGTAATTTCTTAGGTAACAATTGTATATCATCAAGTGCTAACAAGCAATGAACGGTTACTCAATTTAGTGTCAAGGTATAATATTATAATGGCTTTGACAACCACATAATTTATATGGATATAATTCCTTTTAAGAGACTTGGTTATTCCTTTCTACAGTCCACCAACATTATTTTGTCATAATATATGCACATTTCATTACATGCGAGAAAAAATGACTCTTGAAACACTTAAACTAAATAAGTTCCATCTGTACATCGAATTGATTATCTCTTCATGAAATCATTGTCTAGAAATGCATATAGAAACTTATGTCTTAAATTGAGAATTCGGATTTATCCCATTCCCAATTGGTAGACAAGTAAAGGCATTGATTTATCAATACGAAAATAGAATTCAGAGATATCAACCAAATCACAAGCTAATTTTTAAAGACGCCAGAATCAATAAAATATGACGACTCTTGAATCTTTTCATTCATTATATTCCATTGTTGTATTTTCACTTATTATTTTTCACTGTATATTATTTCCTTTACGACGTGTAACATTTGAATAATTTTTATACAATGAAGACCATCTTAAAAATTGTACCTTGAAACCAAAAATCAAAACCTTTTATTCTTTTACATGGTCCCTAGTTTGGACCTTACTTGTGAATTATTCGTCTGTTGACAATAGGGATCCTCTGGGCAATAATTTTCAACGGCCAAGGAATCAAGTTTCAAGTGAACAGCTATTGCCAAGCCTCACAACTTCTCCACGGCAAACATCTGAACTGATTCTGACAAGCCAAGAGAGAAGTAAACATTGCAGAAGCACGAACATAGCTAGCGGAGCTTAAAATAACGAAAGGGCACAATACGGAAAATGAGATGATCGAAAGTTTTAGAGCGAAAAGCAATTTCATTGTACATCAAAAAGTCAAGAGACTACCAACCTCATAGTAAGAATTACACCGATAAAAACGCTCCCTCCAACACATTAGAAGCACTACTTTTAAGGTACTAAGAGTTCAAAAAGTACTAAAACAGCCGCTGCATTGACTGGAGATCACGAAAATCTGCTAAACCTCACTTCGGATTTCTCAGAACAATAATAACAGAGTCTCCTCGCAGGAACATTTTGCTGATGAACCTATCTTTGTTGATAGGCATCGCTTTCTTCTTACCTTTGCCTGTTTTTGGCACCTGAAAGTGATGAACACTAAATGATTAAATTTTAACCTACTTGAAAAAGATAAAACAGATCATGAACTGACAGGGAAAGACAACCTCGGTCCACATCTCCCTAACATTTTCAAGAACCATGTTGCAGTGTCGATCAAAAGCTCTCACGCGGCCCAGGAGCTTCTTGTTGTTCCGGCAATTAATCAGCACCTGAAAAGACGACGAATCATTAAAAACTTACTCAAAGCCACATCAGCGTTGCACTTATCAGATTGATGAATCCTAACTCATTCACTCCAATAATTTACTTCGCCAAACAATTAACACAGACTGACGAGCACAAACAGATCTTTAAGATGCTTTCCAGATCAATACCACCAGGACCTATGTGCACTATATAACATAGTACTCAGAAACCATCATGATTCTGAACTACAGTCCTCTTACTTATGTGCACTACATAACCTAGTAATCAGTAACCAACATGACTATGAACTACCATTCTCTTTACTTAATCCATGTGCAACTACCATTTATCTTAAAAAGAAAAGAAGGAAAATTGTATCCCAGTCTCAAAAGATTAGTTTCTCTACCGTCCTAGTCGTGCCCATAAGATTCTCCACTAAAATGTTTAGCTAAGTTAACTGATCAGTACTCCATAACATTTGGTAAAAAATATCCAGTCTATGAAATCATCACTGTAAATGAAGTACTTCTGTGAGGCCATTAAGATATTGTACCTGTGTATTGTTCTTAACACTCATCATCAGCACTGACAGTGGGCCTGTGTTAAATTCCTCTTCCTCATTCTTGCCAGCCTGTACCAGAAGGTATAGATAAAAGCAGTCATTATGAAATTATATTCATGATAATGAGTACACTCAAAGGTCAAATCAAGCACAGATTGAAACCAACAAATGTAAAGATACCAAAATCAAACAGTTGATGATTCCACCCCACCCCCTTCCCCCACCACCCCAAAAAAAAGAAAAAAAACAGTGCACTCAACATAAAATCATTATCTCATAACCAATTTATTAACAGCAACAAGTTCTAAAAATCTTCATCAGGCTGACGTCCATTCAGTCCTCTAAATATCAAATTACAAACTTTTGTTTTCTTGCAGATTTCCAGTTATATCCATTAGTGCACACTATTTCACTGGAAAATCAGCATGAAGATGAATAAAGCTCATGATTTCCAATGAGCATTCAATCTGGAGTTTGTGCAGTTCTCGGTACCCGTAAATCCTGTCATGAGTCATTATTTACTCCTGATCTAGTTCACAAAATCACCTCGTAAACAATTTCAGTGCAGAAAACCCGTAAAAGGATAGAACAGAGTAGTTAAATCAAAGGCATGAGAAAGCAGAGATTTGTAAGATAACTTACGGTGGCATCTTCCTCCATTGCTCTACTGCAAGAGCAGAAAGATGGAAAAACAATGTGTCAGTTACTACTACAAAATGTACAGAGCAGAAAAAACTTGATAACAAATAGATGTCTACCCTCATGTAGTAAATGCAAAAGCTGACTGAAAGGAACATCTATAGGTTGGCAAATATTAAGAAACAAGCGAAGGAACCTAAATCCTAACAAAAGGGGGAGGTCATTGAGATCATACCTACAAGAAAAAGTTACTACTTTCAAGGAAAATTGAGCAAAATGCAGTCATTAATAGGCAGATTGCCCTAAATTAGGAATTACAAACAGAAAAACCAGTGTAATGCCCCCATCCCCTAACAAAAAGGAGAAAGAAGCACAAAATTAACCAATCCACCCATTTACAATAATGGGTTAGTGTTGACACAACTTGTCTGTGACCTGTTTGAACATGATTAGTTAGACTTTAATTTCCCCGTTATTCACAATTGGGATTTTAATTGACTTAACAATTGTATGGTTTACATACAATTTAGTTTACATACAAGGAAATGTACCGAAAATTTTCAGGTTGTATTACTGTTTCGTCGGTAAGCATGCCAATAATTATTGTTCGGTTTGGCAACCTGTCTAGTATACCCTCAGGAAGAACATCAAAGCAATACAAACACGACTGGCGAGCACAAATTTCCAACCCTAGGAAGAAGCTTGGAATCATGACAGCTAACAAATAGGGCAAGGGCCAAAAGAGGAAATCAGCAATATAATTCAAAACTGCACATTAACAACTTCTTAACACCACCGACAGAGAACTTAACAGGACAAATGAGATGGCTGACTAACTAACATATGGCAGAATAAATTACGCCTTTACAGTCTCAATATCCATCCTTTTTAACAATATAGGGGACTGGTTGACTAAGGCAATGGACTAATTTATTTGTATCGGCTCAAAAAGTGGTAGGTACACCCACCAGCATATCTGCTTGCTATAGAATACAAAGTGTCAACGGATGACAACATCGCAGATTTTGGCAACAAACAGAAAAATGAATCCACAGCCTTGACCTCTCAAATTAAGCTTTTGTGGATGGATCAAAAGATGAAACTGGAGTTTATGATGAACAAGTAGGCATCTCTTATTCCACCATCTATTTTCAATTAATGCACATTAGCTTGTCCAAATCTTAGCAGGTGGCAAGAACTTGGTCAGTGAAAGTAAAACTAAGATAACCATTAAACAGTGAAAATCAAGTTCTAGAGGACTACCGGACCTTCACACCAGTGATGCACATATTCGAACAGAGTCACTCCACCTATAATTTTATCCCACTAGGGTTCTCTCTAGTCACAGACATACTCCTACTCACAAAGCATAGGTTCCCAAAGCAGATCTCACAATTTCCTACCTAAGCCTTTCCAATCTGCAAATCGAGAAATACATGTGCCATCGGCTACCACAACATTGCTACTCAGTCAAAGCTCTGAAGCAATATTTCAAACAGTGAAAATCAAGTTCTAGAGGACTACCGGACCTTCACACCAGTGATGCACATATTCGAACAGAGTCACTCCACCTATAATTTTATCCCAATAGGGTTCTCTCTAGTCACAGACATACTCCTACTCACAAAGCATAGGTTCCCAAAGCAGATCTCACAATTTCCTACCTAAGCCTTTCCAATCTGCAAATCAAGAAATACATGTGCCATCGGCTACCACAACATTGCTACTCAGTCAAAGCTCTGAAGCAATATTTCAAACAGTGAAAATCAAGTTCTAGAGGACTACCGGACCTTCACACCAGTGATGCACATATTCGAACAGAGTCACTCCACCTATAATTTTATCCCAATAGGGTTCTCTCTAGTCACGGACATACTCCTACTCACAAAGCATAGGTTCCCAAAGCAGATCTCACAATTTCCTACCTAAGCCTTTCCAATCTGCAAATCGAGAAATACATGTGCCATCGGCTACCACAACATTGCTACTCAGTCAAAGCTCTGAAGCAATATTTCAAACAGTGAAAATCAAGTTCTAGAGGACTACCGGACCTTCACACCAGTGATGCACATATTCGAACAGAGTCACTCCACCTATAATTTTATCCCAATAGGGTTCTCTCTAGTCACAGACATACTCCTACTCACAAAGCATAGGTTCCCAAAGCAGATCTCACAATTTCCTACCTAAGCCTTTCCAATCTGCAAATCAAGAAATACATGTGCCATCGGCTACCACAACATTGCTACTCAGTCAAAGCTCTGAAGCAATATTTCAAACAGTGAAAATCAAGTTCTAGAGGACTACCGGACCTTCACACCAGTGATGCACATATTCGAACAGAGTCACTCCACCTATAATTTTATCCCAATAGGGTTCTCTCTAGTCACGGACATACTCCTGCTCACAAAGCATAGGTTCCCAAAGCAGATCTCACAATTTCCTACCTAAGCCTTTCCTATCTGCAAATCGAGAAATACATGTGCCATCGGCTACCACAACATTGCTACTCAGTCAAAGCTCTGAAGCAATATTTCAAAGCAAGAAGCTACTAGCAATCACCTTGAAAGCAGAATTTCTTCAAAAAATATATATAAGGTTTACAGAAGCAGGCAAACTATCCAGGGAAAAAACGCAGCGCCGCCAAATAACTGAATCTAGTCACAGTCCTACGTTCTCGAAAAATGAGCTCCCTAAGCGACAAGGCCATTAGCCAAGTAGCCGCGCCCTATCCAAACCCTCAATCGCAAACGTATTAGGGTTTCGAGCGACAAAGCAGCTGCTATGAAATAATTCGAGATTCTGAAACCGAGATGGGAAAAAAAAAAAAAAAGACAGCAAGGAAGCTCGGCGTACCTCATGTTGGCTCAGAAACCAAGCGCACCTGCAGAGGAGACCAAAATTGGGAGTTAGGGTTTTTCCACATCAGAGGATACTCAGCAAAGCTAAAGGAAACAAAGAAAGTAGAACCCCTCGAAACCGAAATGGAAAAGCCAACGTCCACAGAGAGAGAGAGAGAGATCACCGACACAGCTAGGGTTTTTCCACAGCAGGAGAGACCCAACAAAGCTAAAGGAAACAAAGAAACTAGAATCCTCGAAACCGAAATGAAACCAACGTACACAGAGAGAGAGAGAGAGAGAGAGAGAGAGATCACCGACACAGCTAGGGTTTTGCGCGAAGGCTCTTTGGGGAGCTTTCGTTCTCCGTCGAGACGGTGGAGAAGAGACGACTGCTGCACAGCGGGAAGAAGAAGAGCGCGAGTGGTGAAAAAGCCCAGACGAAGGAAAATGAATCTGGAGGGTTTTAGCTTGCCGTATACGTGTACGATGATCGAGGTAAGACAATGATGAAATCTGACGGTGGACAGCTGCTCCTTACTTTGAGGGCGAAGCAGCATATTGCACACGGACCCCGGTCAAATAGGCCCGATTTGGGATGGGTTTGGGTCTTCCGAGCCCAAGGCCCCACCTCGAACGTCTTGGGCTCCGACGACTCTTTGGGCTTGAAGAGCCCGGCCCGAAACAAATGCTTTGGACTTTAAAACGTAGACGCCTTACACTAAGGGAGCCTTGTACGTACTATTTAGATTGTCCAAACCTAAGTAACGACTGATGACAGTGATGAGTAAATTGCAAATAAGCACGCGTGACCAGTTGAATTTTGCTAAAAATGATATGATAGGCGTAGTATCGCCTTCATTTGATGATCGTCAAACTTTGTTGAGGTTAGAAATTTAGAGGGCATGTCAATTCGAATATAAGTTTGAGAGAATTTGGAAACTTTTGCAATGAGGAATGGAAGGAAAACTTAGGATATGTTTGTTTCATGAAAAATGAAAAAATCTTTGAAAATATTTGTCGCGGAAATGATCGTTTTTATAGCTCAATATGATTAGTCAATGGAAATTTTTTTTTATCATGGACAATAATTTATGTTTAGATATTTTCGTAAACAATGAAAATATTTTTGGTCCATTCATTCTTATAAGTAATCATTTTTAAAAAGTATTATTTAAATCATTCAATTTTCATGAAATAAATGGAACCTTAGAATTTATGAAGTTTTCAACATTACTTGAGGTCGACCGGCACGTTAAGAATCAAAAAGCGACGGCCCTTTACAACGGGGAGGTGCCCTCTTTGGTGGGCCCAATAAAAAAAGAAACCCCCCCATCAAAACATGGGGGCCCATCTGATATGGCAGGACCCGATCGTCTGACATTATGTCGGACAATCCGAGTCCCTCTTTGGTCCTAAACTGGATATGCTACTATTTATGTTCATCTTGTTTGCCCCTACTAATTCAGCCACATGGGAGGTCAAATTCGATCCCATCTTGAAAAATCATATGTGTTTTCATCGAATAATTTCATTTGCCCATATAGTTAGAACTAGCGCTTCTAAACCCGGAGCGGCCTAAGAATCGCTCTGGCTTTCGATTTTACTGGCCAATTGATTTAATTGAAACTTCAGTCGCAATCTTTTGCACATAATATATTTCTAATTTTTTCTTTTTTTCTATATGTACATACTTACGTGACAAATTTGCCATTAGTAATTGCTCACATTCTATCAGTGGTCAGTACTCCAAGCGAAATTTGATCGGGAGCAACTTCACCAGACACGTTGCAATCGATTGCTAAAATTCAGGGGATAAATTGGATAAACTGTCGGGGCAATTTGCAAGAACCCTAAACTAAGAGGGGGCAATATGTGATTTTCCCCTTCTTTTCAGTTCGATTTCTCGTACTTCCCGAACAACGTTGTTGTAGCCATGCTCAGTGAAGCTCAAGGTTTCGCCAAAAGCAGTCACCCTGGATGTGGTGTTGGAAAAGCTCAGCAAGATGCTCAGTAAATCTCCTGTTTTAACGTAAATGGCATACGGGTTTAGTCTGGAAGCTCTCTCTGTAAATCGGTTACGAAGAACTCATGCTAATTCGTACACTTCAAATCTTTTTCCAGTACTCCACCATCACCAATAAACCCGATAGAAAGGATTTCAAGTTCGTCAGTAACTTCAATCTCTCCGATTGAAGATGATACAACCTCGTTATTCGCTAACGTCCAACGAAAGTCGAGTTGCGTTCACACGAAAACGTTATCTGCGAACATCTTTGTACGTCTGTGTCTGAGCGTCTGAGCGTCGGACAAACATCACATGGCGGAGTGCTGGAACAACCGCCGTCCCTTCAATCCGCACAAGTAGCTTGCGTTTCGCTGCCTCCGCTTGCCGTTCGTCGCCGCCGCTGCCGACGAGGACGTCGCGAACCTCTCAATGATGACACCGTTCTTGCTCGATGGAAAGATGGGGTTGGCAGGGAAGGAATCTGTGATGGTGTCTGTGTTGCAGCGCCTGTCGAGCCAGGAGATGATGTCGGAGAAGACGATGTTGATGTTGTCATCAGGCTCGCCAGAGGTGAGGGCGTGCCACATGCCGGGATAGAGCCGGATGGTCTTGTCCCTGCTGCTGGCCTGCTCGTACAAGGCCTTGCTCACTTCCGGGTCTGTCACCACGTCCGCTTCTCCGTGTAACACAAAGAACGGCAGAGTGACCTGCATTGCAAAGAGTCGTCACCGTCCTGAGTCAAGAGCTCGAGCAGACACAGAGAAGGCGATTCGTGCACTCAACATCACTATTTCAAACCGATATACCACAACATATTTCGTGCGGTTCTCCAAAACGACAGCCTGCAATGGATTGGCATGCCTCACCAGCAGCGAATATAATGAGGAATGACTCCGTGAAAAATAGAGCCTTCTAGTTGATAATTATCATCTGGTGAAAACTCTGGTCTCATCGACCGAACAAGAGAAGTACACGTCTCCATTTTGAAGTGCATTTTGTTTTCAAAATCTTAATTGACACCAGAATGAGTCTGAAAATGTTCTGTTCACAAATTAGACACAAACATATTGAGTTTTGGGTCTATAGTTCAGAAGCCGGAAGACGGTCTGTCTAATCAAATTTTCTCCTGGAAATGCATTTGCATAAGGTCCTGAGTTTAGTGGAAATGATTCGATACTTCTGTTATCTGTTAAAGATGACTTGGAAAAGAAGACATATTATTGTTACCTCATGTAAAGTTTCTTCGAGTCTCATGCTGGCTCTGAGCATCTCCAATGCCGTCTTCAGCCGTGGCTTGTCTTGATATATCAACTTGTTGCTTCTCACCTGCGAGCATCATTGGAATGGAATCACAAGCATATGTCACTGCCAATCGCTCGATCAAACCAAAACAAGAAATCGATGCACGAAGTAGAAGTAGACAATGATATTGACCAGTTCTCGCTTGATAGGGTCCTTGAAGGCGGAATTGATGACATCCTTTGTTGGGACTATCTTCCATTTCGGTATGATCTCTTCCACCTTCGTCAACAGGTTCACCACCACTGGATGCGGCTTCACCTTCTCTGATATCTGCAGATTTTAACGTCACACCAGAACAAAAGAGGCATCACTGTGTCAGACCAGCCGAATTGATGAGAAACATAATAGTTGCATAATTGGATTCGAGATAAAATGGTCATCCACGCAAGCACTTGTTGTTACCTTGCACATGGGCGCCATGAGAACCGCGCCAGTCCAAAAGCCAGGGTCTTTCTTGTGGAGAAGCAGCGCAACAGCTCCTCCCATGGACTCTCCATACAGGAACCTGCACTTGCCTCTGTACTCATCTTGAGCTGAAACAATGTTACAGAGTTGGGCAAAGTTAGGGAGGACACACTGCATTAGGTCTCATTCAGACAGAACCAAGCAGTAAGAGATGGTGCCTCACCGCAAACGGACTTGAAGAAACTGTCGCAGTCATTGACTATGTTCTCGAACTTCTTGATGTAACATCGGGCTCCCATGGAACGGCCATGACCTTCATAGTCGATCCCATACACCCCGAATCCAGCTCTGGCAAATCTTGTTCCACATTCTGCAAATCATAGCACCAAAATGACACAAAAGGATTGAGCTCAAAAGCAGTCTCTATTCCAGATCACTTGAAGTGTACATTACAATGAACCATTCTGGGATTGAAGAGCGAGTACATGCACTGTCCACAGCTTTGTCCTGCCCCCAACCATGTCCACATATCTCCAAACCGAAACTAAAGAGAAAACCACCTATTTAATTAACATCTGTGGTATGATTTATTATGCGTTTGCATGGCCAAAATGTAAGCTTCCTCTGATTCAAGTAGTTGACAAATTTTGTTACACGGTATGTAACACTGAACTGAATTAGAACAGCTTAGTTTAGCTACATGAATAGCTTAATATGGAAGATCAGTCAACAAAGTTAGGGCTTGCTTTGTCCACCTGAATCATCCCAAGTAGTCTGTACTTACATTTTCATCTCAAAACAACGTGCACACAAGTAGTTGCGAGGGGAAATTATTAGAAGCAGTCGCTCGTATCATCTTCACGCGACATTAGACATAATAAAGACTCCCAGTTACATTTGGATCGGCGACACCAATTGGGAACATCTAAATTATGAGGAAGATTACAACAGAAAAGGCTCCGGATTGGATAAGGCTGATGATGAACAAAGGGACAAGTGATGACAAGAAAAGGCGCAAGGTTAAGTCAAGAATGGGATGAGAAAGAACAGGACAACCAGCGCCCATGCCCATTCCCATTCCCATTCCCATGCCATGCGCATGGCCATGCCCGAGAGACAGGCCGAGAAGGACAAGAAAATTATGAGGATGACATGAGGACATCAATCATAGACCATTTTGTTTTCACCCCCGAAAGTCCGGCAAACCAGCCGCATTCATGTCCTGAAATCGATGAACATGGAAAGAAGATAACATATCCTATCATAACTGTACTGTTCTAAAACGTTTAGGTTTGGTGATGGAGACGGCACAAATCAGCAATCGTGCCCGTCGTGCGTATTTGTCCAAGTGTCCGCGGAGAAGAACTCAGAAAGGTACTTTGAATGCTTCATCAGTGATTCCAATGGAGACATCGCGACGACGGAGTTACGATCAAGCAACGATCAGCCGAAAGAATGGTTCTGATAAGTGAACCCAATAAAAACGACGCAAATCTACATGTATTAAATAATCGATAGCAACTCGACCTAACGACGCACGCACGATGTTTAACTTTGATCGACATTTCTTTTAGAAAAGGATAATTGGACGAATCTGTTCTTGAGAAGAAAGAGAAAGACCATTAACCAATGATGAGTGTCGGTAAACAAACATGGCACAACAGATGGCCAAACTGTAAATGCGGCCGGGGATTAATGAGGATGTTGGAAGACAGTCAACAAACCTTCTTTCCTCCAAGAGAGAAAAAAAAGAAAAGAAGAAGACGAGAGAGTGGTTGGCTTTCCCTTCACGAATATAACCATGATTAGAGATCACCTCCGTAATTAGCCAATTAAACACCGTCGCCATCGCACAGTCTTTATCTCAAATTTACATCGAAAATCTTATCACGGATTGTTTTCAAGATACTCGTTGAATAAATTCCAAAACATGAACGACTTCTATTGATTGAACATTCACGGTACCTAACAATCCCCAAGAAATGTAGTTTTTTTTTCCCATTGAATGACCTGAATACTCGTTAAATTGTGATCTAGTCGAAGGAATAATAGCAGCCCTAGATCATGCAACGAATCACAAAGGAACTTCTAGATTAGAAGAAGATGATTCTATTGCACTTTTCTTTTCGTGGCCATCAAATGTTATTATTATAATGCTTCTAGCTAGCTAGCTGGATTGGGCTAGTTGTGAAATACCTAAAGGTCGTCAAGGTCAAGCTTGTAAATATGGTGATCGGTTGGGACATTGACCGACTTATATCTGCCTAGGGAGAATCTATCCAGCTAGGAAAACGAGGTCGTGCGCAGCGAGAAAGTCCAGATGACTCTGGACTAGGCCCAGGCAATCTACACGATGACAACCTCATTTTTGTAAGGATCAACAAAGATAATGCTGCCATAAGTAGTAAAGATGTTCAGACACGGATTTGCCTAGATGAGTTAATCATCAACAGAGAAAGGAGAAGCTCAAGAAAAGAGAGAGGAAGAGAGGGGGGGAGACCGGAAAGGACGTTTCCGTGAAGAGAAGGAAAGTAGGGTGTTCGGTTCAGCCACACGATTCACATTAAATTACCTCTCATGAAGCCACTGCACTCCATGCCATAACCTGCAAAAACCATTAAATGTCCGACCTTTATTTGATAATTCAACGAACCCCACCAACCAAATTTCACAGACAGTAACACACGCCACAGAGAGAGAGAGAGAGAGAGAGAGAGAGAGAGAGAGAGAGACCATGGCAAATGAAAACGAGTGCTCTCGGAGAGGACGAGCATGGCAACCATCTGCAGGTGAAGAGCTGAACCCCTCTCGCGCTCTCTATGTACTCCTACACGGGCGCAACAACCCCAAAAATTTCATCAGACATCAACACGAGCACAGCTCGCATCAGCTCACGAGAGTAGAGTCCCAAAAATATGTTAATGTTGCAACGGGCTATGACCCGTTTAAGTAATGCAAGAAAACAGGGAAGAAAGTGGGGGACACGAAGCGGGTATCTGTGAGTATTACCTCCTGGTACACAATCTCCTTCATCTTCATGTGCGAGCAAGTAACACAGGGTGATAAAGAGCCGAACTCGAACTCCGCTCAGAAGGGTCTTCAATGAGCGATCTCGGAGGCGGGAAGGGAGGGATATCAACGCGTGCTTTTCCTTCCCAAGAAGGAGGAGGTTGAAAGAAAGAAGTAACAATAATGAAGACGCGCAGGGAGAGAATCTAGAGATAGGAGAGAAGGAGGAGGTGATGTGGAGAAATGGAGAGGGCGACTCGGCCTTACGTGCTGGGGAAGGTTGTATAAGATTTTGGATTTGTGGGTTGCGACCGACCGCTGTCCTCTCCGTCCGGTCCGCCCATCCTTATCACGTATCCCAATATTTGTGGGCTCTCTCTCTCTCTCGGCCTATCTAGTTGGGAAAAGAGCATGGAAAAGTTATAGATTCATTAGAATCATGGCAAGATCAGTTTACCTAGTAACGAGAAAAATGTATGTTATAAAACTAGACCATGGCACACGATCTCTTATTTTTTCGAATGTTATTCATAAATTTTCAATTTATCCGATGTGATCCTTCAACTTTAACCCAATATATAATATAATTCATGTACTTTCAATTTATTCAATGTGATCCCCAAATTTTAGTACATATTTGAATATGAAAATGTTCGATATTTATCTTCCATTAATTTAAATCCAGGGGATCACATTGAATATCTTCAAACAGTCCATGGGACTAGGTTGAACATGCACAAAAAGTTTGTAGATTACATTAAACAAATTAAAAGTGTATGGATCACATTATATATTAAGTTAAAATTCAAGAAACAAATTGAATAAATTAAAAGTCAATGGATCACACTACACACTTGGCTAAATTTTAGGAAACATTTATGTCGTTTTTCGTTATTAAGTATCGAACAAGGACTAATGATAAGAATGCTCACTTCAATCACAAGACTAATTTTCAAGTTGGAATCATGTATGCAATCCCACGTGTGGAAAAGGATATTAGAAATGCCGAAACTTCCAAATGATGATCATTCTAGTGTCAAAACTTTTTGATTGATCAATTCAGTATGACGTGGATGAGAAAACAATCATTTGAGCGCCTCCGACGATAAGTTGCGACAATTCGTCCCACGTGTTTGTTTGTATAAACTTATAATGTCAATATGGCTTTATTATATAAGAGGAAGTCCTGGACATCCCCTCCCCTGCCACCCACATACAACAGACCAATCTCAGCTCTTGAAAGCATAGGCTCTCAATAAGTCACGATTCATCTCCAATGTCGATCAATCCAGTCCAAATCGCCATGGAAGCAGTTTCTACAGCTCCAACTCCATCTTAAAAGCGCAAGCGCATTCCTTTCCCTCGACGTCACCACCTTCATCGCCACTCGTTCCCACCGAGGCTCTACCTCCTTCGTCGACGCCTCCTCCGGCCACCACGTCCCGTTCCCTGAGCTTTGCCGCCCATTGACTCCCTCGCCTCTTGCCTCTCCGCCATGACCATCCGCCTCCTTATGTACTCTCATCCTTCGTCTTCGTTAGCATCCATCCTCAAAACCTAGTGTAAAAGTTTCAAATCCGAAATAACAAGACCACAAAAATGAAGTAGCAGACCTCCGTTGCAAGTTTCAGCCGCTGAAATTTCCCCCACATCCCCAGTCGTTAGGTTAGAATTTGAGGAAGAGGCTGAACCTGTCCCCCAAATCACGGATTGTGAGGTTGGGGTCTTAAGAAGAGGCTGAATTTGAAGCAATCATGCATTAGACGACGCCATTTAGGTCAATTCATGCTGAGACTCAAAATGCCAATGAGCCAACTCCCCTATTCGAGACCATGGGATAATCTCCCTAAAGAGATTATGATGATGACAAAACTTAATCCAAATGTCCAATGAAAGTTATTTAAGTATGTAAAAGGCTCCTATTTGAAGCATGCAAAGACTAGATTCAGATTCTACAAGCTTTTGAGCCAAATTTCACTAAGTCTGAAGATCTAGGAAAAGAAGGGTGGACAAACAAATTTCACTAAAGTTAGCTCCTTTTCTTTCGCAGAAAAATAAAATATTCAAAAAATATTTTTTTTTCTAAAAATAATTGTTTACATCGTTTGAAATAACCAATCAAATGCATTCTTATCGACAACGATTTGCATGCAAACACTTTCGTAAAAGGATGAAAATATTTTCCATATAGCCATTTTTCTAAGCGATACAATTGATTATTTCTGATATATATATATTCTAAATTTTTCATTTTCCCTTAAATAAAGAGAGCCCGGTCTATCGAAAGTTACAACATTTTCTTATGCGATTGCTTAATGAGTGTGCCATTT
Source organism: Melaleuca alternifolia (assembly GCA_019926035.1). Classification (NCBI taxonomy): domain Eukaryota; kingdom Viridiplantae; phylum Streptophyta; class Magnoliopsida; order Myrtales; family Myrtaceae; genus Melaleuca; species Melaleuca alternifolia. Next base: position 1,026,023 of record JAGKPW010000400.1, on the reverse strand, counting down.
GCACTTTTTAACTAAATCCATAGCTTAATCTGTTCGTTTTCATTGCACAGTGTGGTCAATGATGTTCACATTTGCTTACCTTGAAGTTATTCCTCTCTTTTTTCCCTAAATTTCCCCTCCTTTTTTATCTTTTGATCTCTCTTCTTCGTGTTCTTCAATTCTCCAACCTCCTCCTATCTTTCAATGCCATTTATTTTCTTGATTGGAATTGGCCAACAACGTCGGTCCTCCTCGTCATGTGCTGTCAATTCTTTTAACTCATTCTATAGTGGACTGCGCCACCAGCATCAAGCTGGAAAATGGCCGCAAATTAACTTTAGGCTGTCGTGGTGGCAATAACTTATTTGGTGTAATGAACATGATGCTTGAGACTCCAACAAAAATTAGTGAATCTTATCAAAGATCCTTGAGTGGTTTCGAGTTCAATCTTATGGTTTCGAGTTCAATCTTATCAAAGACTCCATTTATTTTCGAATGAACATCAGGCGGACTAGCTAGTTTGAACATCTTCAAGGGCTCGAGTCAAGTTTCGAGTTCAATCTTATGGTTTTTAAATTTCTATTTAGATGGGACCCCAGAAAGTGTTTATAAACCAATCCCCGAGTCCAATCAGGAAGAGTACGTCCTATACATCTCGACATGTACAATCACGAAGTCTTTGAATTTCTTTCCTGGCTCGCCAAATCAACTTTGCACGAACGCATATCATGAAGATGTCATTCATTTGATTGTCAGCGTCCTTGCGTCAAACTGATACGGATGTGACCCAATGAAGATCATAGTGAATAGTGCAATCGAACATAATTCAAGGTGGTTCCAACTTCCAACGAGCGAAGAAAATTTATTGCAACCGAAGCACGTTTTACACCTGCTCAAACGATCCCCCATTGACCCTCTCATTCAATGCCTTTTCCACTTTCTTCGGACATTGGCGCAAGCCTCAAGCCCAAGTTTAATAACACAGCATATCTTCTGCAAAGCAGATCCCAAGCGATGTCATCCAAATAATGCGATGATATCTGAAGTCCATTCATTCATAATGGGAAAAACGATGCGAGTTGTTCTGAACTTTGATATTTAATATGTAATTTGATATATAAATTCTTATTTTATTCAATAAAATCCATAAATATTGATCCAACGAACATGTAATATTTAGGTTTTTATTTATTCAATATGATCATTATAATTTAAGGATTATATTGGATATTTATCAATATATAAATGATGATATGAATAAATATAAAGTTTACGGACCATAATGCATACTGAACTTAAAACTTAGAGATCACGTATGCACAAGCTAAAAGTTTATGAATTCTATTGCACATTGACCAAAGTTCAAGAACTATTTGCATTGAGATTGCGATTGCAATAAGATCAACAACCTTTGAACATCCATTTTATACTTGTCAATTGAGATGATTAAATTCATGAAATTAAAAAACCAAGAACTAGTCCTGGTCTAAACATTAGCACGACCCCTTCAGAGAGTCTTAATCTTTTTACCATAACACGTCTTAAATTCCTGTACAAAGTGTCATATAATATTTTTTTTAAACACTCAAAGAAATTTTTTAAATTAGCAGTTGATATCATTTTTTTGTGATCAAACGGCAATTAACCTCGATAGAGGATTCTTTGTCTCTGGTAGAGATGGCAAAATGAGTCAAAAATCCATATCTTAACTCATATTGGATAATATGGATCATAAAATAAGTTAGTTTAAAACCTACCCATGGGTAACCCAACTGGTTAGGGCGAACTCAGGTTTCGTTGAGGTCTTGGGTTCGATTCCCCAGGGAAGCGCCTGTGATTTAAATGGGGGGCCATGGCGGTAGGTTGTTGTGCTAGTCTCCCCCGACGCAAGCTGGCCCGAACATCTCGGTTATCAAAAAAAAAATTAAGTTAGTTTAAAAGGTTAAATGGGTATTGAATGGATCACTTGATAATCTAATGGGTCTTAAATGGGTTTTAAATGGGTCATAAATGGGTTACCTAATTAATTTTACGTGTTATTAACAAATAATTTTAAATTTATTAACAAGTCATTTTTAGACTATGAAAATCTGATATCTAATTATTTAATTTTTTTAAAGAAGTGATTTTTTTTATTTTCTTTCCTTTTTTTCAATTTTCCCTCTTTCTAAGTTGGTCGCTAGTCAAAAGACGAGGGAAAAGCTCACTAGACTCCAGTGACTGAAAGACGAAAATTAAAAAAATTAAAAAAATTAAAATATATAATTAAAATTTAGATTAAAAAAATAAAAAGCATTGCATAAAACTAATTTAACAATACATTTAAAAAACAAGAAGTAAATTTTCCTGAATTTGATCTAATATAAAAGTATTTTAATAATATAGGTCAGGTCGAGTACGGGTACGAGTTGGGTATGGATCACTAAAATTATATTTTATGAAAATTGGTAAAACAAGTTAAGTGGGTCACATCATTTTTTGACCCGATTCAACCCATCTATTTGACGCCCCTAGTCCCGAGTGATCATCAAAGGTATATTCATGTGCATGCCTAGTCCTTGGCCTAATGATTTTGTCCCAAACGCCAACCGAGCCCAACAGGCAGCATTGCAGTCCTCATCCTGGTTGGAGTTTGTTAATGGAAGGAGACTCCTAACATGGTGATCATTCGTTGTGGGGCTAACACGTTAGTTTAGCGACGCCAGAGGCATACCCGAAGAAGGTACGGCCCTTACCGTTTTCCTCATGGAGATGTTTCTTTAAACTGTGATTCGAACCACTTGCCAACGCTCGTGCTCTTCTTCAACCTCCGGTTTTGACCCCCCATCATTCCTTCGTGTAAGTTATACGGTACAACTGAGTCACAATACGAACCGTAAATTGATGAAGCATGTCCTTTCCCACTTTCGGATAGTTGATGCGGAGTCTTGACTTAGATCGACCAAGCATGCCTCTTATCCTCTTCGACGAGGGTCGGAGCTCCTATACTGACGGAGCACCAGATATTAATATGGAAATACGTGCAGAACACATGCAGCAGCATATCAGCTTTCTTCTACTCCTTTACTGCTCGTTCTTTCGCGCTGATCGAATCCAAAGGTCACGTCATAAAGCAATCATAAAGCCACTATGTATACCAGATATTTCATACACGTAAGTAGTTGTTTTCAAGCACTTTGAGAAAGCTTATGATTTTTGCAAGCAAACTAAGCAAGCAGATGACAAGAGGACTTCTTATCCCCTTCTTTGTTTCATTGCCAAAAGAATCAAACCTAAAATCAGCCTGGGAATTGTTTATCCTAGATGATTCTTGAAAACCAAAAGATCACGAAATCTCCCCTTAGAGGAACTGGAAAATTGCCTCTTTCTTGGGTACCAAGGATTTAGCCGCCCGGTGATTCTAGTTTGTTCTGGAAAAATCAGCAGCAGCACTACAGACAGAAACTAGGCAAGCCATCCCGAGAACATGCGTCCAGCTTCTTGTCCCAGCAGCAACAGCTGCCCCAGCCACAGCACCCGCAACCAGGCCATTTACCTGTATGAAAAGAACAAGAGGTCAAGATAATTTTAATCTGACATCAGACTCTCTCTGCATATAGCAGAAAGAAATTACACATCATGAACGTAATGGGCAACGATAAGCTTACTTCTTTCAAGACACTTTTTAGAACAGACAAATGTACCACGTGTGATCGTATAACCTTCTCTATAACTTTTACCACTACAGTCAGCCTCAAACCAATCTGGCTTAAATTAGCAGCAACATAGTCGCAAAAGCAGATTATCTCTTTCCCCATGATATGAGTATGAGACTTTTCTTGTGTGATCCTCTTATCAAATCATACACTACAAAAATCTTGCACATCTGAAGGAGAAAAAAAAAGGGACAGATGTCTCCTGTAGAAAGAATACAATGATATGGGAAATCCAGGGCATCTTTGCCCCACTCACAGTCCAAACCTATTTCCAAAAAAAAGATAAAGATGGAAAAAATGAGGACCAGACCCAAAATGCATATGCAAAGCGTCAAGACCTTAAAAATTTCAACAGGGGAAATTGTGCGCACACCTAATTTACACATTGTGCTATCTCAAATACGACTGGCATGAAGATCTTGTCAGAAGTAATAACTCAGGTGCAGCATGATACAGCATGTTTCTGCTTAAAAAATTCCTCCTCGGATACATTGCCAAAAGGAAACCAAGGAAATTCTCATTTTTAAATGGAAAAGCTAGAATCATGCCTCATATGGCATGGTGAGATACTAAGAACTAATATCTGAATTGCAGCTAAAGCTAGATTAGAAAACAAAATTTGGGCAGCTAAGGCCCCTATAATGGTGAATTTGGAAATACTTTGCATAACAAGACTTTGAGTAAGGGGGCTGCGCAACTGCTTCAAGCTTGGAGCTTAGAAAAGGCAGGATTTAAGTTCAAAGAACTTCAAAATAATTTTACCAAACACCAATTTTCGGTCGAAGGACTTTAGTAGGTACAAAACTGCCAAGTTTTCACATACTCACCGTAAGACTCATGCCAATATCTGTCAGCCATTTCTGGGGGAACGGAGCTTGTTCTAGTCATGACAAAGCCGTCGTCAAACAACTTTGACTCCACAAGGGGCAGCCATATCATGACCTCCCGCCATTGACGTCAGACATTTAAACCACTTGTCAAATGAAACTCACAAATACTCCATATTCATGCATTTCATGAGTACGGTTAACACTGAATGAACACCCTAAAGCACCAAAGGTCGTCTACATTGATGATGTTTACTATATCCTTGAAGCTCAACTGCTAGCTCAAAGGCTGGCCAGCACAAGAGAATATAGTGTATCCACATTAAAGGATTCATTTCACATGTCTAATAACTCTATAAGGACCAACAGCCCCAAAAGGATGCCAAGGGATTAAGAAAACTAGAAAGCGGAAGAGCACTACATTCCATGTGCTAATCATCACCAAGAAAGACATCATGGTACCAATACAAAGGTAGAGAAGGTAGCCAAATCAACTTCTTAACACTGTCCATTCCTTTGCAGATTACTCTTGCAGCTACGTTGCCATATTTTACAAACAATACGGAAATTATCATATGCCTCATCTATGGCAGCATTACTCCTATAACATGTCTACAAGCATCTCAAAGAAATCCTTGCAACGACAACAGCAAATGAACGCCAGATGCTCTTATCAAAACTTTCAAAGTTCCTCTACAGGAATTTGAATGGTCAAATGCATATAAATACCAACACATGTAAATAACAACAGAACTTAAGTCATTGTAACTGCATATTTTTTTCAATTTTAATATCAGCTCCAAAACAGGAAAACATGTTGCTATGATACTAACCCAATCATCCTGCCTGCGGTATTTCTGTATTCCACAGCGTGTCGCTGTAAAAACTCCAGCAACCAGTCCTAATAAACAAGATTACAAGCATAAGGTTGAGAAAAATCTATTTTTTTATTCACACAATCAAAAGAAAATCTCAAAATGAGAAGCAGGTTGAAACATGGTCATTAAACTGAAAAAGAAAGTCCGGCTAGTCAAAAGTATATGAGCAAGATCAAAGTCAATTACCAAGGGTGAGGAAAGATAAAGCTAGTTACATGAGAGCATGAATAAGCTGATCGATTTAATTCAGGAGGCTTCCCTCAAGGTCTGCAGGGTAAAAGAAAAAAAAAGGCACACATCACTGTTCTTCACTAGCCTGAGAGGTAACACTTTTTTCAAGCGAAGAGACATCTAAATTCGAAGAGCGCCCCATTATACAAATTCGTTCATGTTTAGGAATCCTAAGATGATATATCCAAGTATAACACAACAGGACAGTAGAATGTGATCCCAACATCTGATATATCTCCTAATCTGATGCAATTTGCCTTGGAAGGATGTAGCAGTTATGAATGAGGAAGATTTTGACATTAGACATTACTCAATGCCACAAGAGCTTGCAAAAGACGTAAACAATTCTTCTCTCTTCCCATTCACAGAGGATCAATACAAACGTCAAAAAAAAAAAAATAGCAATTTCATTCATTCAATTCATAAAGAGAGCACGATGCTTGTGCCTGTCCACAATGCAGTCGTGGGGGATTTTACCACATTGGAAGCTGAACTTGCCCACGGATTTCGCCTGCCAAATCCAATTGACACAATTGCATAAATGACCATCGAGCGAGAAGCGAGCTAATACCTCACAATAAACGAAGTAAAATCAACTTCCATACCACAAAGTACGCGCGAGGAATCCCAGAAAGGCCTGCACAAGATTACCAGATAAAGTGAGAGAAGCAAATGGAATGGCGAAAAGATGAGACTTTGAGGGCTGCTACATAATGGGCTCTTCATTGAAACCACATATACCAATTTTCCGAGCATCGTATGGACCTATGCATGATCCCCAGATCGCGCCTGCCTGAAAAGAGACCCGAGAAGACATTCAGAATCAAAACTTATTTTCTCTTTTGCGATCCATGAACAGAGTTCGTCTCTAATCTTAGCGTTGCTCGTCCAAGTGCTGTTTGCAGAGAGGGAAGAACAAGAGCGAGCCAGAGCCGGGGAAAAACTCACCGTGCCGACGCGGAGGATGGAATCCACGGCGAGGGAAGAGCAGGGGACGACGTCGCTGAGCTCGTCCTTCATCTCTCATTTTCCTCGGCGTTCTGATTCAGCTAAAAGCGACATGGGAGTCGCGCACGCAGAGCGAAGTGAGGAGAGAGCGTAGGTTCTTGCTGGGAAGCGGCAGCAGGTATGTAAGACTGGCGACGACGACGACGACGAACCGCCGCCGAGAGAAGACCCGGACCCGAATGCACGAGGACCCGGTCGGTACTTCGGTTCGGATTTATTGGTATATTCTCTTTTGTCTCTCTTCTTTTATATTTCTTGGGGAATTCACTTTTCACCTTCTTTTTTTTTTTCTGTTTTGCATCAATTCTAGCCCTCATACTATTTTCCGACCATAGATTAATTACATTCTTAGTCCATGTACTTTAAGAGATGTCCAATTTCAATACTAGCTTTTTTGTCATAATGACCAAATGAATCCTTCTCCTTGCACAAAACAAGAATTAAAATTGTCGATCATGTCTCAAAAAGACTAAATTGATAATTCATCAAGTTTTTTAGAATTAAATTAGCAAAATTAAAAAATTTGGATTGAATTAGCCGTCGTACAATAAGTTAAGGCTTTTTGTATAATTATGCTGGTCTACATATATCTTTAAGACTATATAAAAGAGAAAATGTTGAAAAATATAACTATTAGCTTTTAATTATTGTAAATAATCAATCACATAGGATTGAAAGGATGTTTAGTAAACTTTCACTTCTAAAATTTACCCATGTCATTTTTACTTTTAAAGGGGGCAAGCGTCTTTAAAGGCACCTATATATAACATTAAAGTCACTCTAAATTCATCCGTAACTCTTTCTTTTTCAAAATGGAAAGCAATTTTCACTTGAATGGGAAATAGCAATGGGGTTTATTCGGTTGGCTTAAAGCCAAACATTAGGTAATTTTCACTTTTTTTTTTCCTTTACCAGGGCATTTGAAATTGACAAAATCCAAATAATTTAACACCTTTCAAACCATGTATTTATGGATGAATCATTTGGTAGTTTTACTGAGCAAATTTTTCCATTAAAAAAGTTACGCCGAAAAAGAGAAATGTATTTAAGAACAAGCACAACAAAGAGAATGTCAATGTTTATAGGGTTATAAGATGTTTACGGAAATGAAAGTCAAAAATCAATTTGAAGAATGAGCAAAAAAACTGTGAGTAAAGTTTATTCACCTCCTTGATCATGGCGAGAGACCTCAATCTAGGAAGGCAATTGTCATTAATACAAGTCAAATCACCAGCCCCATATAACGGGTGAGGATTAGTTGTCCAAATTAGGGTTTGCAATTTATGTCTAGCCTCATCCTTGAGAAGTCATTTTCAAAAAGATTCAACGTGATTACAGGATGTCTTTCAGCAAAACTGAGCGAAAGACAGATCAACGTACGTCGGTCTCAAATTTAGCATACCAAGCCGCGTTGCGTGGTATTGGATTGAGTGTTTCGACATGTTCACGTTGCACCAAAGGTTGCCAACCCCCATTCAAAACACAAGGTCATTTTGGATATCATGACATTTCGAGTAAAAATTATTAACTCCCTCGACTGTTAGGCTGAACACGAGACCAAGGGACAAGCGGTGCCCTGCCCTTTCTCGATGGAGGGCAAGGCTCAATGGTAGATGGCCCGGACCTAGAGCCAGCCCCTCGTCCTCGGCATGGGACAGGGCGATCGATCAGGGATCATTGCACGTCCTTTTGTGACCCATGCGTCAAGCGTCCGATGGGCTAGCTTTCGAGATCGTACCGTGTGATTCAATCCCGCGGACCTCCTCGAACCATTCGAATCTGTGGAGTGTGCCAAGCCACGTTCGAAGCCCATTACGGATCTGCAAACCGAACGTACAGTGCCTAACAAATGACATCGCACGAGTACACCACGAGTCCTGGAATTATTAATGCCGCACGCCAGGCCTCGCATGTTCATCATCAAGAGTTGGATCGTCCCTGGCATCGTTTGCAACGATAGCGGGTGCCTCGGCAGACCAAGACCCACAAAGCAACACTCCTAAATTCATCTGTAAACGAAAGTTCTCGTATAGGTTTGGAATTTCATTGCATCCCCTTGCATGAAAAAAAGGGTACCTCATCTCTCGAAATTCAAGCCCATGTGCAGGTTATATATTACAGTTCCTTCAAGACACACAAGTTGCAGTCTCAGAAATCCACATTATGATCTTATTCCTTTGGAATAGTGTGAAGTGAAGATCTTATCAGACAGCAAAGGCTGATAAAATAGACAGATCTTTCAGTGCAGCACAAATATTTTTCACAGTATGGATCTATAAACTGGGAGGGAAAAAAAAGAAAGCAGAGCAGAATTTCTGCTCTGTCGTCACAAGATGAAAGACACGGACATATAGGAAATTTCGGTCTCACGCCGACCATCTATCAAAGGGAAATGAATTCGTGCTTCCACCAGTTTATTTGCAGCAAGATCAGAAAACCAACAACAACCACCACCTATCTTGTAGAAGCCTACTCAAAGCCATCTAAGAGCTACAGTTTGCCATAGCAATAGCATAAAACTTTTTAATCCTCAAGCAGATAAGTCATCTCAACCTCCACGACCCTTCTCTGCTCAAACAAGAGCACCTGCGCAAGCCGGAGCCCCCTGTTTCACTGGCGAACTGTACTTCTTGGTGATGAATCTGAAAGTAACCCAGTAATTGAACAATTTCAGTAAGACACCAAGTGCAAAGTCGCGACATTTTGGTCATAAGTTTCCCGTCGCGGAAGAAGAATTAAAAAATGACAGGTGTAGGATCTATAACACGACTCAGTCCAGGCTAGAATTGAGATCTTCCAAGATTGTTACCTGAAGAAATCCCTCCACGACAACTCATACAACAACCAGTTAGAACCAGTGCTAGATGAACCACCATCATCATTCTTGGAGGCAGCAGAGATTACGCTGTTGATCAAGTAATCCAATTGCAATGAGTACTCATCAAATGACTGAGATTCAACTGACTAAGAGAGCCAAACGAGACAAAAATTTAATCTGGTCAGACGCTTACTTAGAGGTGGTTTTCTTTAGCTCCTCAAACATGGCACGGGGAGAGATACATCCATTGGTCAGCCACGGCGAGATCTTGCAAGAAAAGGTGGCTCCATAGATGTTATCATTGTTGGTCCCCTTGTTTGGCTGTGCTTGGCACTCGGCTGTGAACTTTTTGAGCCTCTGAAGAGCTTCAGTCTCACCTCCTACCACGGAAGGCGCCTTACCATCCTACACACATGTAAACGGCTACCATCATGCTGATGCCCAAGAAACCAAAATCAAACATAACCAATCCGTGCTACCGATTACCGAATGATTCATCGACTATTAATACCAAAGTTTAGCGATTGATAAAGAAACAAAAAAGACTAACAGACACTATAGTTAACCTTCGCTCTTGTCGTCACATCCATTTCTATTACATGTTTCTTCTGCAAGGACGGCGCAAGATCACAAAAGAAAAGACGAAATGCTCAAGCTCGAATTCTATAATCACACAAGCAACATCCAGAAGTTTTAACCAAATTTTTCATCCGAGGCGTCTACTTCACTCAGTGACACGTTACCAGCTTCGACCTGTTCAAACTAAGCATCTCGAAGACCGATTCTACTCAATCGGACAGTTCGATGGACTGGTCAAGAGGAACGCTACACTATGCAGAGACCAAGATCAATCTCAATGAACCTGTCAGCGTTGACAATCGTTCATGAATTACCGAAATGAGATGACTTTCGCTAAGCAAAAGAGACAAACCTGAGCCATTGAGGCATTAGGATTGACACCCAAGTCCGTCAGGGAAGGCATCTCTCCGGGCTCCACGTCGCCCCTCTTGGGCAATCCCTTCAGCTGGTCCAACGCAGCGATCGTCTTCCTCACCTCCAACCCCTGCACTCTCTCCCTGAAACCGCCGTAGTTCGTCGGCATGTCCTCCACCTTGAACGGCAGGTCGTCGACGTGGAACAGCGTGCTCCCCCAGAAGTACTTCAGCTCCACCCCCTCCTCCTTCATTGCGGCCTCAATCCGCTCCTCCGACTTCACCTCGTCCCGCGACACCTCGCGGTGGGCGTAAACGGCCTCGGCCCCGACGGCCTTGGCCATCTCGGCAAGCACCTCCTCGGGGCGACCCACCCTGACCACGAGGTCCGAGCCACGGTCCCGCAGGCTGCGGCGGAGGTCGGAGACGGACTCGAGGAGGAAGGAGGCACGGTAGGGGCCGGTCTTATCGAAGCCCGACGAGGACTTGCCGTATTCGCGGGGGTCGAAGCAATAGACGTTGAGGACGGACATGGACTCGTTGTGGGCGGCGTTGAGGCATTCGTTGTCGTGGACGCGGAGGTCGCTGCGGAACCAGACGACGGAGGCGCGGCGGAGACCGGCGGCGCCGGAGGGGTCGAGGGGGCGGTGGGGGCCGAGGGTGAGGGGGCTCTGTAGGGGGTTAGCGGAGATGGTGGACTTGAAGGAGATCCTGGGAGGAGAGACGGTGGAGGCGGAGAGGGAGAGGTGGGCGAGGGAGGAGGCCTGGGTGGGGACCCGGGCCTTGGCGGGCTGGGCGGCGGCGGAGAACAAAGTCGAGATCTTGGGCTGCTGGAAGAAATGGGTGGCGGGCTGGACGGCGGCGAAGAGGGAGAGGGAAGCGGTGGCGAAGGGTGGTGGGGCGGCGGCGGCGACGACGGGGAGCTGGTGGGTCTGCTCCTCGGGGGCGGCGTTGTCTTGGGATTTCTCGGCGAATTGGTTATGGGAGTCCATGGCTGGAGGGACAGCGAGTGTGGGGGAAGGAAGGAGATGAGAAATGGGAGTGAGAAACTGGAGGAGCAGAGAAGAAGAAGAGAGAGACGGAGGAAGGTGGGGGAGATAGAGTGGTCAGGGGGTTTTTAATGCGGTATTCTTCATCCTCTGTCCTTCTTCATCCTCCTCCAACCGATTGACCACCTAACCTTTTTTTCTCTCGGCCCCAAATCTATCTTTCGCTTCGGCTTTCCCTCCCCTGCTGCTAATGCCGCCGCTGCTGGCTCGCTCGCTTGCTAACTTTCAATACCTGTCGTTTTTTCTCCTCTCGGGGGCGTTGGGGGTGTTTTGGGGAATTCCGCATGCCCCCCTCGTCGGTTTGGTGGCGAGAGCGCGTGCGTCGCACGTGGCTAATCTCGGCAAGGAGGATGGATCCCACATAAGGTAAAAAAAAAAAAAAAATTAATTAATCAACTTGAATGATGCACCCGCTCGCCCCGATGTACCCTCTTCGCCTTTCAATGTTCTCCCAAAGTCTTTCGTCGCGAAAGACGCTTGTTAAGCAACCCATTAAGGAAAATCTACGGTTGGTTTTTCAATGTGCCGATAGCTTCCTTGTTACATGCAATCACCATCTCGGAAGTTGGACTAATCCAACTTAAAGCATGCTTAACAAATTTATGAAGAAGATGATAATAGCATCAGCATGTTTAGTTCGCCAAAAACCCTTTGAGGAAAATATAAGATGTTTGACAGTCATTTTCAAAGAGTTTTGAGGTGAAAAACTAATCTTGAGAATGCTGAAATTGAAAGCAATTTCTAATAATTTTCAGCATTTCTTTAAACCTCATTTTCAAGGCTAAATCAAACACAGTAAATATGTGTGACTCCTTGTCCACGCAAGAGATAGAGAGGGTGGGAGGAGCATTGACCGATACTGTGTGTGGAGAGCATTTGACATGTATTCTTTGGCTGTTAGTTGAGCCACAAAATTCGTTATACCATAAAAATAAAAAATAAAAAATAAGAAGGGATTTGTAAGCAGACTATAAGGCGCGGTATCAAATTGAAACCCAATCATTCTGTAGTTAAAATCTTTACCTATGCGTGCAGTAATATCTTAGCACCACCCCCGTTTTATGCGGTGGTGTCCTTTGGCAACTCCTCCACGCCTACGATCTGATTACCATTTTGTATTCCTAACCAGAACTTTAATCTAATATTCAATGTGGTCTTTAAATTTTAAATTTGTTCAATATAATTCATAAGTTTCTGCCCGATGTGCTATGTGATCCATGAATTTTTAAACTGTTCAATGTGGTATTTAGATTTTTGGCACATATATTATTTAGTTACTAAACTATACAAAAATATCAAATGTTGTCATTCCATTGATTTAAGTTTAAAGATAATATGAGATGTTTTTGTATAGCTCAGTGACTAAATCAAAATTATAATGAATAAATTAAAAGTAAGCATCATATTTGACATTGAGTCAAATTTCATGTGCTCATTTTTTTTTTCCTTCTCGATACTTACATTTACAAGGTGGAATTTTTTTTCCGTTGACCACCCGAACTTCCTTCCTTGCTCTTCCAAGGCGACCTCCCCCACCTTAAAAATTCGGTAGCCACTCCTCGACGTTAGCTGCGACTGCGACTCAGAATGACAAATGCACCGAAGGCGCGTGGGCTACACTGCCAAAAAAAAATGCCATCATATTAGGAAATTAGTCAACTAGACACCTTTGACAATATATGAAATAAAATGAAATGAAAAGGAAGGACATAATTTCCTAGCATTCTTGAATTCTACAACTATAAACTTGTTGATAGTTGTAAAATGAAATTCCACCAAGCAAAAGCGAAGAAACTATCCCTAGAGAATCACTTGTGTGATTATAAGAACTTGGTTAAAATTAATTCAAATCGCAATGCGTTGAACGATTGTGAAGGCCACATCATCTTGTGAGTTGAATTGGCCTATTACATATGGAATGAGAGATTTACATGTAGTTTTTTGGAACGGCTCGAGTCAAAATACCTAGACATCACGTATTTTAAGAAGCATAAAAATGTATATAGCTTTTAGAAATACAGAATCTAAAAATATGATTTAAATCTATAAAAACTATGGCAAAAATTACATGTGAACCTAAAATAAAATAAAATAAAATGAGCATATAGCAAGATTTAGATGATGTAAGAAGAAAAAAAATTGCTACGTATTCATATCGTAAATAACTACTGAATAGCAATTATCCCGTGATAGGTGTAATTATAATTACAAAACATAATTATGTTTTTAAACTCAATTCATAGGAAAGGAAAGCCAAATAAGAAATTCTCGATAATAAATAATAATTGGATGCGGATTTTAGTCTTATACATTTGTTTTTTATTTATCGCTTGTATAAAAAAAGGGACGTTGTTTATTGATGACTTTTTCTTAATCTAACGCTTATAAAACGAAAATCTATTGGGGGCTTGGTTCGGTAAAGGGCACAGCGGTAATTTTATAGGATGCCAGCTCAGTCGGTTCGATCATGCGGCCTAAAGCAGCAATCCTGTTCGAACCGTTGGAGTTCAGACCGCACGATCCGTTCGATTCGGTCGGTCCGGTTCCATTCAACCACCGGTTCAATGTCGTTTCGAAACGACAACTCGAAGAAGATCAGAAGCGCTCGTCGCTCGCTCGTTCAGTGCTCGGGGGAAAGCCAGGACGGCGAGTGCGGATTGAACTCGGCTCAACAGGCGTCGCAGAAATTTCGTCCCCGTAGAGGCACACGTACAGGGAGCGAACGAGGGGACGATGGGACTTTCGGTTCAGTTCTCCGTTTGACCATGATGACGGTGGAGTGCTTGGTCGGGTTCGGAGTTGCGCCGGCCACTCGCGTCTGGCGGCCGAAGCTAAGGGGTGCCTGCGGTGTTCGGCCGAGAGCGAGACTCGGCGACGAGAGTGACCCATTTCTCCAATCTGCCCTCAACGCCGCGTCTCTTCGTTTCCGAGAGACCATTCAACCAGGCAAGTGGGTTCCTCTTCGGTCTCTATTCGGGTAGGCATTTCGTCGAACACTGTGAGTGGCGTGAGGGCGATGGTGTCGCGAGTTTTGCCTCTTGCTTTCTCATGGTTTTACGCTGGAATTTGAAAATTGAGTGGAAAAACACAAGTAAAATGAATAACTTGGCCACGAAGGAAGGTCTCTCTTGCTCGTAATTGGAACAGGACTAAAACGAAGGAAATAAGGACACGAGGCTAAGAATGAAAGGAAATGAAATGTAGATTTTCAAATTTATGTTTGGTTTTAATGAAGGAAAACATGATCAATATAATAGAACCAGCCAATTTCCATGCCCTTTTAGTGATTGCTAATTGTTAATTGGTCTTTTCTATGTCAATGTCTAAGTCTGATCCTTTTCTTTTGGATATGTTCAATAGCTTGGAGTGGAGCTTACTTCTGAATCCACCACTTCCATCTATGAAGATTCATATTATAGACGTTGCATTTGCGAGCTTGAGATTGATTAATGCTTTCATTTGTAGAGCCTCTTTTTGTCGATCCCTATGCCGGTTGTTTTGTCTCTACTGATAATGAAGTGGACATGAAGAAACAGACACACCATTATTGTCTTGCGACTAAATATATTGACGACAAGCTGCTTCACACTATCAGTCGTATTGATGGCCTCAAGCAGGTAAATTTTGCTTGCCGTGTCAGGACAAACTAAGCTTTTTTGTCATTATTGGAAGACATTCTTTCCTTCTACTTACGCTATATAGGTTGTTTTGCTAACAGATGGCATGGATACTCGTCCTTATAGACTTAATTGGCCGATTTCAACCTTGATATTTGACATATCCCCAGATGAATTATACAAAAAAGCAGCTGAAAAACTTGAAGGTGCCCTTTTCTACTGCCTTGGCGGTTTATTAAATTTCAAACTAAAGTTTTGCCGCAAGAGATTTTCGTTTCCGTGTCCTTCATGAGCTCGCATCTTAAATTTCATGTAAGGATAGGCCATGTAATGATTTTTATGCAGAAAAACCATGTAATATTCACTTATCAAGGGTTAGTTTAAGCTAGGAGACTTGTGTGAAGAGTCATACTGTTGGCTTTTGGTTTCCTGCCATCACAAATTCCTAATATGTTACAGAGGCTTGTCTTTTGTTAATGAGCTGTGTCGTTTCAACGTCCAAACTACCAGGTGTCGGTGCTAAAATTTCAAGAAGTTGCTTATTCTGTCACATCCCCTTGGGATCATCCAATTTGCAGCAGGTTTTGCACGCAAAGGGCTTCAATGGAAGTCGGCCAAGTATTTGGGTCATCCAGGTAATTCTTGTTGAAACTGTTCAAGTTGATGATGGGATGGCAGAATGAAGTAGTGGAATGGATTTAGTTGCTCATTTATGTATACTCTTGCAGGGCTTGCCTCTTCTAAATTTGGCAATGTTTGAGGATATCTTGTTTGTCGTTAGTAATATGGCCATGAATGGTAGCCTTTTCTTAGGAGAATTGCCTGGCTGGCTGGCAGAGACTGGTATTGGAAGAAATGTGAGCTTTCTAGTGGTTTGATACTGGTCTTGAATTTGATTCACCTGTGCATGTTATTCATATATCCTAGCTATTCGCAGTTTCTACATGTAGTTTTGTGAAATACTCAAATGATAGGGTTTCTTCTGGTTAGTTTGATTCTGGAAAACGGATGGACAAGCTTTTCATGAGCAGTGGTTTTCGAGTGGACATAATTAGCTACGACGAAGTTGCAAGGAAATTAGGCAAGCAATTGACATCAGAAGAATACAGAAAAATACTATTTGTTGCAGAACAGTTGCGGTTCTCGGATGCTCAGGTGAGATGACTTGTCTCTAAGACCAACTTTTCCTCCTTCTCCAGCTGTAATTGGAGCATTCTCTAGATCTATTTTTTGGTACCGCATCAATTACTCGGTGCTTTGTGAGAATCTGATTTTGCTTTGATAAAAATAAGTACTTTGGATGGTGGTTTATAAGCTGGAGGGGCGTGCAGACAGTGTGTTCATTGACTCAATTTGTTAAGTTACACTGAATGAACAACTACCTTGGCGAATAGAATTGCATTGAATCATCCTTTCCTCTGAAGAGTGCATGTTGGATTGATAATAGGCCAATGGTCGCCTTACTATGCATCTTTATTAGGTCACATGTTTTCAATGATATTCGGAAAGATGGCTTCTGATTAGGTCCATAGAATTCATTTTCTATACTTTTGTCGACTATGTGTATGTTCAGTGGACAAACACTCCGTAAATCATCCTGCTTTGCTTTCTTCACTGCATAGAGCCCGAGGACCTGAGACAAGAGAAGGGTCGATTTAATTATATTTGTGGTTTCCTTGTTTTCATATCAAGAAATGACTAGATTGTAGATTCTGACTCTGCTGTCTTCACACACAATGCTAGATGGAAACATGGAGGACAGAATTCCAGAGAGTCGAGGAAGAAGGGGATGAAGAAGGATTTGAGGAACTCTGAGACGCAAAAGCAATCTTAATCCCTCTATTCCTTCTCTTTGTCAGAGGCTTTAGTTCCACTCACTCCCTTTTGCTGTTGTTAGAAATAGTATGTTTGTTCTTTTCCTTTGCTTTTTGATGGGTATGTCAATAATACCTTCTCAACCTTTTGGCGAAGTTTGCAGATTATTTTTTAAGATGTGAAGTGAACAAACACATGGTAGTGTCAAATTTATGTTTCATCGCTTTATGGATGAAGGTCAATATTTTTATTTGTCATTGAATGGTAGATCTCGATTGGAAGATTGCTGTTTTAGGGGATTACTGAATTCCTTGTCTCATTCTGTGCAAATGTTTGCACTGGTAAAGATCGTCCCTTTTCTCTTAGTAGTTTGAGGGTAAAAATGTTTCAGTTTACTGATGGAAAATAATGGCATACCATTATTATTAGCAGATGTGCATATGATATTCCCTTTACATCTTAATTCCTCAATGGCATGGCTTTATCTTTTAGCATTTCACCAGCCAAGGAAGCACATGCTGTGTGCTGCTGGAGGATGCGATTTCAAGATAGTACAAGGTTGATACTTTTTAAACTTTAGTATGGGATCCCCTTTCCAATTGCTTGCTTAAGCATTTTGGGGTAGAATGTCCATTCCTTATCTAGGTGAAGAAAGGCACTACGTTCTTTTGAAACTCTCTCTTCCCCCCCCCCCCCCCCCCCCGGCGGGTTCTCTCTCTCAACTCTTCTTTTAACATATTCTCTGTGCATATTATTTTTTGTATGGTTTATTTAACATGAGGTATTCTTAGGAAGCATACCAGAGTAGCATAGGAGAAATGCTTCCCAACTCGGATCTATTTTTGACTGATCAGATATCAATTATCAAATGAATTGGCCTTCTCAGAAGATGTGACAGTTCAAGTCAGGTTAGGTGGGTCTCATGTGGTACCTCAAGATCCCACGGTTGTCTAGCACGGAAAAGGGGCAAGTTCCACTTGGGGAAGGCAGGAGAGAGAGAGAGAGAGAGAGAGAGAGAGAGAGAGAGAGCGTCATTCCGAATAGTAAAATGGTGGACCTGCGTAGACCAGACTAGAAGCACCATCTAACCATGGAAGAGGGAAGGGTGGTTAGCCACCAGAGAAACGACAAGATCTGATCTATGGGACTATATGAAAGCTCGATTAGATTGCAGTCGAAAAGTGCCACCTGCCCTTCAAGAACCAGCAGCGGAATACAGATTCCAGAATCTCCAGAAGCAAGCCAACAAACAAATCTACGTTCCACCTAACATGGAAGCTGAGAGCTTGCCGATCTTGGCACGACCTAATTTTCAAAGGGTAAATTCCAGTATTCTCGACCACAGCTTACATTGAATACCAAAATATAAAAAATAACAATCTTGGTACAGACATATACTAACGGTTTAAACTTTCCAAAATAAGAAAAAAAAATTATAGCTGAGGATGCTTATGTTAAGAGCCTCGGCTGCTTTCTTTATTTTATTATGGCGAAGCAGATGAATCAAGGACTCTTGGTGTTGAACTTGAGTCCTTGCATGCGAATTGCGGTTGCAGTAACCTGCTAGTCACACTAACATTAGCTAAACTCACCTCCTTTCTTCTCTGCGATCATAAAAGCATATTAGAGACTCGACGATGTGTGTATAATGTACATTCGTGTAGCCTTCGGAAAGGAAAATGCTATACAACAAAAGATATTCCAGTTGGTTTATGGAAATTAGTTTACAAACTGGCACGTCGATGGATTGATTAGAAGTTACTTGTGATTGCATTTGATCGTCAAACTTCTAAAGGCGGTAATAGCTGGTGATTGTACGTAGAGGAGGATGAGAAGAAAGAGCGTCAATATTGGAGTGGGAGGACATGAATCTGGTCATGTCCTCATTGATTCCTCACCAATACGTACATACTCATGGGCTTGGCCCCAATCGAACCAAAGCCAACCGAGCCACCAGGTCAGGATAGCATGATCTCTGGCCCATTGAACCTTGCCTTGCCCAAAATGGGGTTGAACTGATCCCCGAGCACTCAATCGATGTGCAACGGCGCGGACAAATCCACATAGACCCAATCCTCCTAAGAATATCTTCCCTCTTGCAATAGCATACCGCATACCTTGAAACGGGAGCATGAGGTTGTCCCGTGAATTTAGAGCATGAAATGCTCAGTATCGTGAGCTTTAATGGCTTCTACAAGTGAAAGTCGAAACTGTGTTGAATAGACAATCATCTTGAAATGGGTCGAACACAACTAATGAGGCTATAAATAATATTTACATTTTCCATGTTGTTCATGAGCCCTCCATGATTTTGCATGATGAGATAGTATTCAACCTTCGGACTCGGTCCAGATGGTGTTCAAACTTATGATAAAGAAGAGAAAACTAGGTACGGTCCGCAGCCCATGACACTTGACAGACTCATGCATTAGTATCTACCTTCTCTCATCTTTACCCAGATTTGACGTGTTCACAACTTGTGTGCATATGTGTATCCGCAAATGATCCATTCATTTTAGCTTTTCCACTCTGTTTTGGCAGTGGTGACTGATGATAACTCTTCTGACGCAACCTGGAATCTTATGCAGCTACGACTGCCTTAGCAACGAAATATCGGCTCTTCTTCTCGTCAATAAGCATGCCGATTGACATTACTCCAGTGCATGCGTAGTTGCTATAGGGCTAGCGGTATCGGACAGGGTCCCATCATACCTCATTGTTTCCCATTTCTGTGTAATAGACTTAGAAATTCTAGTTATACGAACGTGGACCTGAACGAATCACAACCACTTTGTGACACGCTAATAGAAAGTGCTAGCCCCATGTTTCTCCTTCTATAATTGGGAAGTCCAACCCTTGGTGGACTGTTGCCAAAAACGTGTGTCATTCATCCAATGATAAATGTGTAAGCTGAAAATATAGTTGATGTATCATCGAAATGCACATGCCAGGATGAATGCTAACAGGAGACTGTAATTTATGAATGTCGTGTATACATGTATATGCATGAAGAGGGTGAACCATTCCAAATGGAAACCCGTTTTTCACTCCGAGTTTTATTCTTTTGGTGAGTACATACCCGCGTACGAACTTATTTAACCTCTCCGAAGCTCTAAACAATCGGTCACTCTCGCACATCATCAGCAGCTACACAAAGTAACCTTCGTCTGTGCATGCGTGGGAGCCTCCTGGTATGACAGACGTTGCCAACCAGGAGATTGAGAGAGCCTCATACTCTCTCTCGTTCCCTTGTAAAGCTCCGATGTAGCTGCGAGAGAGCTTTGTTGAACAACGACTTAGTATTAAGCACTAATTAAATGTCAGGAGTTATGCATAGATGACCAACCTCAACAAGGCTGAAGAAAATAAACATACAATTGTCACTGCACAACACAATGGACACCGCCTATACCGAACGAAACGAGACGAGGAACACACCTTACCTAAAACACACAAGATCGATAAACTCGAACACCATTTTTATCGAAAAAGGCTCGAGTTGCCTAAGGCAGGGAACCCGTGTTGGAGAAGGGGAGCACGTGCAAACAATGCAACGGCATTATAGAAGCGAAGGAGCTTTTCTTTGCACGTGCCCTGCTTCTCCAACAAGGAAAGCTACCCGCCTGCAACATACGGGACCTGGTCTCTCGACACTTTTTTTAGGCTTTTTTTGAAAGGGGGGGGGGGGGGGGGGGAGTGCTTGTGTTTATTGCTGATGAGTTATGAGCGACAGAAGAAGCTTGAAAGTGGTGTATTTATAAGCGGAAGAGAAAGAGAGATACTTGCGGGTTCTACGAGATTCATGGATGGGCATAGTAATGCACGTTATTACTGCGTCGAGGTTGAGAAATCAAAAGGAAAAGAACAGGAAAAAAGAAATACATTTCCCCCCAAAACCATACTATACCGTCATTTTAGTACGAGACGCAGAGAGACAGAGCTGACCCTCTTGATGCGGACATCCCAAGACCATTTAATAATAAAGGAGACCCAACTGATCCAAGAGCCAGCTTTGTCCCTCTGGGGGCACTCTCTCCTTGACACCCCAAGGCAAGCATAAACCTCCGAAGCCCTTGGTAGATCCATTGCATACAAAACCACATAATTGGATTCCCAATGTCTACACTTGAATGCTAGTGTAGGATTTGGACTAGGGCATAGCTGTTAAGTGTTGAAAGCATCCTGTGTGACTGCCGTACCATTATTGCTGGCAAGATAGAGGGACAAAACTACTCCACCCACATAGGTAAATAGTCATAATTACATTTGAATGCTAGTGTAGGATTTGGACGAGGGCATAACTATTAGTGTCAAAAGTATCTTGTGTGACTGCAGTGCCATGCATTCTTAGTAAGATAGAGAGACAGAACTATTCCACCCATAGAGCTAAGTTATATTATAATTACGTGAGGAGGGATTTAGGTGAATTTCGGAATAGCTACGTGAAGGAGTTTTACTAACTAAGCAATCTGAGCCATGACACGATGATTCTTGAGTCTTAAGAGTCGATTGCATCCATTAAACTCACATATTCTAAGTAGCTAGTTATTCCTTCTCATTTCAAAACATGAGCATGAATATCTGCATCGATTATTGTCTGTTTATGTCAAACTTGGAGGTTGAAATTAAAGTTCCAGTCCTGAAGATGACTGTATGAATAGTTGGATCCTTGAAATGAACTGAGATTCGTTTGACAAGCAAACATGCATCATACCCTCTCTACGCACTACAAAAACAATGGGGTAGTATTGTTGCCTCAGATCCAAATTTTGTCCTTTCTGTTTGTGGCGTTTACTCCGTCTTCTTTACTGAAGGGGGCAAATGTTTCATTGCTCGACATCGGTCCTTATAAAAACCAGGGGTCTCTGATCTAAGTGTCCAATTGAACTCCAACCCAAATAATGAGATTTCCATGGCTTGACATCAATCACACATACCAGCGTGGGTGGGACGTACGGCCCTTCACAACAGGGCAAGAAAAGTGTAAGGGGAGAGGAGAGAATAATAATAATGCGGAGGAGTGCACGATGACCTTGCGTGTTGGGCATAAAAGGTTCTCGAGTGTGTTGGGATCGTGTTGCGTTTGTGACTCTTGGTGAGGAATAAAGCTATGAGCATGGAGGGTATGATTCCCTATGCATGTAAGCAGAAGTAGGTGTGCGTTCAGCCTCTTTTCCACCCCCAAAATTTATGGTGGTTTGATCATTTAGAAGACTTCTCCTCCAGCATGGTCCTGCAATAGATTCGGTGTCCCTCCAGCCCAAGGTTGTAAATGAAAGAAGGAAAAACAGAAAAGAAGAAAGGGTTCTTTCTTTTCGAATACTTTTCAAGTTACGGATTGGTCGACATGGGTCGCACAGTCTACAAAATCTCATGTCCACACCTCTAGCATTCATTGTTATCGATACCACTAATTAGCAATTTGCCAGAATAAATCTATCCCAAAGTTGCTATAATCGATTTTTAAAGCAATCTAGGGTGCTGAATCGTCTGATGTTCGAAAGCACAAGCCTTAAGTAGTCTACTAAATGGCCAAAATAAAGGGAGAAAGCTTAAGTCTAGCCTTGAATGCACTAGGGTCATTTGTCTTGACTTCCACAGGAATGACATGAGCTGTAGATCCATGTCTGCCTTTTTCCTTTTTTAGCGACCCAAATTGATGGCAACTATCGTCACCATTGTCTTGCGGAAGAAGAACATAGATTCTCGGATGATTTCATCATGCAGATCTAGAGACATAAATACGAGCATGTATACTATGTACGTGTGGGAGTGCGCATAGTAAATGCTTTATTTGGTCACTCACTCTTTTTCGCTTTTTGCTTATTCAAATGCTCTCGAGACTCCATCATGCCCCCTCTCCTGCACCTCAAATTCCACCCCCACTCGATGCGTGCCTTTGACTTTTAATGAGCTCGTGAGCAGCAATTCAGCAAATGGTGATGGACACTCGTATCTAAAAGCTGGCCATGAAGATCTTCTTCCTGGGTTCAGATGCAAAGTTTGGTGAGGAGGGAAAAAAATTAAATGCGCCCGCTTCAAGTTTCTTTGTATTGAGCAAAAACGATCTATCTCGAATAGTAGATGGTAACCAATATTGGTTGGAAAAAAGAAGATTTCGATGCAATCGACCTGATATTGCCAGTAATGCAAATTCTGTTGAGGTGTATTTTCAATTGGTGTCCTGAAGTAATTTTTCTGCGATCAGCATCACGTACATTTTTCTACCTTATATTGTAGCTAGAGAAGGACATGTCCCTCTGTTTCTTCACTGCCGTCATCGATTCATTTTTTTCAGCCAACCCATGTTTTCGAAGTCATCACATTGCCCAGCCACTGTAATTATGGTGTATCTGCTTAAGGAAGCTCATTTTCCAGAGAAACACAGAAGAAACTGCAAACACAGGAGACAGCCTATTTTTTGCTTGGGTTTGCCTTTTTTGACCCCCGTGAAGATTAGGAAGAAAATGATGCCCGCAAATTGAAATGCTACGGCATCCCAAAAAAGACAAGCCATGAGGTGGAACTTTGAAGAAAAAACAGTTTACATAGTCATTATATAGAATTCTTATCAAAACCGATTGCATGGAAATAATGCTAATCAGCAACATGTGGCGTCGAAAAGCAAGTCAATCGGAAGTGAGTGACTTCAAAATTCATGGGCAACGTTGGCTGCAGTAGATCTTGCGAAGCAATGCAGTAGGTGGCTATGCGGCGTCAACCGAGTAAACAATACATAAAATACTTTCTGCATCAACAATGGAAGACAGATGCAAGGAACAAAAGTTTATAAAGTTTACCGGGTGTTACATAAAGTCAAAAGAAGCTGTGGCCGTTAGTTTAGATCAGCAACAATTGTGGTTGCTTTGGAAGATGCAACCACAATGCTCACAGTTAACAGATACTTGTGCCTTCCAATTAAACAAAAACCTACGCTATATACACAGCTTGCTCTGTATAAGTTATTGAACTTTTACAATGCAGAAAAAATTATGATACATTTTAAAAGAAATTTATACGTCTCATTCAGCAGAAAAGTCATCACTTTCTCTTGATGCATACTTGCTTACTAACAAGGTACAGGCTCTTATCATGCCACTATTTGCGTATATTGAAGTTAACTTGAACAACATAACGCATTCTAATCTGGTCAACATTGTAAACTATGTACTCATTGTAGAGCAAGGCGCCCTGCAAGGAACAGAAGGTCCAGAGTGATCATAGATAATATATTCAGTTCGAATTATGTGTCAGTACTTACAATTCATCCAAAAGTATGCATTATACATATATAACAGTAACATAACCTGCAAGAAAAAGCTCGAGTATGTAATTATCTACCTTATGATCTGATTGCTCCTTTGGCCTCCCTAAGGGAACAACAATACCATCTTCCAGTGCCTGAGCTTCTGACAGATCCGGTGAAGTAGCACCAACACCCTTTGTACTGCAATATTAGGAATATTAGCTCGAACCTCAAATACTGTATGTAGTTCTAAATTATCTGGGTTGATCAATTTGAAAGCAATGAGATGATATTGCAAAGTGCAAAAGCAATATAATTCAGAATGGATAATGTCCTAGACTTGGAACCTGCACATCAACTTGGGCAGAGAGAGCACGTTAATACGACAATTCTTGATCATTAATGTTCGAAAGCTGGATTCATCACTGGTCCAAATTTGCAAATGGATTTCACAATCTAAAAAGGAATTACTTGTCCAGTAACGCCCCAACCCCCACCCCACCCATTACCATTAGTCCAACCACCAACAGTGTTGCTAGTTGTGTTATTTAGCAAACATAAGTAGTTTTCTTTTTACTGTTGTCCTTGAGGTATTTGCTTCTATGTGATGTGATGGAAACTATATTCACATTCAAACCTTAGCTTTCCAGCTGGCAACTTGTCGGCATCATATTTCGCATGTAGAAGCTCAACCATGTCGCCAAGTGCAACCTGAAGAGCATTTGATGGATTCAAAGAGAGAAAGAGGGAGAGAAGCAATTTGCAGCCACATATATGTTATTCCAGACAAGAAAAATAAAAAACTTCAAGTCTTCGTATCTTTGTTCATTTTCCCAAAAAATTGGGCCTTCCTGATATGGAGAAATTTTTTTAAGGAAACATTATTTCTGAAAGCCAGAGACTTCTCAGCATACAGATGGTAACAAAGGTACTTTCCTGCAACTAGCTCTCCATGCAACAAGGACTTGGAATTTCTGAAATCGTATTAAAGCCAGTGTCCATGTATAAACCCTGACCCAGTTCTCAATGATACATGCAGGAGACTGCTACTCAACTTGCATGCATGAGTATAGACATGATTTATATTTATTGAATTCATTCAGCTTCTTCATCACCTTACAAGGAGCACTCAAGCAGTTAAGCAACCAGCATTATTCTATGGTCATATCAGGCCAGATACTGATGTTGTGCTTTTAACTCAGGTTCCTTACGAGCAAACTGCATAAGGACAAATTTGTACCTCACATAAAAGCAGTACACCAGCTGTCGTAGCGCTATTGGCATAGCAATAGTTAGCACTTTTGGAGAACATATCTGCAAAGTAAACACCCTTCCCAAACATGTAGCCAGTTGCAGGGGCTTCAGGAGGAGCAATTCGTAAGCCTTGTGGTTGCACAGAAATTTCCACTCAGTATCTATGGTTCTATACATGGATAGAGTTCTTGAGAAAACAGCCAACTATACACACCTTGGGACAAAATGCCAGTCCAGTTTGTAAGACGAGAACCATGCCACAGAAGCATTCTGTTTGAGGTACTGGAGAACTGAAAAAGAACTACAAAGTAGTCAGCACTTGGCTACTTGCACCAGGCATGCAATTGCTGAATCAAATGTTATTATACAATCGATTAAGAAATCTGATGAGAGCCAATATTGCTCTAAGTCCATGCAGGATAACCTTACTGAAGCGTTCAGTTTCCCCTCCTCGTGATACTCGGAATATTTGAACAATATCGACAGTATAACTAGAATGGGTCTTTGCATGAGTGTTGTGCATGTATGTTGCAATCTGCACTTGATACAATACATAAGTATATCAGATCAGGCAGACACGCTGAAAGTGAGGCACAAGCAGGAGCAAATAAACAGTTTCGAGTGCAGAAGACGGAAACAATGCAAGGCACTGATAGAAGTTATCATTTACAATAACATTGATACCAGCGTATATTCCTCAGAACCGACTTCAAGTGGCATTAGTTCGCATCCAAAACGTTGATAGCGAGCATACAAGGGATCCTCCTATAAGATGAAAGATATGCAAATTATCCGAATTGCAATTGGTCAAAAACAACTCAAACAGAAAGGGTACATATATCCAAATCTCTGTGAGGAGCTAAAACAAACTTAGCTGAGATATATATATATTTTGGTTAAACACTACAATAGCAAAAAATAATTGTAGAAAAGCCACTATCAAATTAAGAACCAGCAGATCGCTTTGAGAGAAGATTAAGAAGGCAAAACAAGTCTTCAAGAAGACAGATTTAGTACTATCCTGTATCCTTTTTATGAAAGGAGGAGAAGAAAGACAGGAGTGCAGAGTAAATATATCAATTAGCAGTCGAAGTTGATACACTATCCCAGAGGACACATTTTTCATGTCACAAGGATATAGACAAATAGATCCAAATAACTCATGAAATGAGATAGCACGTATAATTTCCCAGAAGCTAGGCAGACAGGTCGAAGAAACTCAAGATATTAGTTTGCACTTACAATTTTGTAGATACTCCGACAACAATTAAAGAAGGCCTTTTATAATGAGTGGGGTCACTATGTGGTGAATATAGTTCTCAAAATCTTTCCCTACATTCCATATATGTCTTTTGTGGCGTTCCTTTGGCTCTTTCTTCCAATATCTACACAGAGATAATCTTCCAATTCCAGAAACTAAAAAAAAATGAAAAATAAAGAAAATTCGATGGAAAATCTGTTTGTTTTTTGGCCCAAATCAACATATAGCACCGAACACCCCCCCCCCCCAACCCAAAAAAAAAAAATAGATATTGCCACAGAATCACAAGAATTCACAATATTGGATATGAGCATGTCGATCTTGAAAGCTCCCTACTACAAGATTGACATCTATTCAGCATCTAAAACGTCCCCACCATAAAGGTCAATAAAAAACACCGTCCTCCAATGCGCTGCGTGCTTCTGCTGGACACATAATAGCATTCATCTACATAAGAAAATACAGCGAACTAACCAGCACCCACATAGACATATAAGGACATAAATAAGAATTTTTAGTCTACATCCCAACTTGAAATTCTAAACCCAGTTACAGATTAGTGCAAATTTATAAGTCAGCAAGTAGCAAACCATAAAAACTGTACCTCCGTCCCAATATCATCCTTCAACAACTTGGATGCAACCTCTATTTCAGCTAGAGCTTCAACCTTCAAAAAATTGTAAGAAGCTGAGGATACTTTTTACAAACAACAGCAAAAGGGTACTTCCCTATTTAGAAGACTAAAGCTCAAAAAGATAAGCTGCAGAGAATATACGCTTGTCAAGAATAAAAAAAACCCCAAAATCTCAGACCACGGAGTGTAGGAAGATCATGTGTATATAAGACTTTTTGAAATTCCCATGCAAGCATTGTGGGACAACAAACTAACACCCCCGGCCTCCCACCCCCTTCCTTTCTCCCTTTCAAACATAAACTGCGCTGAAACCATATAAAAAGTGCAAGTGGAAATGAAGAGCGAGGTACCATGCATGTAATAAACTTAAATGGGGCATGAAGGATGAGAAATGTTGGCATTGATACTATGCTACAAAATCTTACCTTGAGCTTAAGCCATTAGGTTGAGGGAGGCTACATATAAATAAGATCTATTGAGATCTCATATTCAAGCGATGTGGGATAACACAATAGCAACACTAATATTTAAGTTTCTCCAATAAAGGAACTTCACATGGGGTTTAAGTGGCAAAGAAAATTGATCCATGATGAAGTGGAAAATCTCATGGAAAGTGACTGAGTGGTAGTCATTTTTTAGGAGTCTTTTGTCGAACTTACACAATGATAACCACATTTGTCTTTCTTCTCTCCTATTATCATTCTTCACAACAATTCCATATATAACAAACTTGTCTCGAACCAAGATGGACAATAGATGCAACTATGAACATAGCTCTTCCACAGCTCGTAGTAGGAAAATACATAAGCAAGAACAGCTCAGTTTGTATTGCAGAATCAATAAAAAGCACAGGGAAAATTTGAACATATTTGGAAAGAAATGAATAGAGTTCGACATTTCACTTAGTAATTATTTCATTCAGGAGCTAAATAATGGATTATTAGGAGCCCTAAATGGATCTAAATTCCCACTACAAAAATTGCTTGTTCAGAAATAAGCATTTGCATCCAACAGAGCTTTACTGCATATAGATCAGGCCACATGATAACCATAAGGAAACGAAAAAAGAGACAAAATAGTTGGAAGAAGAGAAGCCTCAGCAGTTTCCTTGTCAGAATAAAACAGCATATTCAAGACATCATCAGAAGTATTCAGAATATTGTAATAAAATAATATATTACCATTTCCAACTTGCTTTTCAATTTCTGAGGAGTGTCGATGACAAACTCTCCTGCAATAATCATATAGCCTCATCAATTAAAATTATCTACGAAAGTTGGTATAAACTCCAGAAGTCACAGTGTATTGGCTGAACACAAAAAAAGCAAGAGAAACTCACTCATTTTCTTAAAGCCAAAGTCATGAGGTATAACAGTATAAAATTCACTGCCAAAAATAGGGTGAAGAGCTTCAGCTTTGGCAGATGCATTTTGATCCAATAAACAATACAATAAAAAGAAAAAGAATACTTCATCATGTGCGCATATATATATATATATATATATATATATATATATATATATAAAGAGAGAGAGAGAGAGAGAGAGAGAGAGAGATTTATACCCACTTAAGTGTTCAAGCTTTTTCCTATCAGACTGTCCAATCAAATCAGCGATCCTTTTTAACACATCATAACCCTGAATAAGATGAACAATTGCATTGAAAAAAACAAGTGGAGGAGCAGAATTAACACCATTTTTTGCAATTTAAAACTATAATCCCCAAGAGAGAGGAAAAGACAACTAGCTCTCCATTGTTCTTTTCTGGTTAATTCATACAGAAGACTAACATATCCTGATATGACATAAGCAGAGGGATGGATCCCACAGGAAGAGAAGGAAGAAGCAGCAACTGTTGACTGAATGGATCAGCATCGTCCAGTACATTTAGAGTTATAACTTGGATGGAAGTAGAAGTTCTTATAAAATCTAACTTTTCACAACAATACACTTAATAGTTTGTTGTAGAAAGGTGTGGACACTGAGCTATGCACACAGGTTCCTTGTGCCCTCACAGGCTAGAAACCAAACACGCAGCACATGATGAAACAGATTTGCATTGCCTATGTGTTCTGAAGCACAGATGCGCCTCTCCGTGCATCTCACAGGATCAAATATCCGTGCACAAGGCAACCAATTTTTGTGGCATTGTTCAGGGGACTTCACTCATTGAGATATCCAACAGAATTTATCCACAAAAGGAACCAAATGTGTGCACAAAATTTTATAAGATAATGCTGCACGGATGAATGGCACATCCTTGCTGCAAATAGCATTTTTTTCGGACAGGAATCAGGTAGCATAGAACAGTGCAAAATGAAAATTATGGGAGAACATTACCTTAAAATGGTCTTGCAACCAGTGCACATTAAAAAATTAATTATTGTGCAAAAAATCAAACAATGAGAAATGCTTAAATTTTAATAAACTTAGAAGACAAAAAGCTGAATTGTAATCAACTAGAGACTCTCCACAGCATTAGTTGTAAACTTGCCTTCAATATTGTTGATTTGCTAAGCTTACCAAGAGGCAACTTTTCTGCATTATATCCTAAAATACAAGAAGGTAAACAATTAAACAAACTAAAGATCCAGTTAAAAAGTTACCAAGGAAACAAAAAATCAAACAAATAATGCTAAACGAGTCGTGATGTGTACTTAAGATATGAATAAATGGAATAATGTAAGATGTTCTAATGCATCTATGACACTTAGCTATGAACTGAAAAAGATGATATGATTGAAGAACTGACCTATTTCCATCATTTGCTGTTTCATCATACTGATATTGCATATGAGAGAGAGAAACTTCGCAACGCTAGGCTTGAGTTTTGTTTCCCGCAGTTGACATGTAGTAACAGCAGGCTCAGTAATGACCTGAGAACAATTATGGCATTCTTAGAATATGTTGACAAGATAAGATGAAAAAATGAGATCAAAATTTCTTTAATCAATTTTCTGTTCCTGTCTTCTACGGCAACCCTGATGATCAAATTTATTTCCCAACATTTTCTTCTTTTGCACATCAACAAATGTAGACTCGGTTAATGTAGCTGAAAGAACACCACACTTTCGGATGCAAATGCTCACCTCTTGTTCTTCCTTTCCACCATAGTCCATTTCCAGCCATGTATAGTACTTAGGGTAACAAATAAATTCCTTCCGCTCGAACCATAAATTTCTTGTTTTAGCATAAAATTTCTGTACAAACTCATTAATGGCAGCATCTCGTGATGTATAGGGGCCTTGTAGTTTATCTTGACCCTTAACACCAACTCTCCCCCATCTATTATAAACCATGAATGCAGCCCCGTCATCAGATTCTGCAAGCAATATCATAACCATAAAAATAAAAAAGAAATGACCATTAAGGTTATTAACTTATTGACAACTGTTTCGTCACTGAGAAACATAACCATGATATAAAAGGAAGCTGTAAGATTGGTCAAGCAAATTATCATGGATTCATTAATAAAGTTCAAAATCAAGTAGTTTTAGCGAAAATGAAGGACAACAAAGCTTTACAGAAAGTTTTTGTTCTTTAGTTGTTAATTCAATTTATCCGCAGGCATATAGGTATAAGATCTAATGGTAGTTTGTTCTCTTGATGGCCAAGCACGATATAGACACAAAAAAAGCGCCACATGCAAATAATGTACTTGTGCAGGTTTTTCAATATGTTATCCTCATGCCATGTGGCATTTATTAACAAATAGAGCTCCAGTGAATATGGCATATTTCCCTTTTACTTCTTCACCTTTCACTGATTTAGGATATAGACATGATTAACATTGTCTCAGAGGATTAACAAATAGAGCTCCAGTGAATATGGCGTACTTCCTTTTTACATCTTCACCTTTCACTGATTTAGGATATAGACATGATTAACATTGTCTCAGAGGACATCACCAGTGCCTCCAACTACGTATCAGCAGTTGCACATGCTAGGTACAACCAAAATCAATTTTCTGTGAACTCTACCTATTTTCGAGAGAATCAAATAAGTAAAACCGGAACTCAGAGATGTAACCTAGAAGTTGAATTGCATAGAACTTGTTATTGTTATTCCCAACATTTGTCTGATTCAACATAGCATCATATACATCATCATCCTGCATTGCAAACAATAGAACTGTTCAATACAATTTCATGGCATGTATTCAATGTAGCTACTACAGCAAGTTGGAAGGAAAGGACTTACATGTTGAAGAACATGGTAATTCGCTTTTATGTGGTCAGGAAGCCATTGATCTAAAACCGCAACACCCTTTTTGGTTGCGGTAATTATCTTTACTGTCTTCACTTCATTTGCTGCTGCCGCTTCTTCTACTTTCACTGCCACGGCCACCACAGCATTGAATCATGAGGAGAAAATAAGAAAAGGGCCAAAGAAAAGAATCAAAGTGAGAAGAATGAAAGGCCAAAGAAGAAGCAACACATACCCCTGGTCAGTAGAACTAAATCGAACAAACAAACAAAAAAAGCAAACACCACTATGCATTATTAAGTTATTAACTCGTGCGTCCTCAGAATTTCTTGAAAATGTCGCAATACCAGCAAACTGAACTTTTCTACATCTTAGACCTTCCCCTTTCGAATTTGGCGGTTGGAAATAGCAGAAAGATGCGGCTTTTAACGGAAGTAAAAAGACCACTGGAAGTTCAGTTGTGATTACGTTCATTTGCAGTCCCCGAGTCTTTCTCTTCATCGCCACAGAGCCTCCCGAGCAATTCTTTCTTCGACCCGGATGAGGAGATGCCCCGTCTCTTGGCTTCTTCGCGCAGTTGCTGAATGCCCAGTTCGCGAAACTGGTCGAACGCTTTGAG
Organism: Melaleuca alternifolia; assembly: GCA_019926035.1. Lineage (NCBI taxonomy): Eukaryota > Viridiplantae > Streptophyta > Magnoliopsida > Myrtales > Myrtaceae > Melaleuca > Melaleuca alternifolia. The sequence goes on along the minus strand of JAGKPW010000400.1, from coordinate 993,955 downwards.
TTTCGACGGACCATCCGAATCCCCATTTGGGGTGTCCAAGTCCCTCTCTCTCTTTCCATTGACGGTCGAATCCTCAGAATACGACGCTTGCTTATTCCCTTTGGCCAGAGCCGCTCGGAGTCTCCTCGCCTGCGACAGGGAAAAAGAAAGCCTCGAATCGACGTAGAAATCTAGCAACAATTTCGAATGCGTTCTACTTCGAGCGAGAGAGAAATAAGAGTACTAACTAGGATGGGTTTTGTGCCGGTGGTACTAAGCCCGCGTTCGGCGAGCTCGGCTCTAAGCTCGTCCACTTTGAGGTTTGTGGCCATCCTTTACGGAGAGAGAGAGAGAGAGTGGAACTTGGAGAAAGCGGGAGGAAGATGGAGAAGTTTTTAAAGGAGGGAAGAGGAGAGAGTCGTGGAGCAGCCAAGTTTGCGAAGCACGATTCTTGGCGGGGTTTTTGCCCCTCTGCGAGAGAACCTTCAAGCACGATTCTTGGCGAGGCTTTTGCCCCTCTGCGAGAGAACCTGCGAACCCAACCGATCATCCTCAGACAAGAAAGAAGCCCAACAAAGGAAAACGGGCCGAATCGAGAAAAACAAGAAAGTCTCTCGAATCTGCTCCTTTCCTATGCACTCCGAAAGAGCCCGCTCCCCATTCGGCCTTTTGCCTAATCACGTACTTTCTGACCCACTAAGACGCCTTCATCGTCCTCCTGCAATTTTCGTCGAAGAGGACTCGACAATACGTTGTCATCAACTGGCAACTGCTTTAGGGCAAGCACAACATTAAGGATTGAGCTTCTCCGTCGTCGTCTCGCGACGGCCTGGCGACAGCCCTCCCACTCTTGCCAGGCTAGATTCCGCGTCCATTGGCTATCGAGTTTGATCCGACCGTGTTGGGGTTGTTTTTCATTGCTCGAGTTTTCCTTATCTCGGTTGAAGTTCTACCAGCCTTCCCTTCGAATGCAAGAAGCTCCCCCGCTTCGATTGACAAAATGAAATTGGACGATTAGAACAAGGTAGAAGAATATCGAAAACCAATTTCTCCTGTTTTGGATCCCAAAAATCCATAGCCCCCATTTAGAGAAGATGCAAGCCCATTGGGTTCTAGTTCTCGAGTTCCAAATGGGGATTCATGCAATTGGATTCGATCCAGTTATAGCGGTCTTCTCTAAACAAGGCTAAAAATGTAGATTGGTAGACAGACGGCGAGATGAACCAATTCAAATATAGCTTTGAATCGAGAAGTTCGCTGGCAAACTTCTTCTAGCTCAACTAGGCCGTTGAGACCGATGATCGGCATACATTAGCAGTGATTCAAAAGGACGTAACCTCGCTCTCGCGTCGTCTGACAACCCTTTAGTGCGTTCTGTAAGACTAAATCTATACTAAAAGTTCTTAGTCACGCTAGCTAAGAACACTTGTTGAATGCGCTTTCCAAATTATTGGACTTTTCTATATAGTAATTGCACTTAACACGTAGCCGGTGCCTCCAAGATAGGAAAATCTCGATATTAATAGACGAAAATCCTTTTACTTTAATTAAAACTGTAACTTTTGTTTTTCACCATCACTGTTATTACATACTATTTTTCATAGGTAAGTGGGCATGTGCATTTGGGGAATTTGATCATGGGCAAAATCTATGATCATGGAATGGAACAAAATGAACAAAAAATCATCTTACGATCTCGATGCGTGTGAGCTTAATTCATATGCACCATCGGATAACGTGAATTAGGCGAACGTGTTTTGGGATCGTGTCGGAACGTCTCCAAAACAAAAGCTGGGCAAGCTCTCCAAAAACATTGCCCCAACCGACAAAAGTTAGGGGAAAACAAAATAAAAGAAGAAGAAATGGTGTATAATGCATTTAAAAACAACCGGCCTTCTATGCGGCGCCGCGGATTTCCGACCGTTATCTTCGGCTCCCGAATCCCGAAACCTCGGCATCGCCATTTCGGAATTCATTAATGCTTCGGCCCGACAGAGAACAGAATTTTCGGAGGGAGCACATAGGTTTGCCGATCCTGTAGAATGCAACGAACGCCATTTCATGGTTCGCAGAGAAGTCCCACGTTAATCTTCAATCTCCCATGCCATGCACACATCGAAATTTTATGCATAATCTTCCACGCGTCAGCAGTCGACGACAAATCCGAAGATCAAGCCACCGAAGGCACGCGCATCGGGGCCTCACGACGTATTATCTGGTCTTTTTTGCTAGCGAGAGAACACCCCAACCGACATGACAGGAATCTGCATTTTCCAATCTTAGATGATCTCATCATGATGAGAAGTAGACATCTATATGGAAGATTGGATATCGAGGTATCGTTGTAGGAAGTCGGCACGTGTTTGGGATCGGCCGTTTCGTATTTTTGTGTTCGAACCCGTCTCGTGCCACGATCTTTCCAATTAGATTTTATGCCATTACGCCAAGCGACGTGTTCGTCGACCAAATCACGGGTTTTCGAAACTCAAAACCGATATAGTCTTACAGAGGCACGACACGAACATACTTAATTATGTCCAATCAGCGAAAGCCGTCCGTGCCATTTGAAAACACGAACGAAAATGCATGCACTACTACAAAAACAATAATAGCTTTTAGTCGAAGTACGCAGCAGCAGCAGCAGCATCGGCGTGCTCGACCGACGCATTCACTGTGCACGTCGCCGTGTTGGTCCACACGCCACAAGCTACTACGTAACACGAACACGAGCTGGAGGAGGAGCAACGCTGGCGTGACCGTGCGAAGTGAGCCAGCATCGCTCCGCGCTCATTGGCTTCCACTGGCGGCTCGTCAAATTGGCGAAAAGCCGTGGCTCAGAAGCATCGTCTCTCAGTATGCGTCCAACTTGGCAATAGCTGTAAATCCCAAATGTATCTCTCTCTCTCTCTCTCTCTCTTAAGAATACTTCCCGTATTACACGCAATCGACGTATCGATAATCGAGAAAATTATTTTCTCATCTAGTATTACCGAAACAAGAGTTCGGCCACCACTCGTTGATAAAACCCTTCGTGAAAGTACAAATTCGCACGCCTTGTTCACACACGATTGTTGTGAATTGTATTCGGAAGACGAATACGTAGAATCTCTTCTACTTAATGTGTCGGTGAATACCTAAAGAGACCTGGTAATATGCTCATTATGTACTTGCTTAACTTTGGAAACTGTGGTTTTTCTCAATTGATGGCTTCATAAGTACTTGGGACACTCTCGGTTGGTGAAACTTCAGAGTGTTGATTCTGTACGGGTAAACGATGCACCGAAAATTCATCACATGTCTTTTCTTATGTTTGGTAAATCCTAAACCCACGAGGGACACGAAAAGCATCTTCGCTTTTGGCGATGCGAGTGGTCGGGACCAACCGGAACACGGCAGTGCCTTCGCCGCCCGCCGCCATCATCAACCTTCTATTGCTGCATGACAGGCGTGCGGCCGCGATCCCCTCTCCCTTCGCCCATCGACGGCCACGAAGCCATTGTTCTTTTCGCATGCTCGCGTGGGGGCGGAGGGAGCGCCGTTGATTGATTCCTCGGGAAGGAAAGGGCTCGTTTTCACGTGCTCGGCGGGTGGGGGACGGCGTCCGAAGACGAAGGACGAGTCAACTTCTCGTGCAAGTCTTTTAGACCGCGTTGATTGACTTGGGCGAACCTTCTTCCCGCCCTCTGCTTCTGGAAAACGTGAAGACTCAAAAGTAGATTCCTTTAATTTTTGTTTGAACCTAAAATTTTGATGTATTTTGCAACCTTTCCCAAGATATCCGCCTCTCGAAGTTTCTCCATTCTAGATCAAGAACGAACGAATTAAAGAAATAAGAGAAATTACAGAAGACGGCTCTACGCAGTCGTCGCCAAGTGGCCAAGACCAAAAGGTGTCCTCGACCTGGCCCCTACCTATGGACCTTATTGCTCCGTCCTTTCGCTCCGTCATGACGCTCTCTCTCTCTCTCTCTCTCTCTCTCTCTCTCTCTCTCTCCAGCACCTCTATATTACTGGCCAACCCTCCTCTGTCTCTTGCCCATCTTAGACGCAGGGAAAGAAAGTCTCCAGAAAGCAAGAGCCAGCTTCCTTCTCGATCCAGTAGGAAACGACTCTTTCTTCAGCTGCGTCGACTAACAGCACAGAAAAACCCCTATTTTCTTCGATTCTTCGTGTTACCGTCAACTCAAATGGCACGCTCGCTCTCGAACGCCAAGCTTTTCTCGGCCGCCCTGGTCGACGGCATCTCCGCCTCCATCGCCAGGTACTTCGCGTTTCCTCGCGTCCTCTCCTTGTTCTACATGATGGGTCTCTCTGTTTTCTCCTCGGAAAATAGGGCTAGACAGATTATTGTCGTTCCTCCGTTCCCTTCCCCTACTTTGATGAACGAGTTCGATATTGCTTCGTCCTCTTCCTCGTGCTTGTTTGCATGTTTATTTTGCTTAACCGCGCGACGTGATTCACGTGCAGGCGTGGCTACGCGGCGGCATCCCAAGGGGTTGCTTCGAGCTTCGCGAAAGCAGGGGCGACGAGGAGCGCCGTGATGTCTAAGAAAACAGGGGAGGAGATGGCCAGATCCACCGAGAGCATCCCGTGGGTGCCTGACCCCAAGACCGGATACTACAGGCCAGAGAACCGCGCCGAGGAGATCGACGTGGCGGAGCTGCGCGCGATGGTCTTGAAGAACAAGAACTGAACCCCGCCCAACAATGACTGATCGTAATCGATCCAATCTGCATACCCTCCACGCTGCTTTATGAAATTGTTAGTGACCATATTGGACCTCCGAGTTCTCCTTTTTGATGGGGAATAGAGATTGGATTTGCCATTCTGCGTTCAATATCATGCGCGCTTTATGTCCAAATGATGATCTGTCTCGAACCAACCCGACGACCTCGATACGATTACGCTCGACACATACGTGCCCGCCGGTATTTGCCGTCGAAAGTAGCTCGTGTTGTCCGAAGAGAGTGAGCCAAAAGCACTACCAAAACGACATCGCTTGTCCTCCTTTTGTTTTTATCTAAACGTACAGCGTCGGTTTTTTGGCTCGGTTGACGTGTCCGTATCCACTTAAGCGATTTTCTTTTTCTTTTTTTGAGAAAGGTAACGGCCGGTAATTTTTTCTTGATCCTTTGAAAAATTTGGACCATTCATGTTCGGATGTTAGAAGCTCGACACTTTTGCCCATTGAGTAAGCATTTATGCCTTTTCTTTTTCCATGTAATTTTGAAAACGAGGAAGGATACGTTTGGTTCGATTTTGATGATTTTTCTAAAGGATTTTGACAAAAAATTGTTGGATGCTCGATAGTTATTTTGATAGAAATTGAATTTAGGAATGCTAAAAGCATAACTAACTTTCAATGTTTTTTTAAAATTTATTTTCAAAATCGAACAAAACACATGGGACCAAAAGTCTTAACATAAATACCCGCTCAACTTTTTTGTATCCAGACTTATGCATTGTATGATGTATATATACCCTTTATTATAATTCTATCATTGATATATTTATTATACATGCATAAAATGGGGTTTGGATATTTTTGTCACGATAGATACTTTTAAACTATAAAAAATTTCACAATACATCTCATGATAGTACATCGCGACATGACGATGCACTACACCATAAGAAGGTGGAAGTTCCTATACAACATTCACACCATCATCGTCCATTATATCTGAAAAAAAAGGCGAGTACGTATAATGTCGTCCAGCTTAAAATACATCCATGCATATCTTAGAAAGACTTGTTTCACATGCTCGATTTTGAATATCGCAACTTCCGAAAATAGCAATTACACGTAACGCGAGAATAAATATTAGAAACCGTGAATTTTTTTCCTAAAACGACGATTATGCATGATATGAGAACGCGAGCGGTTGCGAACTTGCGAGGGTCTTCGTCGTTGCACGCCGATTCCTGCTGCGTGATCACTATCCTTCTGTTGGTGCTCGACACGTGTGCGGCTACGATCCACTCTCGGATTCGCCCAATCAGGGGGTAGAAAGTTGCTTACTTGGAAGGAACGCCGTTGATTCCTCGCGAAGAAAAAGCTCGTCTCCTCACTCACGTGATCGGATGGGGACGGCCTTCGAAACCCCGAAGACCGAGTCGACTTCATGCGCAAAGTCTTCGAGCCGCTTCCAGGAAGGAGAAGGCTCGATGATGACGCCCACCGCATTCTCCACGATCCCGAAAAATTTACAAAAATTTGTTTTGGATTTCAGGTTTCAAGTTTAAAAACTTATACCCGTCAAAACAAGTTCTCTGAATTTTAGAACTCGAAACCTACTCTGTATATGCTGAAACCTACAACCAAATTGGTTCTCATGGATTGCAGTCCAATTCTTAGGGTTCGGTTCCTATCGAGCAGAATCGATTTCGTTGCACATCTCTAATGTGATATGTATAGAATAGAGTTGAGTGAGTTGAGTGCGGTCAATGAAATGAGACGTATATTCTTTACATTTTCCCATGCGTCTTCCTTTAGAAGTTTCTCCATTCCAGTTCAAAAAGGGACGAATTCAAGAAATAAGAAAACATTTCCAGAAGACGGCTCTAGCAGTAGCAGTCATCACCAATTGGCCAAGCACAAAAGGCATCTTTGACCTGGCCCCGACTTTGTGGACCTTATTTCTCCGTCCCTTCGTTCCTTCACAAACGCGTCTCTCGCCTCTCTCCCTCTCTCTCGCCTCTCATACACCCTCCTCCCTGCCACCTCTATATATATCGGCCAACCCTCGTATCTCTCCATAGAGAGAGTTTCCAGGAGCCAAGAACTACCTTCCCTCTCTCTCCTGTAGGAAACGACTCTCTCTGCAGCGGCGTCGACAAACAGCAGAGAAACCCCCCTTTCATTCGATTCTTTGTGCTTCAGTGAAATCAATGGCTCGCTCGCTCTCGAACGCCAAGCTTTTTTCAGCCGCCCTCGTCGACGGCATCTCTGCCTCCATCGCCAGGTACTTCGCGTTTTCTCGCCTCACCTTATCGTTTCAGATGACGGGTCTATGTTTTCTCCTCGGAAAAAAAAAAAACGGGGTGAACAGAGCGTTCTTGCTCCTCCGTTCCCTTCCCCTTCTTTTTATCTGAAGGGGTTCGAAAAAGTTCGACCTTTCCCTTGCGTTTTTTGGCATATGTTTACTTTGCTTAACCGAGCGACGTGATTCACGTGCAGGCGTGGCTACGCGGCGGCATCCCAAGGGGTTGCTTCGAGCTTCGCGAAAAAAGGGTCGACGAGGAACGCCGTGATGTCGAAGAAAACAGGGGAGGAGATGGCCAGATCCACCGAGAGCATCTCGTGGGTGCCCGACCCGAAGACCGGATACTACAGGCCCGAGAACCGCGCCGAGGAGATCGACGTGGCGGAGCTGCGCGCGATGCTCTTGAAGAACAAGAACTGAGCCCGCCGAACAATAACTGATCGTTACTGATCTCCCCTGATTCGGTCGAAGCCGTCGTTTCCGGGCACGTTCGTCCGGCGACATGACTCGATGGGAACGGAAGTGGAGAATCTGCATACCCTCTCCGCTGCTTTAGGAAATTGTTAGTGGCCCTATTGGACCTCCGAATTCCGGTTACTAATGGGGAATAGAGATTGGATTTTGCCATTCTGCTTTTAATCTCATGCGCGCTTTATGTTCAAATGACGATTGTCTCGAACCAACCCGACGACCTCGACACGTTCGTGCCCTCCGATATTTGCCGTCGAAATTAGCTCGTGTTGTCCGAACTCCAAAGAGAGTGAGCCAAAAGCACTACCAAAACGACATCGCCTTTTCCCTTTCTAACCTAAACGCACAGCTTCGGTTTTTGGCTCGGTTGAAAAAGGACGCTGTCAGACCCAGAGCACGAGCGGCGACCGGGAAAAGAGACTTCCTCCAGGGTCGAGACACGCTCCTGTATCATCATGGTGAGATATCTCATCGTAAATCAAAGTTTTCATCGCCCTCTATGAAGATCGAGACAGTCCCCCACCTCATCTTATCTATGGATAAATTAGTACATCGCGACGTGAGGAAGTGCAAGTCCCTCTACAACATTTCACATGATCTAAAAGTGAGTACATATAATGTCGTCGAACTTGAATACATCGATGCATTATCTCAAAGAGACTTGTTTCATGCTCAATTTTGAATACCACGTTGTCTTAAAGATAGTAATTACTCATAACGTGAGAATAGATATTAAGAACCGTTGAGTTTTTCTAAAACGACGATTATGCATGATATGAAGACGCAAGCGGTTGCTCGGGACCTTCTAGAGCACGTAAGGGTCTTCGCCGCCGCCGCCGCCATCCTTCTATCAGTGCTCGACGTGTGTGTGGCTACGATCCACTCTCGGCTTCGCCCAATCAAGGCGGTAAAAAGTTGCTTCCTTTTCACTACTGTTCACGGGAGTCGGGAAGGAATGACGTTGATTCCTCGTGAAGAAAAAGCTGGTCTCCTCACTCACGTGATCGGATGGGGACGGCCCTCGAAACCCCGAAGACCGAGTCGACTTCATGCGCAAAGTCTTCGAGACCGTGCTGATCGACTCGAGCGAATCTTACTTGCTTTCGTCCGCTTCCAGGAAGGAGAAGGCTCAATTATGCCGCTCATCGCATTCTCCACCATCCCAAAAAACTATGATAAGTTGGTCCTGAAGGGCAAATGAATGTAAAGCTTGACCTTAGCTTGCTTGGAAACGGTTCTGGAACCCTTTTTTTTTAAAAATTATGATCTAGGTCTATCCGATAACCCTTTTTTCCCCTTTTAATATGAGATTATGAGCCTTAAAGCGATTTAAAGTAAAAGATGAATCACAAATATCTTGCCGTAATTTGTTGTAGTCTCTTGGTCGTATATTTAAGTTCATTGGGTTGAAGATCAAATTAGTCAAACACGATAGCAATTTAATTAGCAAAAAAAGAGTGGTCTCGCAAACAGTGATCATGTTGGTATTCACTCGAGACTCTTCAAAGAAATTAGGATTTTTTATTTCTAGCTTATAAAACTGATTCCAAGAAAGGGCATTCTAATTCAATTCTCAAGTCGACATTCACTTGGAACCTGTTCTCGGACTGTTTCAACCAGTTTCTAAAATTTAGAACCCGTTCTCATTCCAATGAGGATTGATACTCGGAGTTGTTTTTTTAACCAGTTCCTGAGTAGTAGGGGTGAGCGTTTTCAAATTCCACCTAGCACTTAAAACCTATATGTCGAAATAGATTCCTCATTTTTTAGAATCTGAAACCTAACCTAAATATCTCGGAACTTTAAACCTATCCATGTTATATAGGTTCATGGTCTAACATGTTCAATTTGTATTTCCAACTGAACGATTATAATAAATCAATTTCTAATGACCCCATTTGTTGTTACAATCCACTAATCACAACTCATTTTTAAACACACACAAAATGTGAAATATCATTAAAGAAAAGTTGAAGTCGTAGATATTACTAAAAATAAAAGCTCAAACGAGTGGTTTCCTATCATCACTCTCTAAATGAAAATGTTATAAGATTGCGGAAACATAAACAAAAAAAATTTGCAAAAAAAAAAACTTTTCTTTAGATTTCAGGTTTTTAAGTTTAAAAATTTATACCCATCAAAACAAGTTCTCTAAATTTACAATCGAATTTGTTCTCGTGCTGCAGTCCAATTCTCAGGTCCCGATCGAGTAGAACCAATTCTGTTGCACATCTCTAATGCTTATAATATAGAATCGAGATGAGTAAGTTGAGTTCGGTCAATGAAATGAGACACATATTCTTTACATTTTTCCCATGCATCTGCCTTTAGAAGTTTCTCCATTCCAGTTCAAAAGGGGACGAATTAAAGAGATAAGAAAAATTTCCAGAAAACGGCTCTACGCAGTCGTCATCACCAAGTGGCCAAGCACAAAAGGCGTCTTTGACCTGGTCACGACCTGTGGACCTTATTTCTCCGTCCCTTCGCTCCTTCACAACGCGTTTCTCTCTCGTCTCTCATGCACCCCCCTGCCACCTCTATATATATAGGCCAACCCTCGTCTCTCTCCATCCCATCTTATAACGCTTGGAGAGAGAGTTTCCAGGAGCCAAGAACCACCTTCTTTCTCTCTCTCCTGTGGGAAACGACTCTCTCTGCAGCGGCGTCGACGAACATCAGAGAAACCCCTCTTTCCCTTCGGTTCTTTGTGCGTCCGTGAAATCAATGGCTCGCTCGCTCTCGAACGCCAAGCTTTTCTCAGCCGCCCTCGTCGACGGCATCTCCGCCTCCATCGCCAGGTACTTCGCGTTTCCTCGCCTCCCCTTCTCGTTTAAGATGATGGGTCTCTGTTTTCTCCTTGACAAAAATAAGAAAACAGGGGTGAACAGAGCGTTCTTGCTCCTCCGTTCCCTTCCCCTTCTTTTCCTCTGAAGGGGTTGGATAAAGTTCGACCTTTCCCTTGCGTTTGTTGGCATATGTTTATTTTGCTTAACCGAGCGACGTGATTCACGTGCAGGCGTGGCTACGCGGCGGCATCCCAAGGGGTTGCTTCGAGCTTGCCGAAAACAGGGGCGACGAGGAGCGCCGTGATGTCGAAGAAAACAGGGGAGGAGATGGCCAGATCCACCGAGAGCGTCTCGTGGGTGCCCGACCCGAAGACCGGATACTACAGGCCCGAGAACCGCGCCGAGGAGATCGACGTGGCGGAGCTGCGCGCGGTGCTCTTGAAGAACAAGAACTGAGCCCGCCTAACAATAGCTGATCGTTAGTGATCTCCCTGATCCGATCCTGATCGTGGCGACGCCGTCGTTTCCGGACGCGGTCGTCCTGCGACATGACTCGATCGGATTGGAAGTGGGGGAAATCTGGCGTCACCTCTCCTTCTGTCTTAGGAAATTGTTAAGCATCTATTGTACCGTGAATTTCCGTTGTCGACGGGGAATATACATTGGATTTGCGATTAATCTCATGCGCGCTTTATGTTCAGACGATGATGTCTCAAAACCAACCTGATGATCTCGTACTAAATTTTCCAAAAACGCTCGATTCTCCGCATCGTTTCGATCTTAAAACCTTACGTGGGTACCGCCTTTATGACACGGGACATGCCGCCCCGACTCAAAATCACCTGAAGGGTCACCCTTCAAGAACATCTAGCTCTTCACTAATGCAATTTCTCATCTTGCTTTTGCTCACGCCATGAAGACATGTGATTCCATACATGAATCTCGTGGTCTCGCTTTATCCTTAGCTGTCATGTCGACCGGTTGGCTAACGTATCCTTATCGCGTTATTTGTTTACTCATATGGTTATTGATGATTCAAAATCAATCCCACAAAAGATGTTCACAACTTTTTTTCTGTGTGGCCCCGATACCCTAAACTAATTTTCGTCTCACCAATAAGCCACATTTGCACTAGCAACCCGATCACACCTTCCCCTTAGACTTAAGCCTATGGCGACCATTATGAATCTGAAATGGCACCGGTGGTAATATGGATCAAGCAGCCATGCCGACCGAGTTTGGATCGGAAGTGACTTTTGGATGGTCGATACGGACTCGAGGCGCCGGCAAGGCGAAGGAGAGTTCCGGGCATTGATGTCATACGGAGAAAAGTTTAGAATTCCTTCTTATCGCGGGATTATTAATTAACTTGTCGATCTCAAATGAGCAGAAATTTTTCAAGAAAAAAGCCAAAATGGTGTGGATTCTTTTCCAGATAATTGGGCTGACCATAAATAAGGCAATCTTACGATTGGTGCGCAGTATTAATATCGTAATCAGTGGAGCTGCTGACCCGGACTCAGCAACATGTTGTCGTTACCTTTCGGAACAAGTAGCTGCCCAATGGCCATGATTAGCTTGCTCCTGAGGAATTCTTTAAGCGGAGATCCGGCGCTTGATAGATCCAATGTATTCATCATACGGTGCTGTGGGGGGACCTCCAATGAAAAGCAAGAACATAATTTTTTGTATTTATATACGGCCATCGTGATGTAACCGATCGATTATGTTATTCATGGATGCCAAACGTCGTGGGTATTTTAAAATCTAGAAGGTCTTTTGCCGTCTCGCTTCGCCGCCCCCGCCGCCGTCGGTTCTTTGCCATGGGTTGCCTAAGACGTGCAACGAAAATTCTTGTTAGATGGAGATGCATGCAATTGTTGATGTGTACATAAAAGAAGTCGTGTAGGAGGATAAGAGGTATTTCAAATTTTGTCCGGAAAAACTCTAAACTGAAATGGGGCTATGTATTATCCGTATTTTCCCCCCCGTAGAGAATGGGTTTTCATTTATCTTCCTTAAAAATTAGGAAACTGACACAAATGGCTCATGAACTTTGTCATATGTGTATTACGATCCATGGACTTTCAATTTGTTTAATATGATAATTGAACTTCATATTAGTCTCTGAATTATATGAAAATGTTGAATGTGCTTCCCAAGCTTAAATTAATGGAAGGATTACATTGAATATATTTATATATTCGAGGGATTAGTTTGGACATGTATTAAAATTTCATGCGCTATATTAAATAAATTGAAAATTATGGAGATCGGATTTTCATATCGTGTTAAAGTTCAGATATCACATTGAACAAATTGAAAATTCATAGATTACAGTACACGTTATTCCTACTCATGAAAATGCTATCCCTCGTCGTTGGCATCTTTTACCCATCCGAATTAACTACCGCATGCGTACAACGTGGTTTGAACTTTTAAATGGCGTGATTGGCTTATGAATGGATACGAGAATCATCCTACAAAGTAGTTTTTTCATTATCTTTTGCTTCAGATATTCCTGATCAGCAAGAGTGGCTTTGTTACGATTGGAATGATTCGGCTTCCACAAAAGAAAGTGTTTGGAGAAGAGATGCTGCGACTGGTCTTCATGGCTGTGCGCCGAAAGCATCCTCCACTACCCTCCACAGAAATCGCTTGTTTATTTGGCGGTGAAGAAGAAAACGCCCATTACTCAGTACAATTTTAAGAAATAAATCCACTTGTCTCGTGGAGTAAGTGCACCATTACGAGTCAAACGGAACCTTTACACGCTCATTCTATACAGTGTCGTTAAGCTTTTAGGTCGGACACGACAACATAATGAGATTTCGCCTCAATTTATTCAGCATGCGCATCCCAATTCTCGAAATTCCACGCGTCCTTGCTGCTAATTCGACTTGCATGTGAAATGAGTCATGAAATGTCCCGCGTGAATTGCCTATCGATGATCATCGGTCTCTTCTATCTAAGGAAAGACAAAAAAAAAAAATGGTCAGATGGGTGGTGAGAAGGGGGAAGCGAATTCAACCGCGCAATCGATGAGAGGGACTCATCGCCATTGATTCACGTTTGCTTTTTGTTTGCTGCGCCGAAACTTCGGCGACTTTGTTCTATGGTGCCGACGAGGCAGCGTCGGGTCGTGCAAGATTACGAAGGAAAGAGTGTAGATTTTGTCTTCGTCCGACGTGACGTGAGTCTAAGATGCGGTGGATTGTCTCGATCACTCTCGCATTATATTTGGAGGCAGAGTTGGGGTGACGTATGACGAAGCGTCGTTTGGGAGGAGTCACGTTCCACTCAAACGCATCTATAAATAATTACAAAGAACCAGCCAGATTTGATTTTCAATTTGTAATCACTGATAGTAAATAGCATTTGGGTAATTGAAATTTTTTTAGCATATTATTTGTAAAGCAATACCTCAAAACAAGAAGGCCAAAAGAAGAGAGCATGGCTGCTGGGCAGGCATCAGCGGCGCATGCCGATTGGGCGAGTCTCGACCTCGACGAGCGTAGGATGCATGACTGAGGTGAGCCTTGACCTTGCCTAGTGTCCACGCTCGAGATAAGCGAGCCTTGATTTGGACAAGGCTCGACCTTTGTTGGTGGACACTTGATAATTAGATTTCATGACCATATCTTGCGAGATCATCTAAATGGAGCGACCATACCTCGATTCTTGACGCAGTTGACCCTCTAGGTCTAGCATGATCTCGTCGATTGTGGACACTTGGCGAGCGTTGACCGTTGACGCTTGGCGGATTTGCAGGGAGAGAGAATGAACCCTACGAACATTCGGGGGGTAAAAAAGGAATACAAAGATATACTAGTAAGGGTAAGATTGGAAGAAAAAAGTGATTAAATACCTGGATTTCCTCGAGTGTCGGGTCTGAAAATACTGATTTTTTGCCAAAAGGCCGTCGGAATTGAGTTAACGAATACCTAAACTTTGGCACGAAGACAATTAAAGGCCCCCAAGTTCTTTACATGAACTGAAATCACTTTCATCAAACACCTGATCGTCGTTTTGTTGTTTGGCTCATGATGCATCGCAAGGGTCAAGAGGAACTAATTAGATGCAGGCGTGAGAGACGAACCGACAAAGATGCACGAAATAACTTCACGTATCTACGAGTTTGTATAATTTGTCAATCATGAACGGAGTTGACCATAAATTTGTATTCCGACGCTTCAAGAGAGAGGATAAGCATTGAAGATAACATTATTTTTCGACCAGCTGTCTAGAGATACGTCTTAAGATGGGAACGATGGCTGCGTGACAGACCAGCACTGGCCTATGTATAGAATGTCTCTATTATTAGGATTTGGAATATAGCGTACGTAATTAGAACGCCAGATTTCACGTAGGTGACGCATGAAGTTGTCCTGGAGGGAAATTTGTCGAGACCAGATTCATGAACGTGATGCCATCATGAACGCTGGTCTCTTCATACTGATCGGCGGGGCTGATCGAGGATTTGCATCGTCATAGATCGTGATTGGTCTAGTCCACTAGATCTCGTACACCTGACATCTAGCACTGGATTCGTGAACATGGTGCGGTCACGACCACCAACCTTTTTCATATTCATAGGAGGGGCTTATCGAGGATTTACATTGCTAGTGATTCTGATTGCTCGTACACCCGACATCTCGCAGAACACGTGATTGACCTTGTCGATTTGATATCGTACTCCCGACGTCTCGAAACACGTGGAGTTCCCTTGAAGTCGCTGTCCCTCTTTCTCTGTTGCCATCGATTGTGCGCGTTTTAAAAGAGTCTTCAGCTCGTGCTGTAAACTTCAAGTGCTTTCGGAAGCATCCACTGTAAAAACGTGGAGAACACGTCTTTGGGAGCAGAGGTGGAACTAGCTTTCCTAGGTGGTCTGTCCTTTTAGGTCTGAGAAGGGTCATGTCAGGTCTTGATCGCCGGAGAACAACCAATTGCCATCGACGGTTTCCCCCATCCACTGTTGTAATTGTGTGCTATTGTCATGGCCTTGCTTAGGAAGATTCTAGGACCACCTGTTAGTTTTTTCTTTGTGGGTCATGAGCAATAGGACTCTTGTGTGCAGCATACCTGTCTTTGAAAATCATACGTTATGACTCCGGAGGTGCAGTAACTTCAACTGATAAGCGAAGTATGGGTGTGGCCGCTTTGTTTCCAGAAACATTATTAGGGAAGCTAGTAGAGCAGAAAAGAAACGTCTGAGACAAATCGTCGAACAA
The DNA here is from genome assembly GCA_019926035.1 of Melaleuca alternifolia. Classification (NCBI taxonomy): domain Eukaryota; kingdom Viridiplantae; phylum Streptophyta; class Magnoliopsida; order Myrtales; family Myrtaceae; genus Melaleuca; species Melaleuca alternifolia. The sequence goes on along the minus strand of JAGKPW010000400.1, from coordinate 978,503 downwards.
TGAAAGCTGGGCAGATGAGGTGGGCAACCGCATGAACTTGAAGAATCCATTTGTTGCTTAGGAAATGCCATTCTAGTTCGAGAGTTTTCCATGGACACCGAGTCCTCTGTTTCATCAGGACTCATCGTACGATGTCACCGCGCCAGATGAATGATCCAAAGAGGATGAAAGCCAACACATTCATTAATCTGCTCCTCCATTCCGCTCTCATAAAATTTTCTGCATACTCCTTATTCTGCACAAAAGCTTTCATCATCCATCTCTGCCTAGTTTAACTGAACGGAGCCAACAGTTAGGAGGATTGAGTCGGAATGTCATTTGATGTTACCAACAAACATTAGTACTCGACTCTCTTATGGCATAGTTTCTCTAGTTTTCTTCATTATTTGTACGCGCACTTAAAGGCCATAGCAGAGACATTAGCAGAATTAACATTAGAGGAGGCGGATGTTGCTTACACGAAGAAATAAGCATGATTGAACAGCTAATAATTTGCTAGTTATGAAATGATCACCAATTTGCGATTCTATAATAAGTGGTCGCTGAGATGGATTCACAGGACGAGGAAACTTGGTGAAATTGGGTATATGGTCCCTAATTTGAACAGCAATTTCCACATTCAATTCAAGGAGATCAGATGCCGGTCGATGACACACAGCAACTACATTTGATAAAACCCTTCCCTTATAGTCAATGATAGTAGTACTGCACAAGCCATGCCACTCAAGAACACCGTCGAGTAGACCAAACAATATCAAAGGTACAAGTCCATACTTTTGGTGGAATAACTTTTCAATCACTGTGAGATTGCACTTTTTAATAACGTCTTTATTGTGGTAAATCATCATTGTGGCCCCATATTATCCGCTAGATGTAAAAATCTATTGAATCAACTCAACAAATCAGCAGCAATCGTGTCCCATCAGTAGGTCAAGGAAAATGAGGGGCAAATTGAGAGAGAGAGAGAGAGAGAGAGAGAGAGAGAGAGAGCTCACAAGGCGAACTTGCAACTAAAGGATATACATCAAACAACAGCAATAAGAGAAGCTACTAAAGATACATAAAGTCAGGATAAAGGATAAGGGAGGGAAACTCAAGGAAAGAAGATAAAAGCATATAAATCTCATGTTCATTCCATGGTATATGCTAAACAAATGTAATTCAGTATAAAATGTACAATGAAACAACGCTACACAGAGGAAAGAATACCGCTGGTATGGGACAGATGCTTTCCATTCAGCCAAATTTGAGGACGAGCAAATAAATGGTGCATCTCCATTGAACGATTTCTAAATCGTTCTTTTTTCTCTTTTAATTTCAATTTTCCAACAAAGAATTATCATCGATACTCCAAGAATATGAAAAAAGCAGCCAGTCAGCAGGCATCCGCTTTGGCCATCTGAGTAGAATCAAACATTTTTTACGCTGCCATGTTACGATAACACTTAATAGAAAATAATGGAGAGATCAAGATCTATTAATGCCAAAATAAAAGATGACTAACTGGGGCTAAAAAGCCTAGAGCGGAGATCTACATTCGCTTCATTCATCTCGTAGATCAACTAGTGGTATGTGAGTGGACTACACTTTGCATCATCATGAATATCTTAATGGAGTAGTGCTTGTGGTCACGTATTTCCTCAATTATTTTCACAGACGATTCTGCTAAAATCAAGCAACTATATCTAGAATGTCTATCCTTTTCCAACTTTACAGCACTCTTCATTGCTCAGCTTACATTTTCTGATTGTTTCAGCAAACATGACTAATGAATATTCGGCAAAGTACAAAGATCCTCATTGGACAAAGCCAACGAATTATTTTTCGATAGTTGCTTTAGTTTATGAAATGCAAAGTGTAGTTATACAACTTTATTAACCTTCACAGCCGACCCAATCTTTCGCTGAATCTAATCAGAAACTGCAAAGCACCTAACTAATTCTAACCTAAAAAACCTGTCGCTCTCTAGGATCTCCTTCATAGAAGAGTACAGGTAAGCCAACTCATACCAAAAAGAGAGCATGCCAAGAACTATGACCTCGAGCCTACACAAATATTGTAGGCTATTCTCTCCATTTCTCATCTGCTCAAATCATGGACACACATGAACGTCTGAACAGTGGTAAACCCTGGCAGCTCGAAGCATTTTGTCAGACTGACTTCACCGTATGCTGCCTGACAAATAGGGAATATATTCAGATGAATCAGGAGAATAGATCGTGCAAGGCAAATTGGCCCAAAATGTGACAAGTCCATGATTTACAACATTGAGACCGCCGGAGGTGTGCAACATTGTTGGTCATTTGAGGTGCCTGAGTCACAACAACTAAGTCCAAACATATCTCCAAATACTTTTGGTCTTCTACACAGATCCCGCGTTGCTCATCATTTGAGTGAAATTCGAAGGCTTAATCCGACATCCAACCGAGATTAACATAAGGGTGATAGCATTGGATGCTCAATCCTCAATCAAGCAACATATTGTGTACGTCATCATTCAATGGTTCACTGGCTTAAGTGAGTTGAAAGCTACAGTATATGTTACTCCTATGGCCCTGCAGATGATTATCATTCGCCTTTTTGCTGGATTAAGCAAGTTGCATGCCATGGTATAAGAAAGTCTCAGCATTATTCCACTGATATAGATCTGCAGGGGATAACAACTAGAAGGCAAGGTCGACTATTTGTATCACAATATTCGAGAGGCCAAGCTTCCAAAAAACCTTCAACTGAATAATTGCAGTGTCTCATTACTTCAGCAGTTCCAAGAGAATGGGCTATTGTTTCTCAATATGGCAGCTTTATTGTATTAGGGACATAATATAGGTGATCTTGTAAAGCTTGCTTATTCAGGAACCATCTACTCCTAACAACTTATACAGCATCATCATGCACTCTCCAGCTGGTCAGGGTCATCATTCAATGTTCAACATTGCGTTAAGCACCACAACTGTCATGCAGTTTCCATCCAAAAAGAGCCAAATGGTCTCCCTGGAGCATAACATCACAGCGTGCCATATAGAAAACGTAAGGAAAAGAATTGCAAGATCAGATACAGTCAACGCGGATCTCGTTGGCATAACAAATAGCCCCATATTGCTCTGTCTTTGCCAGTATCTCTGAGATTACGAGTTTTTGCTTATTCGGTGCTCACCCTCTACGTTTTGACAAGAGCACTACATGAGGTTTGGTAAGAAGAGCACAATGTGGAGCCCTACAAGTTAGCAGAACACATCCTCACATTGAACACATGCTCAAAATCCACATATTAATCACCAACTTTCACTTTGTTTTCTGATTAGGTTCTCTGTGGCATACGCATAAGGTAGATCCTCTACCGAATAACGATGGAATTGTCTTAGCATTACAGAGTGAAGATCAATTAGCGGGACCATGACTTGCCTTAACACAGTAATAAGAATCATTACGTCGGAAAACCGATACAAGTGGTCATCTAGTCCATTAGTAGCTCTATTTCTTGGTTTCATCCAAAGAGATTTCATGTCTCCTTAAAAAATGTTCCAAGATATGCACGAGGAAAGTGACTACACAGTATCATACTAGACGTACCTGTATCACATTCCATACTAGATTGTCATGATTCATCAAATGCATATGAGCTTCCATGCCACAAAGGGCATTAAGGAAAAGTGTCCCCACATGAGTCTATGAGTAGAATTTAAGTTAAATTTGTCGGTCTGATCAAATGCACTGCAATATAGAATATTATCCATGACGATCAAAGGGGCAATCTGGCATCAGGCGATATCCTGACAGGGAACCCAGAGTCTACATATATTTCTTGAAATATGCACTTATATTATGCTAAACAATGGCAAATACTCCTCAAGAAACCCATTTCAGATTATCATCTTCGTTTCATCTCAATCAACAGTTCAGGGATCGATCCGCCCGACATGATTGAAACCAAGCCTGCAAGTCAGTCCTGACCATCGTCGTGTTTGTAACTCAACCACCACTCTGCTTAATTTGATTGGTTTTATTCTACATTAAATGTATTATATACCAAAAAGCACCAATCGAATCAACTCATCACAATTCATCAGCAACAAGCAGCCACCAGTCGCCACCAACCGGTAAACCATTTCGAATTCCGATTGTGATTTATCCGTTTTAATCACCCAATCCAAAAGAAAAAGAAAAAAAAGAAGCAGGAACGAGAGAGAACGAGCATGATCTCCACCTACCGAGCAAAGCCCTAAATGGAAGAAGCCAGACTCTTCATCCTGATCTTCCTCGCGCCTCCACTGACGCAATCGAACCCGCACCCGCACTGGGGGGACTCAAAGAAGTTGTCGATCGTGAAGGAAGCCGAGGCGATCCCGACCGAGAACGCGAGCTCGTCCCCGACCCTCCTGACCTCCACGATGTTCAGCCACAGGAAGAGCACCTTGACGCTGACCCCAGTGAGGGCGGTGAGCTTGTTCTCCGATATGTAACCCGTGATCGTGGACTTGTACCGGAGCTGGTACGACCCTTGGAGGGAGAAGCTGCAGGAGCCGCCCAGGTAGGCGCGGAACCTCCCCGTGGAGCGTTCGAGCTCGTAGCCGGTCACGCCCTTGGGGAGGATGCCCTCGGGGAAGTTGTACCCCTGGAGCACCTCGTACGCCGAGGGGCTATCGTCGCCGTCGCCGGCGGCGGAGGCGAGAGAGGACGCGCCCGCGCCGCCGCAGAGGAGGATGAGGTGGGAGAGAGCGAGGATGAGAGCGGGAGACATGGCCGTGCCTTTCGTGCGGCTTCCGAAGACTCGGCTTGTCTCGCTTGCGCAGAGAGAGAGAGAGAGAGAGAGAGAGAGAGAGAGAGAAAGGGAGACGGAATTCGTAGCAGAGTGGGGACGACGACGACGACGATTGCGAAGGGGGGATCTTGTCTGGTCGAGCTTCTTCTTGCTAATGACGACGGTGGGCTGCGACAGACGTAACATAATTTGATCACGGGCACGTGGTTTCGCAAAAATTCCATTTACAAAAAGACTGACACGTGTCAAACTCAAGTTGACCATAAGAGGAGACGTCTGTCCAAATATATATATATATATATATATATATATATATTAATATACTGGAAGTGTCGAAATATATGGCAAATGTATACTCAAATATGAAAATAGTGAATTTTAGTCAAATATTCAAATATTGAAACTTGTTATATTGATACAATCAAGTTTTTTTTTAATATTAATTCCATCCAAAATAAATTTTTGTCTTTGACCTTGCTAAAATGAGAGAAATAAGATTAAAACAATCTTGTCTTAACTTAAATTCTGATTTTCAACCAAAATCTTAAATAAATAAAATTTTAAAAAGTAAAACAATTACTTTTATAAAAAACATGATATGAAAAAGAAAAAGCAAAGGAAAGGGCCCGGCCCCATTGCCGCCATCACCAAAATGGGTTGGCGATTTGGGTGAGGGTATCTTGGCCCTCGCCTTCGGTTTGCGAGGGTTCCCAAACCTCGCCAACTCTTTTCGGTGATGACAGCGGCGCTACAGCGGCGAGGGCCCTTGCCCTTGTCTCTTTTTTTTTCTTTTTTTTTTCTGACTTCTTTGTGTTTTTTAAAATGCCTTTTAAATATATTTTTTTATCTAATTTAATTATAATTTAGGTTAAAAATCAGATTTTGACTAAAATAATATCGTTTTAGTCATATAAATCATATTCTAGCTACATCAGCGCCATATCCTTTATATTTCAGTTCCAGGTAGGATAGAAATAACATTAAAAAAAGCCACCGTAAATATTTTTATTTAATCAAGTTAGATGAAATTAATGGAACAACTTAATTGCACGAATTTTAGGACTTAACAACATTTTTTGTAAGTTTTAGATATTAATTGCATTTTCGTGAGGAGTTTTAATACTTCCGGCGCATTTTATCCCTATACATTTTTTTTATCACTTTTTTACATCTTCTAGATTACCCTTTCTTTTTCTTATCCCTCGTATCACCCGTCTCTTAAATAACCACTCACTTCTTCTTTTTCTCCTCTCTCTCTCTCTCTCTCTCTCTCTCTGTCCTTCCTCTTGCTATCAGGTATCTTAAATTACCCTTACTGTTTGTATCTCATACACTCCTATTCATTTTATATGGTTAATTATCTGATCATGGGCAGGCGCTGCCCACATGCATTAACCTTAACAATCTATTACCCGAAAAGAATCGCGAATCAATAGCTTGACTTTGATAAAGTTGTCGCTTCTAAACTCGAGTTTCAACTCCAAAGCGGATTTTGTTTGCTCAAGCTTGACTTTCTATTTCTTTTGGGTCTATTCTTGTTGTCTAGTCCGAGCGTTCCAATGGGACTCCCTTGCTCTAGTGACGATTACAACTCGGGGTGAACCATCGTTAGGACAGTCTTCACTATGGATTCACACCACATGTCTCTCCCCCCTCCCAGGATTGGACTTCACCTAATCAAACGGTATTTAAAGTAAGGAAAAAGACGTGATTGATCCAACCAACTTATCAGCCACCCCCAATTAAGCTTCAGACCAGAAAGTCAACCCAACTTCGAGGCACGAACGGCTTTTCTCCATTGACATTTTTAGCATTCTACATGTACATCAGCAAAGTTAGACCAGAGAACCTACGGTTTGTGAGGACAAGAACGTATTCTAAGAGTTCCCCCGTGATGCCATGCAGCAGTTAAAAAGGTTGCTTTACACCATATTGAAAGGTTGTCATGTCAACATACCTTGCCAATACAACCATTCCCACATTCGAATTATTCCTTATAGTGCTGAAACATCTCTCTCTCTCTGTTGACCCTAGGAGGATGCCCAAGAGGGCATCTTGACCCTGAACTTCCCCTTCCTCTCCACGCTATCGCAGTCGAACCCGCACCCGCAGGTCGGGCACTCGTCGAAGTTGCTCACCGCGAAGTCGGCGGACGCAATCCCGATGGAGAACTCCAGCTCGTCGCCGTCACGGACCACCGTGACGATGCTGAGCCAGAAGAACCACACCTTCACCTTGATCCCGCTCAGGCTTGAGAGCTTGTCCGTGGCTATGACCCCGGTGATCGTCGAGCTGTACTTGAGCTCGTAGGAATCGATCGAGAAGGTGCACGTCCCGTTCAGGTACACGGTGAACTCGCCGGTCGAGTTGTCCAGCTCGTAGCTGAGGACGCCGTTGGGGAGGAGGCCGATGGGGAAGTCGTACTCCTCGAGGACTTCATAGGCGGTCAGCGAGTTGCCGTCGGCGGCGGAGGAATGTGATGATAGGGTTGAGAAGATGAAGAGGACGGTGAATGCGAGGACTGGACGGAGATGAAAATGGAGATGTTTTGGGAGGGACATGGTTGTGTGCTTGCGGTTGGGAGGAAGATGTGAAGTCTAACTTCTCTGTGTATTGATTTAAAGAGGGAGTGGCACTCTTGACTGTTTGGTTTTGAGAGGCAGGTGGTGGAGAAATTCAACATAGGTAAGTTTGGTTGAAATAAAGACATAGGCAGATGGGATGTGGATAATGGCATATTCCATGAGGGTGGATCTACTTGTACTTGCCGAGGTGTCCGTGTATTTATGAATACAAGGAGAAGTACAAAAGAAATCTTTAGATTTATTGCATTGATATCAATTTACTTCTAAATTTTTTAATTTGACAAATTTAGTCATAAACCGCTTCACATTTCGTTGATTGAGTCCATCCAGTCAATAGTAGTCTTATGTGGCATGACTGACATTGACATAAATATTTTTCTAATAATTGTTTAATATTTTTTTGAACATTTTGTTTTCTTTTTCTTTCATGATGTGTGCCAGTGGATGGCGAATATTGGCCTCACTTGGGCGAGGGTCGCCTTCCCCACTACAAGCGAGAGGGCCTTGCCTTGGGGGGAGGGGGGTTGGCCTTGCTAGATTTGGCGACAGCAGCCTTGCCCTCTCTTGTTGACCTTGGCCCGTACTTATGGAAGAAAAAGTAAAACAAAAGTCCGAAAAATAATTTAAAAATCCTAAAGAATATCTACTTCAACGCTAACCATTTCACATAAGACGGTTGGACTTTTTGACCTAAATTGCTTTGATGATTTATTAATTAAATTGATCAAATTGAAAGGTATATAACTTAATTGATATAAATACATTAGATTTATAGCTTTTTAATACTTTTTCCGGTGAATACATCTTAACAAATCCGAATAGTTCATGTATTTGTACATATGAATCATGTTTTAGGTTCTGAATGTGCAAGTTTGATGTCCTTTTATAAGTTCACTTGAAACATAGAACAAATATAACTTAATTAAGTTTAGGTCATAAATTGACTTGATGCGATAGCATTTTGGATGCTACGTCGCATGGAAAACATAGTTTCGCACCATTCAACATTTTCTCATCCGATTCTGGTATTCAAGATGAATATACCAAACCTTATTACATTCCGACTCCTTATCGGTTTTATGCTCAATCTCATCTTGCAAGAGTTGCGTGTTGAGAGGATCGATCAATGCATATTGAAGCAACATAATGAAGCAAAGTCAAAGAGTATAATTTTGAAATTTATGACGCGACGAATCCGACTCAACTACGTTGTTTGGTCGGGAGAGTGAGGATCTCTGTCCCCTTAGAGCTACTAATTAATCTCAGATCATGATTTCAGTTTGACAATCAACACGTGGGCGAGATGCTGGACAGAAGTTCGAGAAAGACCAAAATATTTCAAGGTAAATGATGTTGAATAGGAAAATTGTTCACAAAATTTTAAATTGTCTTTTAAACCAATTATAGGACGGTCAGTTTAATTCTAAGATTTTTAAATTATATCAACTTAATCCTAAACTTTTTTACAATTGGTCAATTTAGTTATAAACTTCTCAATTAAGCCAATTTAATCCTAAAATTTTTAACGATTTGATAATTTAGGCTTGATCCTATTATTTGGATAATTGGTAAATTCTCACAAGGTTTAGGACTAAATTAATACAATAAAAATAATCAGCATCGAATTGGCTGTCATACAATAGGTTTAAGACTTTTGGGATAATTTTCTCAATATCGAATAGACAAACGATACAACTAGACACAAAAGCAATTGCTTGGCAACACCTGCTCACCAAGCAAACGTGGGCAGACTTAGATCAGGCAAATAACGGTCCCAGCTCTACCGGTAACTGTACATGAACTTAGGACAACCTAACAAGGTAGTAATCAAGAAAAGAACACTGCCCCAATAGTCAACTCCAGGCCGCAATATGATCAGTGAACTAGACACAATTCGCAGTGAACTAGATACTACATACAAAGAACGCATTCAATCATAGCATATTATTGGCCACACACCTTATTTTCAGAGCAGATCCTATAAGAATAACGCTTACAAACGATGTTAAGGAGGTTAATGTGCTTGATCTGGACTAGCTAAGGCAAAGGAGTGGAAACATTGAGCGCTATTTCATTACAAAATATTATGATCCTATGACCAAAAAGGAAAATCATCACAATTAAGAAATTCTTGAACTCGAATTTAACAGGTATTGAAACAAACCACCATAGGAATTAGCATGAAGCAAGAATCGGAAAAGTGGCTTTCAGATCGATACCGAAGACATATATCCGATCCATAGTGCGGAACGTGAGAAAAGCAGGTGTTTGGTTTCAATGTTATGTCTGGGCCATGTGACACTAATTGATTCTCTTAGGTGGCATAAGGCAACCACCCTGTCTGTGGGTTCAGTGTATCTTCCCCAAGGATTTTCTTAGAAGAATGACAATTGGTTCCTGAACCACTCCATCTTTTTATCTACTTTAGGACAGATCTCTCTCTCTCTCTCTCTCTCTCTCTCTCTCTCTCTCTCTCTCTCTCTCTCTATTATGAGCTGGGCAATTTGGAAAAGAGGTTTGATGCAAATAAAAAAGTTCATCTCAGTGAATCATAAAATAACACAGCAACACCGAAGGGTCCAGAACTGAGGGCACCGTGCCAGTTTTGTCCCATAAGATAAAAGAGTCCTATCTGTAAATCGGCACAAGCTACTCTCTTCCAGGCTAGAATTTAGGGTATGCATATTCTGGAAGCTTGCGGAATGCCTCTTGAATGGAGTGGACGAGGAATTTAATCAGTCATGGACAACCAGGTTAATTAGTTTCTCCAAATGAAAAACGACAGCAAAGACTGGCCAGCATTGCTCTCAGATAAGGAATTAACCAAGAATAATCTGACGATAAAACACTGGAAGCATCCCTTTGGAAGACAGAATAAGGGATCATTCCATGAATGTTTGCGAGCCATAAACTTAACAGAAATCGAGGATCAGAAAACTCATGCCCCACACAGAGATTCGCAAGAGTTCACATTTTCTGAACTTGAAGGCATACACTTTATGTGTGAAGAACAGGCGCAACATTCATGGGTTGTATTCAAAGATATAAAAGTGGATGTTTTATGTCAGCATGAGAAGACCAAGCCCAGAGTGACTATATATAAATAGCCGAGACAGCCACCTGCACAAGGGGCATAGCATGTAGCAACAAAGTCTAAATGTTCTTTCAAGTCTTGAATGATGATTAACTTCTGGAAAATTAGAGGGGACACGAGCTTGCTCATCTTGACAATTAAGATGTCCTTGAAGAGATATGCCTTAAGCATAAGGCCTTAAAACAGTCACCAGGGACCTCAATATACCATTCTGGAATGTTAAAAATATCCATCTTATTGTATTCAGTCAAAACCTTTTTCGGCGGGGGTGAGCAACAGTTTTCCATGCAGTGCATAGTGAAAGAAAAGGGAAAACCTCAACAAGTCAGTTTTCTACGAAAAAGCCTACTTTTGCATATGATCTAATCTCCTAATTTACTACTAGAAAAACTTAATTAAATTCAAGAGTCTCTGATCTCGACATATGCTTCTTTATGGTACAATGTCGTGAAATACATCCTGGGCTCGCAGAATAATTGAATCCATTTATTTTTATCAGTAAAAATAATTGAAACATTGATAACTCTAGCTTGTCCTCCATTGTAAAGAACCAGAAGTTTATGTTGCATGGCTCGCAGAGGAACTCACCTCAGTTAATCCCTAGTTTGCTATATCTACGGACATATTACCATATATATCCAGCCTCATAATGCTCTCTGATATAATGGGGGTTTAGCCAGCATATGCTAGCATAGATGATGAATGCAGGTGTCCATGATTCATAAAACATGGACGTCCACAATTACAGTCTATGCAAGCAGAAGTCACCAAAAGGATCCAATCCTGCTTCTTCCAAAGTGACTAATCTTTTTTCACAATTTATGCATGGCAAGTGACAGATGTTTCTAAAAGCCAAAAATAGTTCCACGCAACCAAAAAGATTATATCGTGCAAAACAAGAGGATCAAGGGGATCATCATAAAGAAGACAACACCAAAAACAAATTATCTTATCCCAGGGAAGAGATCACAAGTACTAAGAGAGAGGAGAGTTTCTTTTTTAATCAGAATTGTGGCTGAGAGAATCAGGAAATAAGCTGATAATTGATACTATTTAAATAATGTGTTATAACAAGATTTAAGGGTTCTAGAATGGTCTATCTTGAATGAACGATGTAGCATCAACTCACAGATGATTTATCAAGAGCAGCATCAGTAATCTAAAGGATGTTGGAAGCACACGATTGAAATATGCTCTTATAATTAAAAGAATTGATACAACTCATGCAAGTGTGACAATTGTACAGCCAAAAAGAACTTATGAAACTATCGATACAATAAGCAGAAAAACCTGCATGACCTTTACCACTAACAATAACAGAAATGATTTTCTACAAAGTAAATAGAATGCAATCGACAGAGACAATTTAGAATAAGGAGACATCACAAGCAAAATCATGTCTGAATCAATTGACATCCTTGAGTCTTCTTATTAATGTATCAAGAGATTTCTTTTTGGGATTTTGCTTGGCTCCTCTTGTCGTAAAGGAAGAGAAATACCTGTCTGAAGGATCCTTCAACTTTTCTGAGATCATCACCACTTTTTTGTAGTCCAAAGTGTTGTAACTCCTCTCCCGAATGACAGCATTCAAGAAATTCTCCGGATGATTGCTTAGAAGCAAATTGATCATTTGCCTCGACTCAGCGAGTGCTGTTTTCAGCTGGTTTGCTTCCTCCTCCGAGAAAAGTGGAGTTTGATTATCCGCAAAAGATTCCAGCAATCGCACGTCCACATCAATCCCCATGATTGCATTAACATTAAACCTTTTCACAGACTCACCATATAAGGCACCAATTATCATCTCCGAAATGTGAGATAGGACATCTTGTAATACTCTCTTGAGAACGTTAACTGGCAATATCTGCTGTGCAGTAGAAACGAGAGTTTCCAGATAAATAATCACCTCATTTACATACTCGTTCCCACTTTGTGGAGGGTCATCAGCCATCCAGTTTACATTCTCAATTAATGACATGAACCCATCAACCTTTTGCTTAAGCAACCCAGATAGCATTTCCTCTGCTGCAGCACGGGACTTAATCAGAGGAAAATGCCTCCGACTTCTCTCAACCATTCTTAGAGGAACACCTGAAAGCTGTGCCGCATGACGGAAGAAAAAATCACAAGCACGCTCAAATACGGCCATATTAGCAGCAATTTGCATCGCCTGGGAAACCCCATGGACGGATGTATTTATAATTTTCAACAGAGCTCCATCCAGGACCTCACCCAAAAGCCTGTCTAGATACTTCTTGACCACATCGTAAAAATCCAATTGCCCTCCATAAGACATGAAACTCACAGAATCTTCAATAAAAGACCTCACGATACGGCAACAATCTGGCACAGTTGATGAAAATGGCGCAACATAGGGAAATGCCGGTGTGATATCTGAAGCTTGCAACTGAAAAGAAAGCACATTCATTGAATACTCGTACTCTTTCTTCATCAACATCTGTTCAAACTTATCAGCAGCAAGCGCTTCAGTGATCTGCTTTCGGCAATCAGACAGCAATAACTCATGGTACTTATCCCTATGCTTACTCAGGACATCAAGCAACGAATCAACCAGGTATCCGTATCTTCGCAGAGTCACTCCCAACAAGCTCACGTAGTCCTTTATCAACAAAAGATGATTCGCTGTCTGCATCCTAGAAAACTGATCCTCCAAAACCGAACACATCTTACTGACCGCAGTCTCCCACAGATTCTCGACTTCCATTTTCGAGATCAACCCACCGCCAGTCCTCATGATACGATCCTCAACAATGAAAAACCCAGCGATTTGCGCGAAAAAGGTCTGGTGCGATTCGAGGAATGGCGTCATAGATGATACCTGAAAATCTGACGTCAATTGAAGCTTCCTGTTCTCAAAATAATACTGCTTGAACCGGTCCTGGATCCCTAGAGTCTGGTGAATGTGATAAGCTCTATAAAGCGGGGTTAAATCGAAACCTGACAATCCAATCTCCGACTTTCCATCACTCTCACTCCCTACGCTGAGCACATCTTCGTCGTCCTCCTCTTGCAGAGCATAAACGCAGTCTCTCAAGCTAAGCCTACTCTGTTCCTCAGCTTGTCTCTGCTTAATCCTAAGATCTTCCTCTCTCTGTCTCGCGGCAGAAGCCTGCCCAATCGCTAATTGACCTAGGTTCCTGCTAACCACGCGGATCTCAACGAGCCAATCGCCGAACTCCTTGCTCACCTTCCTCTCTATGTAGGATCGAATCTCTGGGATCTTCTTCTCGAGCATGTTTCTGATCGTGGACGACGGCGTCTTCTCGAGGAACTGAACCTCGATGGCGTCGACGCACTTCAAGGCCATGTAGAAGTTGCCATCAGAGAGGTGGAGATTGGCCCTGGAGCAGAGATCCATGAGGCCGATGCAGGAGCCGACGGAGCCGATGGCGAGGTTGATGTTGACGGAGACGTTACGAGCCTCGAGGTAGGCGTCGAGGGAGTTGAGGAGCGGGAGGGCGACGGACTGGAGGGTGGAGTTGGAGCGGGAGAGGGCGGACTTGAGGGAGTCGACGTCGGAGAGGAGGGATCGGAGGTCGTCGACGGCGAGGATGAAGTCCTGGTAGTGGGCTTTGCAGACCTCCTCGATCTCGGACTCCTTGGCGCGGGCGAAGTGGCGGAGGTGGTGGAGGAGCGTGTCGGGCTTGCCGGAGGTGAAGGCCCTGCGGATGAAGGGGCCTATGTCCTCGTTGTTGCAGATGGCGGAGGAGAGGAGGAGCTGCTCCTGCTTGTCGGCGGAATCCCCGCCGTCCGCCGCGGCGACGGGGACCACCTTGCGCCGCGGCTTGGTGGCGGACTGCATCTTCTTCTACGTCAACGCCGTGTCTGAGAGAGAGTTCTCTCTCTCCCTTCTCTTCTGTTAGCGACGGAGAGAGAGAGAGAGAGAGGTAAAAGGGGAGGTTTTTTATTTTCTTTTTTGGTTATTAGGACATGGGTTGGATGGTGGTTTGACCAAAATGACACTGGAATGCAGTGACTTCAGAGGACGCGTCGACCCTCTTCCGCGAAGATTGAGGACGGGTAGAGTGGTAATTTCGCAGTAGGCGGGCGCTTTGGGACGGAGGGGGTGAAGAAACGGGTTGACGAAGGAGAGAGAAGAGTCGTGTTTTGGCGGCGGAGAGTCGCCGGAGTCGTCCGGCGAGGGACGTAAGCGGCGACCGGAGTTACATAAATACCGGCCTTAAAGAATTAATGAAGCTATGGCGGCTGGCTGAGGGGGATGATACTTGGCATTCATGCTCATGTGATTGAAATCTCGTTCCGATCGCGATTGCGATTTCGAATCCCTAAATCATTTCTCGATTCTAAAAAAATCCACGCTTCCCTTGATCAAAGTATGTTTTAATGTTAGACCTGTTAAAATTAGTTATAGAATCATTTACCTATCCCTAATCGATAGGCTAAATTGTTGTATGAGTTATGGATAGTTCGAAATGGTAAAATCCAACATAATATATGTAATAAATAGGTCTGTAACTTTCATAGACTCAACTTATTTCTCCGACTCTCTCTTGGCCTCGTTCTTTCTCGTATTCGCTCACTTTGCTCTTTTACCTCAACTTAAATATGAGCTTTTTTATATAGGTTTTATCATGGATAATATTAGATTGGATATGGATAATAATGTATGAAAATGAGTCAAAACGAGTTAAACGAATCAATTTAACCATGATATCTTTTGATTTATCCAAATTCGATCTAACCCACTCATTTAATGGGTACATCTGACTCTGATCGTCTTTGCCCATCTTGCTCATCGAACAAAGAATCATAATTTAATAAAGGAAAATGTATATTTTAAAATCAATAAAACTCTTGCTTTTCTTATACGAAGCACCCTTTTTGACCCTCGAGAGAATTGATAAGCCTTGACGTGGCATTCCTATTGTTAGAGATAAAGGCCGATTTAAGTATTCCCAATTAGACGAAAACCCTTTTAATTGAACTATTTTCATCAGGAAGTGGTGGAAGAGAGATTTCTATTAGTCCATATACAAAGGTTTAGCGCTATATTGACGTCTATATAATAAATTTATAATTTTTTAAATAATTTTCTCAGTAAAATTTTGGCATATATAAGCATATGATAAAAATTTATTCAACTAATAAATAGAATCCATGCAATTAATTCGTTGACATATATTGTGATTAGTTATAGTAAATTTTGTTTTTTAACACTTAAAACTTCAAAACTTGTGCTAGCGTGACACATCTACGTCGATTTGGTTTCCATTAGAAATCACATCTGATCGATGTTCATCTGTTCTTTGGTGTTCATCTTTCTGGGTTTCCTTTACCTTTTCTTGGTCAACTACAGGCAAAATCAATCCACAGGCTGCGCCACACTCTGATCACTGCTTCTCCATATCATGGCGAGCTCGGTCCTCAGAAAGTACACAAAATTGGGTTTAAATCTTACTCTCTGAGCTCGTAGTTCTGAAGTCTTGAGCCTAGTAAAAGCTGAGTTTGGTGAGAACGATTGAGGGTTAGATGAAAGAGAAAGGGAACCTTTTAGATGGGAGAGACAAGAGCGAAATCTAGCTCTTGAGCAACGTTTTAGGCTCTTCGTCACCGGACAGCTGCGGCGACCTTAGATTCGAGGCGGCCGAGCCCCCATGTCCTCAATCCCAGGTCGGGAAAGCACGGACAGCCTTGATCGAGGTCGTCGTCCATGGATGAGCGCTTGAAGACGATGAACAATAACCGCGATCACAATGCTTCGGTTTTTTTTTTTAAAATCTTTTTTTAGCTTTCATTGTCACACAGGGCCACATCAGCGCCACGTGAACATAATTCGAAGATTAATTTGAGATTTTTAGTGTCATGATGAACATAATTTGTGATTTTTTATAATTCTTTCATTTTAAAAATACGTTCCTTGGGTATTCAATTTAACCTATAACATTTCATCTGAAATAAACTATGTCGATCTTTTGGCTTGCATTTAGTGTCGGATAAGCATAATTTCACTCATTTAAGTAAATGGGTTATCTGCACAATATTCATACCGTTTAGTTAATGAGTTAGGCTCGTTCGAGTTGCGTATTCTAATTTGATTCACGATGACCCGATTGTCGTCGTAGAAGAAAAATTCGCAGATCTTTTGAATGAGTTCCATAGTTTAGGTTATCACCGATAAAGATAACAATTTTTGCAGGACTTCTTCTGGGGTGCAGCTAATTTATTGCTCATTGAGTATTACAGAAAAACTGGGAATCTGTATGCGCGATTCCACTTCATTTATTTGAATCTACAGCAGAAATTCACATACGCTCATCGTATCCTCAACGAGGAGCGTCGATGCATTGAGTGCACTGGCAGAGTTTATTATCACAATGCATCACCTTGCATTTGAAGAAACCGCAGAAGTTTACGCAGTCTTGATCGTCGGTGCAAGGGTGTCCTCTAAGGTCGTCGACGGCGGCACGTTCACCTCCTGCGAATTCTGTCGATCCGCCCATGGCTTGAGAGCTTGGCACGACTGTCAAAGTCAAGGCACGATAAGCGAACATGTTATGGCTATGGCCTGATATGAGAGAGAGAGAGAGAGAGAGAGAGAGAGAGAGAGAGAGAGAGAGAGAGAGAGAGAGGCTAACATGCTACGACGAGCAACATGGCAACTACGTAGGTCAACAACCGGCGTGAATTCTTCTCCATGTCTCGGACGTTGTACAAGGGCTGAGAACCACTGGACGTTGTACAAGAGCTGAGGAGAACCACTGGAAGACGAGCAGCACTCGATCGGCATTTTATATGGCAACCTCGCATTGCATGCGGGTGCCTATCTGGGAAACTAGCGAAGGCCTCATAAGAGAAAACTCCATTAACGCGCCTCCTTGCATAGCCACTCCTGTATTTATCAACCTGCCATTTATAACTCGATTTGCATCCGCTTTTGATTGGCAAGTATATCTCAATACCTCGTTTATAGACGGATCTTTAGACGGATCAGGGACCCTTTTCCCTTTATTTCAACGAGAGGACCAATTTTCACTACAAGTCCTTAATTACTAAACAATCTCCCACCAACATGAGTGCAAAACTTACCGAGTATATATTCTCTTGGTACATGTACGCATATGTTTCCGATTTCAATCGTATTTCATACGCAATAAGAAGATTCGCGATGATGATACGGATCTATAAAATTTTCTTTTAAGTGGGAACAAAACTTATCGTTGATTATCAAGTCACTAACGTCATGTTCTTGCGCTTAACATTATGGCAGGAATCCTTCTTATGTTGGTTTTGTTTGTCTATAGGAGCTACATTTTCATAACTCAATCATTGGGTATCAAACTTTATGCATTCGTGGGGCAAAATGAAATGACAATATCTGCTCTCAATTTGTTCTTAAGCTATTCTTTAGGCCAAAATGGTTCAATGTAAGGTTACATATTGAACCGCATGCATTTTAATGTCTAAAGATCATAAACGAATGTAGATAACGCTCTTCAGTATAAGTAGACTCTTGCTTACACAAGTCTCTCATAAGATCAACCAATTATCCTGGAGAGCCCTTCTAAACCACCTGAGACAAACTCATGTCGAGATTAAGGTAACATTCTCGTCCTTTTCTTTTGAACTAAATTGGCACCGTTGAATTATTGCTTCCCCAAGAATGTCCCCAACTCGTGCCAATAGGAGAAGTCACGTCACTTGATGCAGACGACTTTCTCCAACCAAAGGGAAACATCAGGCTAATAAAAGTACAACTTTGCATGTCTTCGAGACACGAACCTCAGTTCTAATGAGATTTAGGGGACACGACATATGATGACCTGTGCTGGATCTTCCACAACTATGCGTTTCTCTTTTCTTTCTACCTTTAAATACGTAGTTCGATTATGAACTGATGATCATCAATTGTGTCTGTTGCTGCAGTCGCAATCCAAGCGAGCCTCTCCAATCATTCTTCTCCTAAAGGCACTTCTCATCTTCGTCACCACACGGCTCTCGCCGACTCTATCCCTGAAGCTGCAAAATCAATCCAAGCATCACAAAGGGCAAAATATGGAATAAAGAGGCGAACCCATACATAAGAAGATGATAAGGAAGAGTTGAACTTCATAGAAGCTTATTATCGATTCTTACAATTGAGAGATCAGTTGCTTCGGTGAATGGGCTTGCAGTCACTGCCGAGCCATCGGCCATTGGTTTTTCTCACACCCAAAACTAAGGACAATTGTCCAAAAAGTCCTAAATCTTTACCAAATTTGCTGATTCAGTCCTAAATCTATTTTTTCTTGCCAATTCAGTCCTAAACCTTTTAAAGCTTTATCATTTCAGTCATTTTGGCGATTTTGTACCTATGTATATGTCCGGTCAGCACTGAAAATTTGACGTGGCCGGCCGATTGGTTGTCGGCACTAATGAGGTCGCCGGATATCAAAACGATATAGTTTTCGTGCGAAACCCTAGCTAATTAAGAAGAAGGAGCAGCTCGTCGGCTAGTACTCCCCGGCCAATGGGTGAGGGAGGGAGAACAGATGTTGATGTACTTAGTAGATGAAGTCCACACGAATACAACAGTCGGGAAAAACTTAACATTAGGAAGACCTGTGTAGACATGGAACAACTCAAGAATCATACAACCACGAGCGAGAAGACGAGACCCAGAACAGCCTCCTTCCCTCCCTCCCTCCCTCCCTCCCTCCCTCTCTCTCTCTCTCTCTCTCTCCTTCGTCTTGGCACGCAGCTCTCATCGGCATGCACTTCTTTTGTTGTTCATTCTTTTCCGAATCTATCTATCGGAAGATGCAATGTCAGCTCGTGGTTCCATCAATCCAACGCAGACTCCGTATGTTATATATCTGATTGAAGTTTGCAGAAATTGAACTACTTGATCAGATTCGACTTATTACATAAATTGGGTTTACAGAATAATTTGCCGTAGCTTGTACGTGTCCCTCCTGGAGCTATTTAATTTATGCGCATTAGAACAGAGTTCATGCGTACGAAAGCCTACGAGGTCGTCATCGAAGGGTGGTGGGACATGTGGTGGTCCGACGTGGAACGACTCAATCTTAAAGGCGGTCAAAGGCCAACAACTATTTTACAACTCTCGATTTTCTTTAGGAATCATGTTGCATATTGGATAAAAGTTATAAATCACATTGAACAAATTGAAGGTTCAAAAATCACATTGCACATTTAATCAAAGTTCATGGACCATTTATATCATTTTCCTGCATGTGGATAGAGGGTGGAAAGCCCCTTTGAAATAGATATTCGCTTAGTTCATGATTAACTAGCTTGAGCTATCATTCATACGTTTTGGGTTATTTCTTTTACTGTCGGGATGCAATCAAATCTGGGGGTGAGCACTAGTCCTTGATTGGACCGACTGGTCCTAGAGAGTTCTTGTGAGAATCGGTTCGGGAGTATTGGGCTGATTTCCCGTTCTCGATATAGAACCAAACCAAAGAACCGGACCGAATTGAAATAAAATTTGCTTTTATATTGCTTATGCTTTACTTGTTGTGCTTCTTTTCTCTCACTCTTGCCGGTCTCGCTTTCCCAATTTCTCCACTCAGCTCAGTTCTCTGTCCCTCATTCTCTCAGATTTCCAGTTCAGCTCTTTGTACTCTTCCTTCATTATTCAAGTCTAGAATTGACGGGGCTGCTTCAAAGCTCAAATCTAGAACCGACGGGATCGATGGGGTTATGGCCGCTCTGAAGCTTACATCTAAAGCCAACGATGCTTGAAGGACGAGTATTTCCTCTGCAAAACTTTTGATGATGAAATCAAGACCTCGAATCACCATATTTGGGTTCATGTCAACCTCCGAATTGTCGTGCATGTCTAGCAGGTCGTTTGGTACAGTTCCTTGCCTCCGGCGAGCTAAGATCCGAGTTGGCTGAGTTGAGATTCTGCTTAGAGCCTTTGCTATAATCTTCTTCAACTAGCGCTTTTGAGCCTTGGCTACGATGTTTTTAAACGGGCCCTTCGATGGGGAGCACTTGTGCATTTTCTTCTTAGCACCGTGTATTGTTTTGTATTGTAAAATGGCGTTCCAATGTCTGAAATGCTTCGTAACACTAACTTCCATTGCCTCCCACTCATAAAACCCTCTCGGGTCAACTGTGCATGGCTTTGCTCATGGGTTAGTTTCGGTCTTGTCTAGCTTCAGACGTGTCTGATCCAGTTTTCAGTTCTGGGTCGAGAACCAACCCACGTTAGAATCAATCACCCTGATCAAATCACATTAGGAAGTTACACTTGTGGTCTTTGTTATTTTGGAAGGTTCTTGTTGCGACCTACCTGAACCTCCCCATTGAGGAAGACAGTACTAGATAGGTTTAGAGGTATCGCTCGTGAGGAGACCCGAATCGACACTCCTAAAAAACGGCTTAAAAGCAACGTCTAACCATAATTCGATTCGGTTCAATCCTTATGAGCACAGACTCTCCCAAGTCCATACATTGCATGATGTTCATGCATTTTGATTTTAAAAGTTGTTTAACAACCAAAATATTTCTAGGAGTGCTACTAGTCTATTGGGGTCGGCTAGAAACCGATCGAAATGCAGGAGTATCGTCTCAATCCTTACTGAACCAAAGATTTTTAGGATACATGGACTTTTTTACGCTAACGTTTCTATTAGCCCCCTTTCGGTACCTGTCTATTTTCGTGCAATACAATTTTAGCTACCCATACCTGACCTGTATTGTCAACACATTTTCATATTTCACCAAGTCCAAGGAAATTTGCTTCATGATTTTTTAAAAATCTATTGTTAAAATAATTTTATGTAATAAATTTTATTTGATAATTTTTCTAATTCTTTTAATTATTTTTAGAAAATTTAGTTATTTTTTTATTTTTTAAATCTATATATTTTAATTTCTTTTTCCACTTCCAGTCGTCGGAGTCTCGTGAGCTCATTTCTAGTCTCTTGGCCAGTGACTAACTTAGAAAGAGGGGAAAAGGAGAAAAAAAAGAAAAAAAGGGAAAAATTAATCAAATTTTGTCTTAAAAAATTAAGTAATTAGAATGTCATAATTTTCATAATCTAAAAATGACTTATTAATAATATTTAAAACTATTTATTAATAACACTTAAAATTAATTAGATAACCCATTTATGACCCATTTAGAATTTATTTGGTTATAAAGTGACTCATTTAATCTTTTAAGTTAGCCCATTTATGACCCACATTATTTAATATGGATTAAAAAATAGGTCTTTGACTCATTTTGCCACCTCTACTTTCAAAAGCGAAGAACTAACTATATATTAGTTACCAATGGCCTTTAAGACTTCAACTTGCTTTCATTTTTTTTTTTCATTTCAATATTGAAAGGTCTCTATATTTTGTGGTAATAAATATCAATACAAGCTTATGTTCGTTGGTATAATAACAAAAAAGTGAGATGAGATCTTTCAATTTTATAATTCGTAATGAATCTCTCAAGCACGGATTTCATGATATGATAATTGACCTCATATAAGTGGTGAACGTCTACAATTATTATCGAATACAAGACAGGCTTGTGCATTGCTTGTGGATGGAAGACATGGTCATGACTATGATCTAAAAACATAATCTTCAGCAATTCCATGTGTGAATCTTTAGATTGTTTTTATGATAAGCTAAGAAGCACTGACACTCTCCGGGACTTTTCGTGTCATGTCCGACACTCTGACACTTTAGTAATTATTCTTTCTTTAACATGATAATATAATACTCCTCTTATTTATTATTATTTTCTAATTTTATTTTATTAAATAAAGGTACTATAGTGATCGATGGCTTGACGAAGATTCTACTCGAAATTCTCCATACAAAAATAAGGAGATCAACCAAGAAAGACTGAAATGCTTTAAGAAATACTTTCCTAACTTGGATTCGCAACAAGGTGAACTTGGAGTATGTAGATTTTGCGAGTAAAAATGGGGATTTTAGATATTTTGATTCCATTCAAAATCGATATTCTATGGATCCTAAGGCTTGGTGGGTTAATCATGGTGCATGTGCACCGATGCTTCAAAGCATAGGCTTAAAGCTTCTTGCACAAACTTCATCTTCATCACGTGCCGAGAGAGATTGGAGTACTTACTTATTTGTGCACTCGGTGTGAATAAATAAGATGACTGTAAAATGTGCAGAAGATTTGGTTTTTGTTCATAGCAACTTTCGTCTTCTATTAAGAAAAAGCCCACAATACGTAGAAGGAGAGACCAAGATGTGCAATATTGGCGGAGATGCATTTGACTCGTTTGAAGATGTTGGGGTGCTTGAAGTTGCAAATCTTTCACTTACTAGAGTCTGTTTTTTTTTTTCCAGAAGAAGTGGATAATGTGGATAAATGACTTTTTGTTATATTTGATGATGGAATGTTTGTTTTTTTTTATTGTTAAATTTTAAATTTGATAGTAAAATGTGCATTACTTGTTTTTTCTTCCAAGTTTTATGGATTGTTACAATGAAATGTAGTTGGATTTGTCAAATTAAACAATGAAGGATGTTAACAAATGTAGGATTAATGTTTTTAGTATAGATTATAATTAGTTATTTTTGCATTTATATATAAATAGTTATTTAATATATAATGTGTCGGAACGTATCGAAATTCTCTACTTTTGTAGAAATGACGTGTGGGCGTGTCATGTAACGTGTCTCTATCGGTGCTACATAGATTATCAGAAGTTGCTTTATATAGCAAATATATATATATATATATATATATTATATTTGCTTTCGTCCAAATTACTACTAGATGCATGGCCATAATTACTAGATAACCCTCCCCATTAAAGCTGGATTCCCGGATAAGATTGCACTGATCCACCTTCCTCTTCAAGAATATTTGTTCTTAATTACAATCGAAAAGTAAATTTGATTTGGCATGTACCGCATATGGAACTGGAGTCGTTATATAACTTAACGAGTGATTTGATCTATTAGTACCAACGCGCGAGAAAACTATGTGAGAATCTCCCACCTCAACGATGAGAAGAATGAATCGTGCATTCTCGACCTATTCCTTCTTCTTCCTGACCCTTTTCCTCCTCGTCATCTTACACCATGTGCAATCCGCAGATGACGTCGATCAGGACACCTGCAAGAAGCTTGCGAGCAGGAATCCAAACTTAAACTTCAACTACTGCGTGAAGTCTCTTGGTTCGGTCCCAGAGAGCCACGGGGCGGATCTCGAGGGACTAGGGTTGATCGGGCTCGAGCTGCTGCAAGCCAACTTGACGGCCACGACCAAATACATTAAGCAATTGTTGAAGCAAGAGAGGGAACCGCGCCTCCTCCAGGCGCTCTCGCTCTGCTTGGAGGTTTACTCGTCCACTGAAGGTCAGGATTTGACCCCAGCTTACAAGGCGAAGCGTTACTTCGATGTGAGTAACTGGGCGTCCGCAGTGTTGACGGACGAAGATACATGCGACACCCAAGAATCGCAGAAGAAAGGCAGGGTTCCGCCTCTAACGAGGCGTAATGGCGACATTCTTCAATTGTCTACCATTGTACTCAGTATTACGGCAATTTTGCAAGGGCAAGCATAAGGGATGTGATGAAGAGCGCATTAGCCAATAAGTTTTTTAAAATTATATCTCAAGTTTGAATTGCTTACGGTATCCCATCTAATTGAAGGATATAAGATGAATTTTGTTAAGTTTGATAGGAAATAAATTTATAGAATTCTGATTTTGAATGGCATATACATCTATATGCTGGGGATTTGTTTTCCTTAAATAAAAAAAAGGAAAGAATATTATCCAAGTCTGATCTATTGATTGAGTATTGGCTGGTCAACAAAAAAGGAAGAAAGAAAGAAAGATAGAACTAAATGCAAGTAAAGAAAGAGGAAATAAAAAGTTATGGCTTTTATTTTTGTGCGGTGAATTTTACATCTAATTCAGGCTTGAGTGTAATATTTTTTTTTTGATGCCGTGGAACCACCTCACAGCCGATAGCGCTCAGCATAAATCACGGGAAATACTAGCGTGGAGACCCAACATATCTTACAATAACCTATAATATATAATGTTGATTTATAATTACTTTCTTAATCACATTTATCTATTTATCTTGGCAATAAGTAAATTGTTTTCCAAACCGCTTGCATTTTGTTGGTGATATCTAAGTTAAAATGTCGATTTTTATGGTCCCTATTTGCACTTTTTCTTCAATAACACCTCCAAGTGTCAACACCATATGAAAATGATCTCAACCATCATTATTACTATATTCAAGATTCATTTAACGAGCGAAGAGGCAAGGACTGGCGAGCAGCATCCGGCAACCTCCTCTAGGTATAACCACACAGATTTCCACCATGCACGGTTGGATTGCTTCATTCGAGCAATATTCACTAGCTAATTTTGAGCCCACATGTCGAACCAACACCATTGGAGGAATGGAGATTTCTTGAAATGGATGAACGATTAAGGGTGTGTTTGGTGACGGTTCTTATTCTTAGTTTCTCGTCCCCGGACGAGTTTGGGCCGAGAAACCTATTTGAAAAATGCCCTTAAAATTTATGTTACCGAGATGAAAAAAAGGCTAGAGATGGTTTTTGGATGGGAAATCAGAACCAAAATTTTTTTGGCTTTCTATTTCTAGGACAAAAATGCATAGTACGAGAAAGAGAAAACCAATTTGTTCCTCAATCTTTATTCTCAATCGAAGCCCGACCCGAACCCTTTTAATAATATAAAAATAAAAAATAATGATATTTTAATATTTTAAAAATAAAAAAATTATTAAAATAATATTTTTATTTAAAATGTCGAAAATAAAAAAAATGGTTTAGGGAAGAGAACATGTGATCAATTTAAGTTCCAATCTTTTTGACGATTTGTTAGTATAATTCTTTCTATGAATTTAGCTGGAAATCGTTGACATTAACTCGGGCATCCTACAAGGCTTTATTGGCATAGACACAAATAATTTTCATAATTTTTTACATAAATTTTCTCAATTTGTTTCCTTTTTTTTCAATTTTGTTTTAACTTTGTTCACAAAGACTTGTAGGCCCTCATTATAGTCTGCAAGGCTATCGCAACCCCTCAACTTTGGCCAGTGACCTTCGTCGAGGCTCGGACTAGTAGAAGGAAAAAAGAAAAAAGGTAAAAAATTAAAAAAATTCAAATATTTTAAAAAAATTCTCTACATCCTATCGAACATAGCACGCTGCCTGTTCAATGATTTCCCACCAAAATTAGGCGGAAGGAGTACATTGACATATAATCAAAAAGTTTATGAGTTAATTGGCTAAATTAAAAAGTTTAGGATTAGATTAATATCTGTATAATACGTTTATGACTTTTCTTTTATAATTTTTCCTTAGTCATATTAGTCATGTCACTTGTCTGTGCATTTTTGTTAGGCAATCAAAGAGACGGTCATGGGTTTTGTCCCTAGAATCATATGACAACAACTTCCTTCAAACCGATAGATCATACAAGTTTAGATTAGAGATACCACACCTTAGAAACCCTCTCCCTAATACAACTATCTGAGAATTTAAGCTTATCTGTATAGCAATTGCTTTTTGATCAAGTCTTTCGATTTTCAACTCATGTGAATCATAATCGGGAATGAATGGCAATCTTAATTCGATTTTTATAGTGTATTTATCATTTATGCAGTCTCCATTAAAAAAAGTTACGGACCAAGATTAATTTTATGTGAGCTTGAGGCCATACATTGATATAATATGTGTCCCATGCTTAAGAATTGACGTTTTACAAGCTTGATTCTAAGGTAAATCTTGTCCACATTGAATTTCAAAAAAGCAAAACAGTCAATAATCACCCCCTCAATGACACGAAAAACATTAATAATATGAAAGTAATAAATATATTGAAATTCTTAAAACTCGTCAAAAAAGTACAATTAAATCATAAAATTTTAAAAAAATGGAAGTAAGTCGTAAAACTTATCACAAAATGCTACTAACTCTTAAACTTTTCAAAAATGCAATCAAATCTTAAAATTGTCCGATTGGTCCAATATAATCCTTCCTTTGGTTGCGCTTTTCCAAAAAATTTAGACTAGACCGCATTTTCACGATAAATTTAGGACTTAATTGCATTTTCGTGATAGATATGTATGCCTCTCTATTGATGATCATATAAATCTTTCTCTTCGACAAATGGAATTGCAACTGTGAATTTCAGGACGTGGACGGCATTATTGATGGTGGGAAGCAAATTCCGTGCTGGAATTGGCAAATCTCGAATCCAACGATGCTTGAGGGACGAGTATTTCCTCCTCAAAACTTTTGATGATGAAATCAAGACCTCGAATCACCATATGCTTAGAGCCTTTGCTATAATCTTCTTCAACGAGCGCTTTGAGCCTTGGCTACGATGTTTTTCAACGGGCCCTTCGATGGTGAGCACTGGTGCATTTTCTTCTTAGCACTGTGTATTGTTTTGTATTGTAAAATGGTTTTTTAATGTCTGAAATGCTTCGTAACACTTACTTCAATTGCCTCCCACCCATAACCCCCTCTCGAGTCAACTGTGCATGGCTCTGCTCACGGGTTAGTTCCGGTCTGGTCCAGTTTCAAACGTGTCCGATCCTGTTTTCAGTTCTGGGTCATCACCCCCGATCAAATCACATTAGGAAGTTACACTTGTGGTTCTTGTTATCTTGGAAGGTTCTACATTTGGTTTTTATACATTGTTTGGTTACAATTCTAGTCCTTATATTATTCTCTAGAGATAATATAAGTCCTTTAGTCAAAATTTCCGATCAAATTTTGTCTGAATTTGCTGAGCATGTGGCACCTACGAGTAAAAAAATTTACTATAGATTTACACTTTTGGTCCCTTACTTTTAGTGACGACCCATTTTGGTCAGTGTACTTCATTTTAGCGACAAAACTAGTCTCTGTATTGTATTTTAATTGAAAACTTAATTACAACCATCATGCTCCAATCTGAAATCTTTTAAAACTATCCGTATATTTGCAAGTATGCGCAATTTGATTGATGGTTCCGTCAAGATTAACTTCATTGTATTCAACAATGGCTTCCTCATTGTTAGTTTAGATACGTATAGACTTATCTCCGTTCAGTTGTATAGGAAGACAAATACATTATAATTATTCTTTTGAGAGATCTAACTTGCTATATAATAGACGAAATATTTTAGACAAATTATAGGAATTCTGTCAGTTCAATCTCGACCCTTATAATTTAATGGCTTTAAAATGTTTACTTCACTTATTGCTATACGCACCAAAAGCATGATTTGTTCTAGAGCTTGGGCATGAATCCGATGAGAAGACTTGAGTTTTGGCCTGAGAATAGTATTGGAGAGACTAGAATTACAATAGATGGAAGTCCGAAGTACCAAAAGGGAAAATTCTTGTATACTATTGAGATCGTATCTTGTAAATTTCCCCTATTTTTAGCAATTTTCAGCCTGCTAGTCCTTGATTGGAAAAAAGAAAAGAAAAAAGAAAAGTAGATGCCGATGCTCGGACTCGGAATTGGGCCGACATTAGACTGGCCGATTCCGGTTCGACATCCGGGCTTTCTAGGTTCTTGCCACCATCCAACCCGTCGTCCGAAAGGCGTTAGGCGGAAGTTGTACGGTTTGCATGAAAAAAGGAAGAAAAGAGAAGAGAAGAAGCTCCAAAGATGAAAATACGGTTGAAAGGAGGATTAATTTAGCGCGTGGGGAGCGGGATGTCCGGCGTACGAAGGAGGGGCAAGCGGTGGAGCGCATCCTCCTGTGACCGGTGGCGTCTCTCTCCTCCGTCAAACCCGTCCAGCCCGATTCGGCCAACTCGTTACGCCCAAACGTAACCATCTTTTGTTCCTTCAAACCGATTAACCACCGTCCCATCTCTACATTATCGACCGAAACCCTCCTTTCGCTTCACACCCACCAATCGTTCGGCGAAATTCCCCATCGAAGGGAGAGAGAGAGAAATAACACAAGCACCATGAAGCTGTCCTCGCTCTTCGCCTCCCTCTTGCCTCTGGCTCTCTGCCTCGCCCTCCTCGGCCCCCGCGGCGTCGCTGCTCTCCGCGCTCACCCCGCTCACGCAGCTCACGCTGCCACCGCCCCTGCCTCCAGTGGCTCCACCGCCGACCTCGTGGCCAAGGTCTGCCAGACGTCGAACCACAAGGACCTGTGCCTCTCGAGCCTCCGGTCCGTCCCGGAAGCCGGCTCTATCCAGGACATCGGCGTCCTTGCCGTCACTGCGCTCCGCATCGCAACCACCAACGCGACCGACACGTCCGCGCATATCCAGGGCCTGCTCAACGACACGACGCTTGCGCCCGCTGTCCAGCAGGGGCTCAGCGACTGTGCTGACAACTACGTAGATGCGGTCGAGCAGCTCGACAACTCGGTTGCCGCGCTGACCGTGAAGGCATATGGTGATGTGCGCACGTGGGTGAAGACGGCCGTAGATGACGCTAACGCTTGTGAGGCGGGGTTCCAGCAGGTGGCGACCGGGCCGAACCTCTTGTCTCATAGGAACCTGATTTTCCGGCAGTTGTGCAACAATGCCTTGGGCATCGTCAAGCTCCTGAAGGCTTGAATGGAGGTCGTAATGAGCCTCTCTTTTCATTCTTTAAATCTGTAACGACGTCTCCTATATATAGTCGGCTCTTGTTGTGACTCATGATTGAGATTGCGGAGCTCAGTCTGCATCTGAATCATGTTCTCTTGAGTTTCATGTAATGGGAAGATCGAAATCCGTCGTGATTCGTGAACAAGGGTAGCTTTTTCATGTGATCAAAGACGTGGGATCACTAGGTCTTACCCCATCAGGTTAGAGTGTGTCGGATCTTGTGCAGGCGGCGACAATATGCTTTACAATAAAAGTTTCCGTCTTACGTTCGACCTCGTCAACCTCGACGACTATAGAAATAGGGGGATAAAAAACTTTGTCATGTTACTCAGCATATGTAATATAAATCTCTCCGGCAATAACAAGAATGAAAGAATACTGGCTATTCAAACTAGCTAACCCTAACTCAACTTGGAAAGATCCTTCCTCAAACTCATGTGAGTTACTCCCTCTAAGGCAACTGCTTGTCCAGGAGTAATCTAAGACAAAATTAGGTATACAAGTCTTCCTCATCCACGGTGTCCGTTCGCTCATCCAAGAAAGAAGTTTGATCCACCAAAATCCGGTGCCTTGTCTGCGCCAATCACATGGTATCCAGGCCAAGTAACTCGGTTCGTGGTAGCAGAGCCGGGTCCGGTATTATTGTGTTCTGCGTAGTAAAGTGTGCTCAGCGCAAAATCAGTCCCATTCCAATCGTGCCAACCCGCAGGGTGAATCAGAATATCCATGAATGTATGCATGTAAACCGTCCTCGAGTAATCCTTCCACGGCCGCCCCAGATATGTCTCCACCGAGTAATTGCTCGAGGCCAGGTCATCGGCAGCTCTGATAGTGCAATAACGGAAGTAGATGCCTGTCTCCTCGCCCTCATGGGTCCTCCCTTGCGCGGTTATGGCATTGTACTGGCCTTTCATGGGGCGGCGAGGGTATATGTTGCAATTCTCAAAGACCACGTTAGCATCTCCGAAGATGAAGTCAACCGTGCCGTAGATGTCGCATTCTTTGTAGAATTGCCTGAAGTAGTGCGTAAAGAGCGTGTCTTGGTACCCCTCGAAGCTGCACCGGTAGAATGTGGACCGGTCGGCGCTGTTCCGGACAGCCACGGCTTGTCCCTTCTCCGGCCCTGCTGTGTTCCGGAAGGTCATGTCCATTGCAATAAATTGGGTTGCCTCCACGGCTGTCACAAAACAGTGAGAGATTTTGGATTAATTCTCTGTTACCATGGTAGAAACATTATTGCAAACAAATGGAAAAGGAAGACATGTAATTCATATATTTGAGAGCTGCCTTACTAAATGTTGGACCACTCAAAATACTCCATCCATCACGGGCATTGCGATCTCCGGTGATCACAGTTCGATTGATGCCACCTCCGACCATCATGAGGTTCTTCTTGTTCGAGTTGACAGAAACATACTCGTGATAGATGCCTGCAGTTATGTAGATCAAGAAGTAGCCATGGGATGCATCAACGTTATTGGGAGCCGCCGCCACGGCCTCGTTTATGCTGGTGAAGTTCCCGCTCCCGTCTTTATTCACAACCACTATGTCGCGGATGAACACTGTATTATTATGATGACCCGTAGCGAAAACGTACGTCTTGCTTATAGACGCATAGAAAGCGCGTGTCAGGCTCGACTTGTTCAATGACCCCTGGCTGAGTCTAAGAGGTGTCAGTGTGCTCTCGGAGTACTGTCTGGCTGCTTTGCCCTTCCTCGAGGACCAACCTTTGTTGAACAGCGCCAAGGAAGTGCTGTGCAACTTGGTGTCCTCTGAAAGGCGAACAGACAGACCACCCCTGATCCTTGACCGAGCCGCGGCCCACTGGAGGCCATCGGAGCAGGTCACCTGATTGGTCAGAACGGCGCTAAGCAGGGTTCGGACATCATCCGCTTCTTGAGCCGGGAGCTCCCTGGCCTTGTCATGTACCGCTTTCGAGGATTTGAGGAGGAACTCCACGTTCAACGCTGCGACATGGCGGCAATCCTCGAGGGCGTGGGCCTCTGGAGCCGTCAGGCGGGCCCGCACTCTCGAGAGATGCTCGTCGACCAGGGAGAGAAACCTGCATGCTCGGGAAAGAGATTTCCGCACAAAGTAGCGGCCGAAGTGGCGGACGTCGCCGGTGGCATCAGGGTCAGGCAGCGTGGATAAGCAGAAGGAAGGGTCGGGAGTGGCGTTGCATGCCGTTTCCGCCAAGACGAGGGTTGTGTTTTTTGCATGGGTGTGGTCATCTTCAAGGGCAAGAGAGTTACAGAATGAAAGAAGCGAAGGAAGAAGGAGAAGAAGCAGAGCAAGGAAGACGTGTGGCTTCGACATGCTGGAAGAGGGTGTGCTTGATGATGAGGCATCCATGGGGTGCTGAATACTTATAGGAATGTAAGGTTTTGACTGACTGGGACAAGGAGTCTTGTCGTAAGATACAAACTCCAATTCCTTAAGGCTTCTGCTCGATGTAATTATCCTCAAACCGATTGAGATTATCATTAATTTTGGTTTGTGCATTCAAATTGTCCTAACTCTAATCCCTCGGTATCCGTGTAATTATCAGCTGAAGCCTAACAAGTTTTAAACTTTTGGAACTCTATTAGAACACTCGAGTGGTAATTATCCATTAACTTTGATTTTTCATAAAATACATTAAGATCATGTTCTTATTCGATCCTAGTGATAACAGAGACAAGAAGCCTGTGAAATTATAGTCAAATACAAAATCCAATTCCTTAATACTCCCGTGCTCCATGTGATAACCGTCACTACAAAAAAACAATGATTTAGCTACGGAAAGGAATTAGCGACGAAAAAAAAAACCATCGTTAATTCGTGATGAAAAATAATCAGTCGCTATTTGCGACGGAATTTGTGATGACCAAAAAAATTTGTCACTAATTCGTGACGGATAAATATTTTCATGGCAAATTACGTCGCAAATTTGCAACGAAATTTTTTTCCATTGCTAATTAGCGACCAATTTTGCGACGACTCATATTTCATCGCTAATTTGCGACAATTTTTTTCCCGTCGCTAATTAGCCGCGGGAAAAACAATTCGTCGCTAATTTAGTGACGGAAAAAAAAATCGTCGCTAATTTAGTTGTAGAAAAAATAATTTATCGCTAATTTAGTGACGGAAAAAAAATCCATCGCTAATTAGCCATGGAAAAAAAAATTTGTCGCAAATTTGCAACGGAAAAAAATTTTCGCCGCTAATTTAGCCACAGAAAAAATCAATTGTTGCAAATTTAGTGACGAAACAAAATTCATTACAAATTCCGTCACTAATTAGCCACGGAAATAATTATTCGTCGCTAATTTAGTGACTAAAAAAAATTTGTGGTAAAATCTGTCGCTAATTAGCCACGGAAAATAAAAATTTCGTCGCTAAATTAGTGACGGAAAAGATAATGTGTCGCTAATTTGCGACGGATTTTGCAACAAAAAAAATTAATTCGTAGCATAGGGTTAAAACTAGATTGGTAATGAACTCCCGAATGAGTTCATTGAAATTTCATGTAAATGTTTAAGACTGCATTGACAAAATTGAAAATTAGAACTGAATTGACATCCGTATCATAGGATTAAGACTAGATTTGTAATTTTTTAAACTTTAGCAATTCAATCCGCCATCGTATTTGCTTTTCAAGCACAACGAGCTATCTTGATATTGGAAAATGGGGTCAATGGCTCAGGTCCTTCAAATGATATTGGAAAATCGGGTCAAGTCTACTATTTGAGTGCTTGAACATTTAGCGAGGGACATGCGAATAGTTATTTTGATTTGTCCAACCCTATAGTTGTTTTAAGATATGTTATTGTTGTTGTCATAATTATTGTTGTTGTTGTTGTTATTATTATTGTTGTTGTCGTCGTCGTCATTGATTATTATTATTATTATTCATGTAACGGAAATAGTGATGGATTTTACCACAAAAATAAGGGACATATTTCGCCACGAATAAGATTTTTGCTAGTGACAAAAAAATTGTGCCCAATTTGCAATAAATTTTGCTACGAATTCAAATTACCATGCACTTAACTTATGTTGCCAAAATTTGCAATGAATATATTTTTCTGTCTCAAAGATTTGTGACGATTTTTTTTTCCGTAGCTAATTAGTAACGGATTTAAAATTTGTCACTAATTCTGTCTCTAGTTAGCAACGGATTATTTTTTGTTGCTATATTTTGGGACGGACATTACTTCCATCGCAAAATTTTAAGACGAATTTTCTTTTTGTGTTGCTAATTAGCGATGGATTTTATTTCCGTCGCAAAAAGTAGTGACAAATTATTTTTTCCGTCACAAATATTAGCGACAAATTATTTTCTTTTTCGCTAATTTGCGACGAGAATTTTCCTCCGTCAACAAATTGTGATGGTATATTTTTTCCATCACAAATTAGCAACGGAAGTTGCGACGCAAGACGAGTTCGTTGCCAATTTTCGACGTAGAACAAGTTTGTCGCAAAACAAATTTTAAACGTGCTTTAGGGCCGCCTCCTTCCAGTTTTCCCTAGGGGTGATCGGTTCCCGAGCGGTTTCCTATTATTTGGAATTGGGAACCGGACCAGACTAGACTGGGCGGTTCGGTCCGGTCCAGTTCCTGGGTGGGTAATTATTAATTACCAGTGAGTGTGTATCTGAATATCACGATAAAAACTATCTGGTGTCATTGTTCTCCGCTGGACAGCAACGGCTTTCACACTTTTAGCCACATATTTTGGAGTGTCGCTCGGAGTAAGAGAGAAATGTTTCTCTGAACTTGCAGAGTTTTCCATTGCATGCTCACTAAATTCTCCCGGATCGTCCATTTTGGCTCAGCACAAAGCAGTTAAATAAAGTAAGGGGCTGAATCAATCCAAGACAACCAACAACCAATGTGAATGACTCCGTTACTCAGTGGAAGTAGAACATTTTGGTCTAGAAGGAAGGTAAACTTGCAAAACAAATAACCCTGTCACATTTGTTTAACTAACTATTAGATGAGTCATTTTACAATAACCCTAATCCACAGTATACTCAATTAAAAATTCCCCTGAACCAGTTGTCAACACTACCGCTCAAAGTAGTTCAGCAGAACCACATTCTCGATTTCAAGCAATATTCGACAAGAAAAAGAAAAACCAAGCCAGACGACGAGCTCCAGGAACTTACAAAAACGGGGCCGTACTAAGCCTCCGGGGACCGCAACTCCGCCTCTCGCAGGGGACACATGACGCCCGGATCTAGCACGAAATGCAGCTCCGTCGACCAACCACCGGACACCTACATGGTCCAAGCCAGCGTCAGAGACGCTAGAAAAGCCCGCCGGTCAAAACCCAGCAAATGCGGACGATAGACCCGACAAGTTCGAAGCGGCAGTTCACCTATAGGAGCTCGCGATGCAGCGAGGAGGATCGGGACGCAGAGACCAGATACGCAATGCGGTCAAATCGAGGGAGGCAGCAGAGAGGGTGAGAGCGAGGGGGTCGTTACCAAGTTTTCAAACGAGAGTGCTCAAGAGCAGCGAGAGGACAAGTCTTCGCAGCTTCACATCATATAGAAAAGCGAAAAAGTAGAAAGAGAGAGAGAGTAGTGTTGAAGAAGATGAGTTCAAAAGTACAGTGAAGTGAAGTACCGGTCCTGGTGGGCGGTTCCGGGGGTGGAACTGGATGAAAGAATCTCTAGATTAACAGAGATGAAGAACTGAAAATTAAACTCAAAGAATGAAAAAGATGAAGCTGTGTTGAAGAACGCGAGAAAGATGATCAAGAATTCATCTGAAGATCTTGTATATTAATTGAATGAATGAATAACCAGCTTACAATTTCTGACGAATTCTTTGTATATATACACTTTGTATTTCTAACTACTACATTCTGTTGTTAAACTAATTCTAACTTCCTAACTACTCTGTAACCGACTTCAGCAATGCCAGCTATCACTGGAATCAACCACCAGCCATACGATCATTATACTCTCTTCTATGTATTCTATTCGATACATCTACAGCATCAATACATGTATTCATTCGTCTCTCATTCTTAGCTTGATCTGAAGATCGCCTTTCTTTATGTTGTAAATCATCTCTCACCATTACTCGCTTAGAGGCTTTATAATGAGACTCTGCCTCTTCGTACTCTGCTTTCAGCTCTGCTTGACAGTCCCTTGTAGCGATGACTTTAACGTCCCCCCTCAAACTGGGTTGTAAGATGCTTAAACCCAGTTTGGTACGAAGAGTATAATGGGAGAGACGTGACAAAGGCTTGGTAAAGATGTCAGCCAATTGTGCTGCACTTGGAACAAATCGAAGATGAAGCATATCTAAGGCCACCTTTTCCCGAACAAAATGATAATCTATATCGATATGCTTTGTTCGAGCAAGAAAGACGGGATTGGAAGTGAGAGCAATAGAAGATTTATTGTCACAAAACAGAACAGCAGGGGCTGATAATGGAACACCAATATCGTGCATAATAAAGGACATCCAGGTAAGCTCTGCCGTTGTTGATGCCAAAGCACGATACTCGGCTTCCGTAGAAGAACGCGAAACTGTATGTTGTTCTTGGCTGACCAAGAAATGAGATTAGCACCCAAGAATGTACAATATCCAGAAGTTGAGCGTCGTGTAACACCACAACCAGCCCAGTCAGCATCCGAGAAGGCATATAGGCAAAGTGAAGTTCGAGAATGTATATAGAGACCCATATGAGTAGTAGCTTTGACATACCTCAACACTCGTTTCAATTGAGTATAATCGCCCATTGTAGGATGATGCATCTTCTGACAGAGAAGATTAGTAGCAAAAGAGATATCAGGCCTGGTTATAGTAAGGTATTGTAAACCGCCAACAAGGCTACGATATTCAAAAGGATTAGACAATAGGACAACACTCGGTTGGTCAGCAGACTTAAGAGCCAATGGTGTTGAGATAGTTTTACAATCAGACATATTAGCTCGACGTAAGAGATCAATGGCATATTTAGTATGCGAGAGAAACAACTTATCACTTGAATATTGGACCTCAATGCCAAGAAAGTAATGAAGCTTACCCAAGTCCTTCATATGAAACTGTGATGCAAGAGTTCGAATTAG
Organism: Melaleuca alternifolia; assembly: GCA_019926035.1. Taxonomy (NCBI): domain Eukaryota; kingdom Viridiplantae; phylum Streptophyta; class Magnoliopsida; order Myrtales; family Myrtaceae; genus Melaleuca; species Melaleuca alternifolia. Next base: position 942,425 of record JAGKPW010000400.1, on the reverse strand, counting down.
TGCTGCCAAGACCTCAGGTGAATCACCAGTAAGAACAATATCATCAACATATAAAAGAAGTAATACTGTAGGATGATCTTGATGTAGTACAAAAAGAGACGGATCGGTAGAACTACAAAAGAAACCAAGTTCGAGAAGAAAGTTGCTAAACTTCTCAAACCATGCTCTAGGTGCTTGGCGTAATTCGTAGAGAGATTTATGGAGTAAACACACCTGATGAGAGTCAGTAGCAAACCCAAGAGGCTGTTCCATGTAGATCCGCTCTTGTAAATCACCATGTAAGAAAGCTTTTTTAACATCTAATTGATGCAATGGCCAATAGTTCACCATAGCTACTGAGAGAACTATTCGGATAGTAGCTTGTTTGACAACCGGGCTAAATGTTTCAAAGAAATCAAGCCCTTCCTCTTGATGAAACCCCTTAGCAACAAGCCTAGCTTTCAATTTATCTAAACTGCCATCAGCTTTTAGTTTAGTCTTGAAGACCCATTTACATCCAATGATATTCATAGTAGGAGTCCGGGAGACTAGACTCCATGTTTGATTCTGATGTAAAGCATCCATCTCCTCTTGCATAGCCTTATACCATCCTTCATGTGCCAATGCAGACTTGACACTTTTTGGATGCCTGTGGATTAGGCTTAATAATGCCTGATTTAAGCTTTGTTCTCATAGGATGAGTAGTATCAGCTCTCGACTCTGGAACATTTGAAGACAAATCAATAGGAGCTGAAGTATCAGAGTGTACCATATTCTGTACATCACTAGATGACCTGGAACTAGTAGATGGAATAGCTTCATCATGGAGGAAACTCACAGGATCAATGGAATGATGTAGAAAGGATGGTATAGTTGGGCGTACAGAGGAGGAAGGAGCAAAGAATTTGACTTCATCAATCCATTTCTTATAGAGAACAACAAGTGAAGATAGACCCAACTTATGTGAGAAAGGAAATAGACTTTCATCAAAAACAACATGTCTACTAATGAAGACTCGACCATCAGTTGGAACCAAACATCTATATCCTTTGTATTTCTCACTATAACCGAGAAACACACAGGTTAAAGATCTTGGGTCAAATTTATGTTGTGTATATGATCTTAAACAGGGAAAACAAGCACAACCGAAGACCCTGAGAAAATCATATCTTGGATTCTGTCCAAACAACTTGCGATATGGACTTGCTGACTTTAGAGCTGATGAAGGAAGATGGTTGATAATGTAGTTGGCAGTAAGAAAAGCATCAACCCAGTATATTAGGGGAAGACAGGCATGATAAACCATAGAAAGCCCCAGCTCAACTATATGTCTATGTTTTCGCTCAGCCATGCCATTCTGTTCAGGTGTATATGGACAAGACATATGATGAATAATACCATTATCTTGCAAGTGTTTCTGGAACTTTAAACTTGAAAACTCACCACCCCCATCACTTTGGAAAATTTTTATTTTCCGATCAAACTGAGTTTCAACACATCTTTGGTATAGAAGAAAGACCTCATAAAACTCAGACTTGTATTTCAGAGGATAAAGCCAGTTAAACCGAGAGTAATCATCAATGAACACAACATAGTATTTGAAATGTTGAACAGAACTAACCGGAGCTGGACCCCAAATATCACAATGTACCTTCTCAAGAGGAAAACAAGTATGTGTTGTTGACAAAGGAAAAGACAATTTGGTACTCTTTACAAGGGAACAACTTCTACATACTGTTGATACTGCCTATGATGAACACTTGATAAGATTCTGTCTTTATAACATTTTAAGCGTATGTGGATTTGTATGTGCCAATCTTTGATGCCAAATAGCTGTATCGACCAGCTTATGTCTTTGTGTGAATAGAGCTGTTGGTAGATTCTGGTCCACCTGATATAGACCTCCGGCCTTCGTCCCAAGTTTCACAACAGAATTGTTCTAAAGATCCTTAACATAGACACCAAATTTATCAAAAAATGAAGGCACATGGATAATCCTCAGTCAATTTAGAAACTGATAACAAGTTCTTCTTGATGTCAGGAACAAGAAGAACATCACGTAATGGTAAACGACCAAGATCAATATGAAGTATTGAGTTACCAGTAGACACAATTGAAAGATATGAACCATTACCTATCATAATTTTATCAGAACCATGATAAGAAGTGAGGTTATGAACAATACCCGTGTTTGCAGTTATGTGTGCAGTTGCACCTGTATCTAGATACCTATCATTTCCAGATGGACTCTCCAGATGTATTGCAGCCAAGGCAGCTGGTATATCTTCAGTTTGATATGAATTATCAAATCGATACCAGCACTTTAAAACCTCATGTCCAGGATGCTTGCAGATTTGACATGGTACTCTTACTGTGTCACCCGATCTTGCATGTTGTAAGTTCCTGCTTTCAGAAGTTGGATAACTTTTGACACTATTATAAGGCTGTGATGAAGTAGCATATGGTTTAAAACCATGATTCAGATTCAAAGTATTCTGAGGTATCATTACGTCACCATTTTGATAAGGCATCTTCATACTGTGACCTCTTCCAGTGTTAAAATTTTGACCTCTGACAAAATCTCGACCTCTGCTAAAATTTCTTCCACCTCTTCCTCTAAATGAGTGATTATTTTCTCTATGACTCACAAAAGCATACTCAGGAGAACTCACTTCATTCTTAAACTGTGACATATAATCACCAGTTCTCTGCCCATAATAGGCTGAGTGTTCATAATGTCGAGTTGAGGCATAATTTTGCAACCTCACTTCAAATCTCTCGAGCTACGAAATGACTTCATCATACTCAGGTTGTGGTTTGATACAATACATTGTAGTTCTAAAGGTCTCATAATCAGGACCTAAGCCTTCTAAAACACCGAAGACTCTTGTGATCTCATCTACCGGCTTGCCAATGGCATGAAGCTGATCACATATATTTTTGAATTCTCTAAGATATTCAGAGAGACTCCTATCTTGCTTTCTACAAACTTGCAACTTGCCTCGCAACTCAAACTCTCTGGCAATTGATTTCTGACTAAAGCGATTACATAATACTTGCCATACCTCAGCTAATGTTTCAAGGCCAATGATAAGACCTAAAATATTCTCTGAAACTGAACCACTTACCCAAGATGATATAAGTTGGTCAGTTCGCATCCAATCTGCATAAACTTCATTTGGTACTTCTACCTCCCTTCCTTCAACTTCTACATATGTAGTCTTCGGTGGTGATTCAATCTCACCGGTGACAAAACCAATGAGTTCTTGACTCTTTAAGAAACGCTGGAACTGAGCTTGCCAGAGCAAGTAGTTATCCTCTACTAGCTTGATAGTCACGAAATTTCCTATGTTTACATGAATAGGAAAAGGATATGCTGGTATTCTCGTTGCCATTAGAAGCTATCGAGATCTTCAGAGAACAACTCTAATACCATGAAAGAATCTCTAGATGAACAGAGATGAAGAACTGAAGATTAAACTCGAAGAATGAAAAAGATGAAGCTGTGTTAAAGAACGCAAGAAAGATGATCAAGAATTCATCTGAAAATCTTGTATATCAATTGAATGAATGAATAACCAGCTTACAATTTCTGACGAGTTCTTTGTATATATACACTTTGTATTTCTAACTACTACATTCTGTTGTTAAACTAATTCTAACTTCCTAACTACTCTGTAACCGACTTCAGCAATGCCAGCTATCACTGGAATTAACCACCAGCCATACGATCATTATACTCTCTTCTATGTATTCTATTCGATACATCTACAGCATCAATACATGTATTCATTCGTCTCTCATTCTTAGCTTGATCTGAAGATCGCCCTTCTTCATGTTGTAAATCATCTCTCACCATTACTCGCTTAGAGGCTTTACAATGAGACTCTGCCTCATCGTACTCTGCTTGACAGTCCCTTGTAGCGATGACTTTAACACTGGAAACCGGACCGGTGAGTTTTAGAACCGGGCGGTTCCCGGGTGGGCGATTTTGACTGCTCACCCCTAGTTTTCCCTCTCCAGTCCTTCTGTCTTCTTCCGATCTCTGTCTTCTGCAGCACCAACCCACGTTTGAGCTCTTACGCTTCGAGAGAAGCAGGGGAGGAGATGGGGGACTTCTCTCGTGACATCGATCTGGAGAAGCTCGTTTTTAAGCGACGACCTCGCCCAGGTCCTCAGGGACGGCAAAGACATCACCACTCTCTCTCTCTCTCTCTCTCTCTCTCTCTCTCTCTCTCTCTCTTCAATTTAATTTAGCCGCCATTAAAGGAGTGGCGCTTCTGGTCCTTTTGGAATTGCTTCAACACCTCACACAGCTGCCGCTCGTTCTTCAGGTAAAAAACCCGAACCCCAACAGCCGTCTGTGATTAGGTTTCCGTTGCGTGATTCAGCTCGGTAAGCATTTGTGGAATCCTTTCCCCAATCGTCTGTGATTAGGGCATCGACCAGTGTCTTCTCCTCTCGTGTCCGTCTGTGTTCCCTGAATGGGAAGAGAAAATGTCGAAAATCGTCAACATCTTCAGGAAGAAAACATCCCCTAAAGGTAGCATTTTGAGTTTTCCCTTTATGTTCCTCTGCTTTTGGACTAGGGTATTCTTCTTTTAGGGTAGGGGTTTTGATCAGCGGCTCAGATCCTCAAATGGTCCATTTGGAACTGTCCCTGATTTCTGGTGCGAGAATTTTTTCTTCAAATCTCTGTGTTTTTGTTAACTTTTTCAATTACTTGCAACGGATTTTTCATCTAGGCTATGTTTATTAGTAATTTCGCTGCTAGGAACTTGAATATTCAAGACTTCCGTATTATCTCCTCTAACTTGAAGCTTTTGTGTGTGTGTGGATGTGCGTGTTTTCCCCTCTCTGCTCTGTTTCTTCATCTGAATGTTCAATGCTATAGTGACTTCTGCTTCTTCATCTGTGCGTTCTTTGAAAGATGCCCTCAGGACCAGCAAGAGAGAAATGGCAGTTGCCACGCGAGGTATGGCTGCTTATTCTCTGTAGTTTCTCCTGCACTAGGTTTTGCACATCGGAATTTAGTAGATCAATAGAAGACATGTTATATGCTAGAAGAACTAGTGTGATTGGTGCACTGCTGTTTATTATGGAAAATGGGTAACAAAAAAAAAAAAAGGGTCTCTACTGTTCCAGCCAAGACTGAACCAACTTGATTTGATCTGGCCCAATTTATTGCTATTCTGGTCAGGCCTGATTTTTATGCATAAATTTGGCCCATGAATATTCAACATACAAGTGGATAGCGGGAGTCAACATATTGAGACTAGAAATCGGAAATTGTAATTTGCTGAAAGCAGGTCTTCACTATTGAAAATGCTTACTAACTTCACTAAGGATATAGATATGATTTCTTCTTTTTGGCATTCGGAGCTATCTGGACAAAACAAAAAGGAAAATTATAGGAAAAGACAACTATTATTCAGCTTTGATCGGTACATGGACTTGCCTCTGAGCCCTATTAGATCTCACCTCTCGGATGGTTCATCAATAGATTGATCTTTTCATTAAACTGTTTAACAAGATGATTCTGGATTTTGGTGGATTGGTAGTTGCATCTTCTCTCTTGGAGTGATCACTTCATCTGAGTATGTAGTCTAATTATGATAAATACATAGAAGCTGGTCAGTTTTCATAGAATTAGGTGTTTGGGCTTCTTGGAGGAGTGGTGATCTATTATGCACTCTTTGTTTGGTTGAGTTCTGGAGTAGTCCTTGATCGCATCTTTAGAAAGAGCGACGGACTAAAATTTGAAGATTTTTGGGCAATTTTTTAATTTTGATTGAAGTTTGTCTTCAGTTGACATTCTTTGGGGAGCATTGAGCTTATTATCGTCAAGTTGTAATTCTTCTACAAGTATAAGTTTTGCCGCATTTGAGAAGTGGCATCTACTGCGTTCTTCTGCTTTGAAATTGGACAAGCAACCAGTTCATGGATTCTAGGCAGTTATTGGTTTGAATGAAGTTTGTTTTACGCTTCTGCTTTTTCACAGTTGTGGTGAGATGATTACGGCCTAGTTATCTCCCTTTGATGCAAACCTCTTCTGGTTCGATGCGGACTGTCATCAACCTGTGATGGTTCTTTCTAGCTCCATGATCTTTATTTCACTTGACAAGCTTTTCTTTTTTTTAGTTTCTATTGGCTTTTGTTGTATTTGGAAGATGTAACCATGGACCCTTTTCCTTTATAGGGATTGTTAATGAGTCTGGACTTGAGGCAAAAAATTGGCTTGTTTCTCTTCATTCTTGTAATGCATGCTGCAGTCCCTAAGTCGATTGCAGGTAAATCATGCAGATAATGCATGTGCCATTTATTCGTCTTGCTTTTCCTTTCCAACTACTAGCTTCACACATTCCTAGTTTGCTTAGGCTTTCATTCTACACAATCGATGGGTTTTCTTTTGGTATTGAACCTTTGGTGGGACTTTTTCATTTTTCTGGTGATTTCTATGCTTTTAGGTGGTTGTTGATCCATCCGTTCTACTGTTTTAGAGGTGTTTCTTATAATCCAGTGGATTGCTAGTAGCTTCTTTTCTCATGGAGCAACTCTTTGACTGAGGATGGTGTTTTAAGAATGGTATATATGATGAGGTTGGTCAGTTATTACTTAGAATAACCGAGCTCTTCTTGAGGTTGGCGACCTATTAACGGCTATATTTTGTTGGGTTGGTGAATAGGCAGTGCCCTCGATCATCTTTAGGACTGGGTAAAGAACTGAAATTTCAATAAACTCCTGTTGCATAGGCACGTGGGATTTTTGTTGAATCTCATTCCTCGATTAATAATTCCCTTGGAGTGCCAAGATCATAATTGTCTTGTTGTAATTCCCCTATAGGTTAGAGTTTTGTAAGATATTTGATGTGATGAACTGTTGCCTTTTTGTGAGGTTGTGGTGATAAATTGCAGAGCCTGGGCTCTGTTTCAAATTGGATAAACTCCCATTTCTTGGATTTTGGAAAGTAACCTGTTCAGATGTAATCTATTCTCCGGTTATTTTGTGTCTTTTCGGTTAAGGCAGTACGATCATTGTCTAGTTCTATTTCCTGGTGGGTCAGAATTTGGTCATTGCAAGCAGTTTACCTCTAGCTTTCTTTGTCATCATGTGAATGCTTGATCTCGGATTGTTTGTTACATAAATTTTTCTATTGACGCCTCAGAAAGCTACCAAATGGTCAGAGAGGAAAGAGGCGGTTGCAGAGCTAACCAAGCTAGCTTCAACCAAAAAAATTGATCCGGGTGACTTCACAGAGATAAGCCGTACACTGAAGATCATCTTGTATGCTACCAGCACTGCTCCATCGTTCATGCCAATCATCTTGTATATTATGCAGGGTCTTGGTATTCCATCATAACAAGGTTTGACCTCGTGTCCTTATTTTAAATAGAATGCCTTATTTTTAAATGTGTAATAGTTAGGTTTAACCCTTAGATTGTAAGTAACTCACTTGTGCATATTCTAATTCATTGTCTAGGACAATCCCAAGGCAGTCTGCTCAATTCTTACAAAGGCATTCTCCCCCAGGACAAGAACAAGAGTCAAGTCTTAGCTTGTCCCACATTTTAGAAGGAAAGAATAGAAGACTATGCGCAACAATATTTTTTGAGACGCTAGTACGTTCTCTAGACTCTCTATTGAGGATGGAATTTTTGTGGTAGATATATTGTATATGAATATAATTTCTTTCATTCACTCCATAAAACCCAAATATAAGGGTTTAGGGGTTTGCGGTTTTGGGGTTTAGGGTTTATGAATGTATGGTTAGGATTATTGTGGATAATGTTGATAAATGTATTTTATTTTCATGTCAATATAACATTTTGATGTTATTAAGTGCTTAAGAATTAATTCTAGAAATAAATATTGATGTGAATTGGATTTAATATCAAAATTGTCCCTAAACAATATTAGTCAGATTTCATCGCTAAAATATTAACAAAAATTTGTTGATAAATTCGTTCCGAAACAATGCTCGTAATAAAATTCAAAAAATTTTATGGCAAATTATCGACGAATTTTGATGCAAATTACAGTCGAAAAAGACGAAAATCGAGACAAATTAGTGACGAATTTTGTTACGAATAATTGTTACCTACGAATTAAAATTAGCGATGCATTTTGCTACGAATAATTGTTAGTGACGAATTTACGAATTTTGCGATGAAAAATTAGCGATGGAATTTTAGCCACGGATATATTTTGTCACAAAATGCGACGAATTTTGTGATGAAATGTTAGCGACGGGGAAAAAATATGTTGCTAATTAGTGACGAATTTTGCGACGAAAATTTTGTGACTGATTTTGCTATTAAATTTTTGCGACGAAATTTTTGCGACAAGTTTTGTAACGGAATTTTAGCCACTAATTTTGCTACGGAAAAAAATCCGTTGCTAATTAGCAATGTAATTTGTAACGAAAATTTTTGTGATGAATTTTGTGACTAAATATATCCGTCGAAAATTAGCTACGAAAAATGAAATTTTCCATCACAAAATTTTGCGACGCCGGATTGGCTACAGAATTTTTTTCGCCGCTAAACTCGTCGTAGAGACGTTTAGCGATGAATTTTGCCAAATTTTTCATCACAAAATTCGTGGCTAAATGCTTGTTTTTTTTTTTTGTAGTGCGTTGACTGATTTTAGTTATTATTAATTTGATTTGTGTATCCAAATTTCACTAATCCTTGCAGAACTTTGACGATGCATTGAATCATCGGACTGAATCCTAATAGGTGTGGAACTTTTGAGACCCTAGTTGTAGATTCTCGAGATGTTAAAACAGTCGGGTATTAGGTATTCGTTTATGTTGATTTCATAAAAAAAAAAATTATATTGAGATCCACTTCTTACCCAATGGTAGTGATGACAGAGACTAGTAGTCTTCGGATACGAACTCCAATGGTATTGCTGCTCCATGTGATACTCCTTAACCGACCGAAATGGTCATTAATTTGGTTTGTGTACCCAAATCGTCCTTGGATAAATTACAGCCAATATCTAAATTCAAAAAAGTGCTCATAGGAAACAGATAACAACTAACAACAATTATATCAGCCCTCCCGCATAAGGCACGCCCGTCTGAGGCAACCAGGAGTCCCCGAGCAAGAAGGTTGACACTCTGAATTTTGCCGCGTCCGTCGCGTTGATCACGTGGAACCCGGGCCAAGTTACCCGGTTCGTGGTGTTGGATCCGGGCCCAGTATTCTTATACTCTGCGTAGTACAGAGTCCTCAGGGCGAAGTCTCCCTCCCAAACTTGCCACCCGGCGGGATTTATCAAACTATCCATGGAGCTTTGCATGAACACAGTCCTCGAGTACTGCTTCCATGGCCTCCCTAGATACGTTTGCACAGAAGTATTGCTTGAGGCCAAGTCGTCGGCCGCTCTGATGGTGCAGTTGTGAATGGATATGCACGTGTTCTCTTTCATTTCCGTTCGGCCTTGGGCGGTGATCATGTTGGCCTGACCCCTCAACGGGAGGCGGGGATAGAGATTGCAGTTCTGCAGAACAACTTGCGCGTTGCCAAATATGAAGTCCACTGTGCCATATACATCACACTCTCTGTAGAACTGCCTCAGAGAGTGTGTGTACAGGGTGTCTTGATATCCTTCGATGCTGCACCTGAAGAACACTGATCGGTCGGCTCCATTGCGGACGGCCACAGCCTGGCCCTTCTCTGGCCCGGCCGTGTTCCGGAACGTCAAATTTACTGCCACAAAATTCGTCCCCGCCACGGCTGCAAGAGTTATTATAAATAATGAGTTTATCAAGCTTTAAAAAACATATGGAGCACCTACGATAATGCTAACGCTGCAGAAAATCAATATAACAGGTTACCGAATGTGGCGGAGTCGAACGTTTCCACCCACCGGCCTTGCTCCGGTTGCCGGTGATGACCGTCCGGTTGATACCATCTCCGATCATCATGAGATTGTTCTTGTTACTCTCAATGGAGACGTACTCCTCGTATACGCCGGCCGTCACGTGTATCAAGAAATAACCTTTCTTGCCGTCGGTGTTGTTTGGAGCGGCGGCAACAGCGTTGTTGATGGTTGTGAAGTTCCCGGTCCCGTCCTGGCTCACGACTACGGTGTCGCTGACCAAGACGGATTCGCCCCCACTCGACTGAAGGAGCGTCCCGCCATTGTGGAATGGCAGCTGCCTCTTCTTCGTCCCGGTGGAGACGAGGCTGGTCGCGAGACTTAGAGAGGCCAGAAGAACAAGAAGGAGAGGTATGAGTGAGCTTGCCATTGCTGCAAAAAGAGATGCTTCAGAGGGTTTGTGATCATCGGCTTTATAGAGAGATGGAATGCAAAGTTTTCTCGAACCCTCCTTCAAACTCAGCACATTAGAGCCCCTATCTTTATTAGTAAATCGTGTAAGGCTTGCTGAGCTTTACTTTTTTTTTCATCAAATGCGCTGTGGAGTTGTTCTTATTTTTGTAAGGTTTGCAGACGACGGTTATATCTCTTTGGCAAAGTTTGACGCGATTGTTTTTGGGCGCGCGATGGTTTTTACTGAGAGTAAGTCTCGGTTCACTCGTTCGGGCGTGAGAGACTGTCAATGGTTTGACAGTGGCGACGAAAGAGGAGCAAACTTTACACACGAGCTCTTCGGGCGTCTCCGAAGAATGAAGGAATAATCTAGATAAATTTGGGATTAAAGTCCAAAGTTCAAATAAAAGAAAATCGCGATAAATTTAAGACTAGACCTAAAGTTTAAGATTTTTTTTTCCAGAGATAAAAAATAATTTTGTAAATAAATTTTAAATTTCAAAACAGATTCTATAAAAATCTTAACAAGCTCCAAAGTAGCACTGTTTAACATAATTTTATTTAGCAATTACTTCTCACTCCACACTTGTTAACAAAACTTTTGTTAATCGTACCATATTTTCTGCTTGTTGGGTTCTCGAACCCTCCTTCTTCACATGGACTATGATGATTAAGTATTCAAACTCAGCTCGGAGCTCCTATCTATCTGGAAAAATAATCACATGCCCTATCCTCTCTTTATTAGTAAATCGTTTACTTCTTGCAAGGCTTGATGTGCTTTGCTTTTTCCTTGTCCGAGCATTCCTAAATGCGCTGCAGACGCGTTGTTTTTATTTTTTGTATAGTTTGTTGCAGACGACGGTTATATTTCTTTTTTGGGCGCACGTGCTTTTTTGGTTCGAGGTTTTTATTTATCTTTTATTTGGTCTGCACTTTGTTTGTATCGCGACGAGGTGGAATGTGGTTTTGTCTTACGTCGTACACTTTTTTGCTCACGTGCCGCGCGCGTAGAGCTCTCTGTACGAATGTTCAGAGGGAAAAATTGCACGGACGGATGTTCATGATTATATTTAAAAACCGATAATACTTAAAAGAAAAGAAAGTATAAGCATTTCGAAATTGGATGATATGTGAAGTCAGGAAAGGAGCGAAGACTACTATTTTCATGATCCCAGTGGATATGTGAGAGAGAGAGAGAGAGATTAAGGAGAAAGACATAGTTATTATTAACTAATATTTTCTTTGTCGCAAGTAACTATAAAGACGAATTTAAATATTAACCCTTACAACGTTAAAACGATGGAAAAATCCCTTAATAATAGCGTAGATAGATAAGGATTTTCTTAACACAAACATCATTTTTTTTTTCTCTAGTACTTTAGGACTAGAAAGTTCATACGTTTGGACTAGAAAATTCATAAGTTACTATCTTTTGTTACAATGGTCAGAAGAAATAAAATCGAATTTTAACTTTGCTTTGCTGGCGAACGCCTACATCTTTGGTATCAGGCAAAAGTCATCGTCATAAGCTATCTGTTTTCCTCTTGTTGCTTTAGTACTTTCTTTAGTTGGGCCTATTTCCACCCCCCGGGGTCTTTGGCTGGAAATGGATACGCACCTTTTATTGTCAACGGACCAAAATGACCTTCTATATTATAATGCCATGTTAATCACCTGTTCATCCTAATATTCTCTCCCATCTCTTTTCTTCACCTTCTATGTTTTAAGTATTAACTTATTAAAACACCCGATTCGAATCTATGTTTAAGTAGGGCGGATAGGCGATTGACCTTGTTTCCTTAGCAGAGTCGGAAGGAGGTTGAGGGGAAGGAAGAGGAGGAGGGAAGTGATAATTTTTCTCTCATAATTTTTTAGCAATTACTTCTCACTCCACACTTGTCAACAAAACTTTTGTTAATCGTACTATATCTTCTGCTGTTGGGTTGTCGAACCTTCATTCTTCTCACGGCCTATGATGATATATTAGGGGTCAGCAAAGAAAAAACTTAACAGGTGGTCCTAGAATCCCCCTAATACAGCACAATTACAACAGTGAATGGAGGGAACTGTCGATGGCAATTGGTTGTTACTCGGTGGATAATGCTTTCAAATCAAGACCTGACATGACCTAAAAGAACAAACCACCTAAAAAAAAGCTAGTCTCACCTCTTCATTCTTCACGTTTTTACAGTCCGCTGCTTCCGAAAGCACTTGAAGTATACACACCACGAGCTGAAGATCAGTACTTTCAGACCCAACACTCGAGGAAATCCAGGTGTTTAATTACTTTTTTCTTCCATTCTTACCCCTTACTGATATCCTTGTATTCCTTTTTTACCCCTGAATGTTGGTAGGGTTCATTCTCTCTCCCTGCAAAGCCAAAGATATTCATTGCTCCGCCAAGCCAAGGGTCAACGGTCGACGCTCGCCGAGTGTGGAAGATCATGCTAGACCTAGAGGGTCGACTGTCTTGAAAATTGAGGTATGATCGCGCAATTTAGATGATTTTGCAAGACCTGATTATCGAGTGTCAACTAATCGAGGTCGAGACTCGCCGAAATCGAGGCTCGCTTGTCACAAGCGTGGACACTAGACAAGGTCAAGGCTCACCCATTCGTGCATCCCATGCTCACCGAGGTCGAGACTTGCCCAACCGACATGTGCCGCGGATGCCTGCTCAGCAGCCATGCTTTCTCTTTTTTCGGCCTTTTTTGTTTTATTTACCTCGAAATTGCTTTACAAATAATATGCAAAAATAAAAATCAATTACCCAAATGCTATTTACTTTCAGTGAATACAATTTGAAAAGAGGAGTCTTTTTACTCCGCCTACAAAATTCAAATCTGGCTAGTCCTTTTGAATTATCTATAGATGTGCTGGAGTGAAACGTGGCTCCTCCCAAACGACTCTTCGTCATACGTCACCCCAATACGAGAGATATCGAGACAATTCACCGCATACTTAGCTTCACGGCGGACGAAGACACAATCCACACTCTTTCTTCGTAATCTTGTACCACCCCACGCAAAGCTTCGGCGCAGCAAACAAAAGCAAAACATGAATCGATGGCGATGAGTCCTCCCGTCGATCGTGTGGTTGAATTCGCCTCCCCTTCTCACCACCCATCTAACCTCTTCTTCTTTTTATGTTTCTCCCTGGATAGAAGAAAATCCGATCCTCCCATCTCTTTGCTCGAATCACGATTAAAGAAATCGATGACCGGCAGGCAAGTGGCGTGGGACATTTTATGACTCATTTCACGTGCAAGTTGAATTATCAAGGATGCGTGGAATTTCGAAAACTCAGATGCCCATGTCAAGTAAACCGAGACAAAATCTAATTGTGTTGTCATGTCCGACGTTATAATTCCTTTCAAAAGTCAAACACGCCATTTAGAAGTCGGTACGACGTTATACGCATGCGGTAATTAATTCGAATGAGTAAAAGATGCCAACAATGGGGGATAACGTTCTTAGGAGTAAAAAATAATGACACAAATGATTCATAAACTTTGGCTCAATGTGTACTATAATCCATGAACTTTCAATTTATTCCTTATGATCTATGAATTTTAGCTCAATATGAAATACAATCACTTAATTTTTAATTTTAATTAATGTACATATTCAAACTAGTCTCTAGACTAGTCCTTTCATTAATTTATATTTAAAAAGCGCATTTAATATTTTCACATAATTTAGAGATTAATTTGAAATATAATGACCACAATAAACAAATTAAAAATTAAGGGATCACATTGAACAAACTTTCAAGTTCATTTATCACATTGCATACTTAACCATAGTTCAAATGTTACTTGTTTCATTTTGTCAATTTTTAAAGAAGAAAAATAAAAACACATTCTATAGGGTAACAAAAGAAACAAATAATACATAGTTAGCTCAATTATCTGGAAAAGAATCCACACCATTTTGGCGTTTTCCAAATCTATCTCAATATATATTTTTTTCTGGAAATTTCTGCTCATTCCACATCGGCAAGTTAATTAATAAAAAGAAATTTTAGGCTTTTCTCTGTATGACACCAATGCTCGGAACTCTCCTTCGCCTTGCCAATGCCTCGAGCCCGTGTCGACCACCCAAAGGTCATATGTCCGATCCAAACTCGGTCGACATGGTCGCTTGATTTATATTACCACCGATGCCATTTCGGATTTATAATGGTCACCATAGGCTTAAGTCTAAGAAGAAGGTGTGATCGAGTCGCTAGTGCAAATTTGGCTTATTGGCCGAGACGGAAAATAGTTTAGGGTATCGGGGCCACACAGGAAAAAAGTTATGAACATACTTTGTGGGATTGATCTTGAATCATCATTAACCATACGAGTAAACAGAATACGCGATCATCGACCGCTCGCCGTGGCAGCTAAGGATACGCTAGCCAACCACTGGACGTGACAGCTAAGGATACGTCACAAAGAGAGACCATGAGATTCATGTATGGAATCACATGTCTTCATGGCGTGAGCAAAAGCAAGATGAGCTATTGCATTAGTGAAGAACTATATGTTCTTGAAGGGTGACCCTTCAGGTGATTTTGAGTCGCGGCGGCGTGTCCCCTGTCAGTAAGGCGGCACCGACGTAAGGTTAAGATCGCAGCGATGCGGAGAATCGAGCGTTTTTGGAAATTTAGTACGAGATCATCAGGTTGATTTTGAGACATCATCGTCTGAACATAAAGCACGCATGAGATTAATCGCAAATCCAATGTGTATTCCCCGTCAATTATGGAAATTCACGGTACAATAGATGCTTAACAATTTCCTAAAACAGAAGGAGAGGTGACGCAGATCCCCCCACTTCCAATCCGATCGAGTCATGTCGCAGGACGACTGCGTCCGGAAACAACGGTGTCGCCACGTTCACGATCGGATCGGGGAGATCAATAACGATCAGCTATTGTTAAGCGGGCTCAGTTCTTGTTTTTCAAGAGCATCGCGCGCAGCGCCGCCACATCGATCTCCTCGGCGTGGTTCTCGGGCCTGTAGTTTCCTGTCTTGGGGTCAGGCACCCACGAGACGCTCTCGGTGGATCTGGCCATCTCCTCCCCTGATTTCTTCGACATCACAGCGCTCCTTATCGCCCCTGTTTTCGCGAAGCTCGAAGCAACCCCTTGGGATGCCGCCGCGTATCCACGCCTGCACGTGAATCACGTCGCGCGGTTAAGCAAAATAAACATGCCAACAAACGCAAGGGAAAGGTCGAACTTTATCGAGCCCATTCAGAAAAAAGGAGAAGAACGGAACGGAGGAGCAATGACGCTCTGTTCACCCCTGTTTTCTTATTTTTGTCGTGGAGAAAACATAGACCCACCATCTGAAACGAGACGGGGAGGCGTGAAAACGCGAAGTACCTGGCGATGGAGGTGGAGATGCCGTCGACGAGGGCGTCTAAGAAAAGCTTGGCGTTCGAGAGCGAGCGAGCCATTGATTTCACGGATGCACAAAGAATCGAAGGAAAGAGGGTTTTCTCTGCTGTTTGTCGACGCCGCTGCAGAGAGTCTTTTCCTACAGGAGTGGTTCTCTACAAGCGTTTAAGATGGGCTGGACAGAAACGAGGGTTGCCTTATATATATATATATATAGGTGGCAGGGGGGGGGGGGGGGGGGGGTTGTATGAAATGAGTATGAGAGAGAGAGAGAGAGAGACGCGTTGGAAGGAGCGAAGGGACGGAGAAATAAGGTCCACAGGTCGGGCCAGTTCAAAGATACCTTTTGTGCTAAGCCACTTGGTGACGACTGCCTACTGCGTAGAGCCGTTTTCTGGAATTTTTTCTTATTTCTTTGATTCGCTCCTTTTTGAACTTAGAATTGAGAAACTTCTAAAGGAAGATGCATGGGAAATTGTAAAAAGTATGCATCTCATTTCATTGACCGAACTCAACTTACTCATCTCTCTTCTATATTATTATTCACATTGGAGACGTGCAACGGCAACATGATTTCAAGATAAAGCCGGGACACTGATAATTGGACCTCAACCCATTATAATTGATTCGGTTGTAGGTTTCAACGTATACATAGTAGGTTCCGAGTTCCAAAATCTAAAAAACTTGTTTCGATGGGTATAAATTCTTAAACTTGGAACCTGAAACAAGTCTTTGCAATTTTTTTTTGTCTACGTTTCCACGTGATCTTACGACATTTTCATATTTCGATCATGAGTGATGATATGGAACCACTAATTTGAGTTTTCGTTTTGGTAATATCCATGACTAAAACTTTTCTTTATTAGTATTTTACATTTTTCATGTATCTAAAAAGAGGTTGTAGTTAGTAGACCGTAACAGCAAATGAGAGTCATTAGAGGTGATGATTCATTGTGATCACGTAATTAAAAATACAAGTGGAACACGTTAAATCTCGAATCCTGTAACATGGATATGTTCCAAGTTTCAGGATATTTAAATTAGGTTTCAAATTCTAAAAAATGAGGAACATGTTTCAATAGATAATTTTCACGTGCTTGGTGGAACTTGAAACCACTCACTCCCACTGCTCATGAACTGGTTAAAAAAAAAAGTTCAAGATTCAATCCCTATTGGAATGAGAATGGGTTCCAAATTTTCAAAACCGGTTGAAACGGTCCAAGAGCAAGTTCCAAGTGAATGTCCACCTAAGAACTAAATCAGAGCGCCCTATTTTGGAACTAATTTTATTAATTGGAAACAAAAAATCCTAATTTCTTTCAAGAGTCGCTAATGAATGCCGACATAATCACTGTTCATGAGACCACTCTCTTTTTGTTTATCTTGTATCCCAATATTTAGTACATTTTTTACATGTTTCAAATAGCAAGAGGAGGTACGCTGCTTATTCAATCTTCTATCGCGTTTGACTAATCTGACGAATCAAAATATATAGTCTAGAGAGTACGACGAATTACAACAAGATATTTGCGGTTCATCTTTTACTTTAAAATCACTTTATTGCTCATAATCTCATATTATATTTTTGTAAAAAGATACACCAAAGGGGGCTCTTAAAAAGACCTGGAATCGGATCTCAAATAGAAAAAAAAAGGTTATGGGATCGTTCCCAAGCAAATAGGATAGATTCCATGGTCCAAAAATTAGAAACCAAATTTTAGGTTCCACATTTGGAACCTACTTACCCTAAAACTGGTCGCCCTAGTTCACTTAACTTCATGTAAAACCCGATATTGAAATGTTTACATTATCTTGTCCCTTGAAAATCCATTTGAACAATATGTTTGGAGTTTGGTTGGTTTGGTTTTTAGTTGGTTCCTGGTGTTTTCATTTGGTAAGAGAATTTATAATTTGTGAAAAATAAATTTTTTGGCTAAAATAATCGATAAATGCAGAAAACAAAAATGAAAAATATTTTTGGGCAGGGAGTGTATTTTTTTTTCCGAACATACTTA
Organism: Melaleuca alternifolia; assembly: GCA_019926035.1. Lineage (NCBI taxonomy): Eukaryota > Viridiplantae > Streptophyta > Magnoliopsida > Myrtales > Myrtaceae > Melaleuca > Melaleuca alternifolia. The sequence continues at coordinate 924,762 of JAGKPW010000400.1, read as the reverse complement.
TCAAAGGCTTTTTGTTGCAATTATGGGCTAATTACTTATCACTTGACCTTCTTAAGATTTGTTTGGACTTATAGATTTGTGAAAATGATCGCGCCCCTTTTCTTCTATTATTTGAATTGTGAATGAATATGGTTTCTAGCGCTGCGAATACCAAGGGGGCCAACAAAAAAAAAAAACGTGTCCCATTAGTTTTAAATATTTTTCGTTCTAGGATCTATAAAAATTAATGAGGAAGTTTATTGTCAGATACTCGGTTAAGTCTTATCAAATATGCTTTAAGGATTTAAATTTTGCTAGAGTAACTTTAAATTAAATGCATGCTTTTTTATAATCTCAATTTGTCTTGAGAAGTGCGACCTATTTTAGTCAACTTAATTAATGCTCGTGGTCACTGGTTGACGAGACTTGTTGAAAATAATTCCAAGTTGGAAATTGAAAACCTAACTTTCTTGATCCAAGTAAATTTCCAATCTTGAGTAGGTTTTCTGAGTGGAAAAAGTTTCCTATTTTGATTCAATTCTTATTTATATATGAAAAAGGAAGAGTACCCAAGAGGCAACTTTTTTTGTTAATTACACCCAGAAGATATTCGAGAGTATTGATGTCAATAAACCATGTGAGGTAAGATTTGAACTTCCTTGTAGATATTATTTATGAGAGGTGAAAAACATTGAGAATGTTGGAGCGATTCAAGTATGATTGCAATCTTCATTGTATTGCTCGTACGATTTAAAATGAAACTATTTATTAGTCTCCCTTTGGACATAAGTCACATTGATCAAATTACGTAGGTCAGGCGTCTGATTTGTTTTCTTGTCCCGTCTATTTTTTTGTTCAATCATTTGCTTCCACAATACTAACTTGTTTGGCACAATTCAGCCAAATAAGCTCTCTCTCTCTCTCTCTCGCGCTCTTTTGGGTAGGAAAGAACAACCCACCATTCTATCTAGAAAGCAGGCTAAGGACAAAGCTCTACATTCTTTTGCCCTTCAGGACCAACTTATCATAGTTTTTCTTGATATAATGGATGATGATCGTGAGAACCTTGTATGGGGACTCGCACTCCCTTATGGAGTAGTGCATCGTCACATCGCAATGTACTAATTTATCCATAAGACAAGATGGCGGGCGAACTGTATCTCATGTTCTTGGAGGGTGACGAAGACTTTTGATTTACGATGAGATATATCGAGATGCTGATAGATGACGGGACAATCAATGACGTTTTTGTGAGGGACTTCGTTAAGGAGCGTAGCGTGTCTCAACCACCGTTAATCCATTTTAATGCATGATTTATTTTTATTTTTAAATTGGGTGGCTCTAGACAGAAAATCATTTTATTAATTATGGATGTGGATGAGTATAATAGTTTTGTGGAGATGGATAATTGAGCGGAGAGGGGATGCCGGTTTCCGCCTCGTGCAGTCACGTCCCCGTCGCTTTAGCTCAACCTTGGAGGAAGTCTCTTTTCTCGGTCGCAGATCGTGTTCGGGTCTGACGGCGTCCTTTCGCCTCCTGAGCTTTTGCAAAAATTCACAAAATGTTAAAAAAAAAAAAAGAGAAGATGATACCACCCAAAATAAAAGAAAATATATTGAATGTTTTTTACATTTTAAGTATTCGAACTTTTTTTTTGTGCCATAATAAATATATATCATTGATAGAATTATAATAAAGAGTATATAAATCTCGATACAAAAATTTGGGGGTATTCATGTTAAGACTTTTGGTCCCGATCAGCAACAACAACCTCATTTTCAAAATTACATGGAAAAAGAAAAAAAAAAAAAAGGCATAGATGCGTACTCAATGAGCAAAAATGTTGAGCTTATAACATCCAAACAGAAATGGTCCAACTTTTTCAAAGGATCGAGAAAAAAGCACGGTTGCTCCAGGGAAAAAATTACCGGCGCTCATGGGGTACGGACACGTCAACCGAGCCAAAAACCGACGCTGTGCGTTTAGAGTATATATATATATATACACACACACGCATAAAAGCGATGTCGTTTTGATAGTGCTTTTGGCTCACTCTCTTCGGACAACACGAGCTACTTTCGACGGCAAATATCAGTGGGCAGTGGGCACGAACGTGTCCAGCCTCATCGTGTCGAGGTCTTCGGGTTGGTTTGAGACGATCATCAATTTGGACATAAAGCGCGCATGAGATTAAACGCAGAATGGCAAATCCAATCTCTATTCCCCATGAATAACGGGAACTCGGAGGTCTAATATTATCGCTAACAATTTCATAAAGCAGCGTAGAGGGTATGCGGATTCTACACTTCCATTCTCATCGAGTTATGTCTCAGGACGAACGTGCCCGGAAACGACGGCTTCGACCGAATCAGGGGAGATCAATTACGATCGGTTATTGTTCGGCGGGCTCAGTTCTTGTTCTTCAAGAGCATCGCGCGCAGCTCCGCCACGTCGATCTCCTCGGCGCGGTTCTCGGGCCTGTAGTACCCGGTCTTCGGGTCAGGCACCCACGGGAAGCTCTCGGTGGATCTGGCCATCTCCTCCCCTGTTTTCTTCGACATCACGGCGCTCCTCGTCGCCCCTGCTTTCGCGAAGCTCGAAGCAAAATCTATAGTTATTGTTCGGCGGTTCTCGTTGGTTGCGCATCTAACACGAGATGTATTCTTAATTAGTTTGTGTAGATGAATAGATTAAATGGAGAGAGAGAGAGAGAGAGAGAGAGAGAGAGAGAGAGAGAGAGGCATTGGGGATTTACAGCTATTGCCAAGTTGGACGCATTTGGAGGGACGATGTTTCTGGGCACGACTTTTCGCCAATTTGACGAGCCGCCGGTGAAGCCAGTGAGCGCGGAGCGATGCTGGCTCACCTCGCACGGTCAAGCCAGCGTTGCTCCTCTCGCTCGTGTTCGTCCCAAAAACAAAAAGAAAACAAAAAGAAATTGATTACGTAGCTTGTGGCGTGGCCCGGCGACGTACACATTGAATGCGTCAGTCGAGCCACGCCGATGCTGTTGCGTACTTCGACTAAAAGCTATTATTATTTTTAGTAATGTATTTTCCTTCGTGCTTTCAAATGGCACGGACGGCTTTCTCCGATTGGACACAATTAAGTATGTTCATGTCATGCATCTCTAAGACTATCGGGTTTGAGTTTTGAAAATTGTGATTTGATCGACGAACATGTCGCTTGGCACAACAACATAAAATTCAATCGGAAAGATCGTGGTACGAGACGATTCTAACACAAATTACGAAACTGCCGGTCCCCCACACGTGCTGGCTTCCTACAACGAAATCTCAATGTCCAATTTCCCACAGAGGTGTGTACTTCTCTAATGTTTCAAAAACAAATTGCTCATTATGTCGATTGGGGTGTTCTCTCACTAAAGATAATGGTCGGAAATCCGCAGCCCCGGATCGCCCAAAATAGACTAAGCCCCATATCCATTAATTGCTAAAGAGCAATTATAAAATAAATTGTTTTAGAAGAATTAAATGAAATGGACCGTATGTTCTTCTCTTATTGTGGTGATTCTCGAAAAAAAAATTCAATTCTGGGAAGCTGCTAAAGGACATTCAATCCGTGACAATTAAAGCACAATTTTCGATCGGTATAAGTCTTTCGCGTATTCTTTAGTAGAATTTGTTTCCGTTCAAGGATTTTAGTGATCCGAAAAACTGAACAATAAGAAATATTCAACCTAATAAAATGTGTCAGACGGTCAAAGCAAGGTTACATCCTTTTGAATTACTATTATTGTATGCCAATCATCGATCTCAATGGCATAAGTGAGCTAGAAGAAGTTCAAAGCTATACTTGAATTTGATTCATCTCGCTGTCTGTCCACCGATCTACAAATTTTGCCGTGTTTAGCGACGTCCGCTGTAACTGGATCGAATCCGGTTGCGGGAATCCCCATCTGGAAACTCAAGAACTAGAACCCAATGGGCTTGCATCTTCTCTAGAGTGGGCATATGGATTCTTTGGATCCAAAGCAGGAGAATCGGTTTTCGATATTCTTCTACCTTGTTCTGATCGTCTAATTCCATTTTGTCAATCGAAGCGGGCGAGCTCCTTTGATCTGAAGGGAAGGCTGCTAGAACTTCAACCGAGATGAGGAGAGCTTGAGCATGGGAAGACAACCCCAACTCGATCGGATCAAACTCGATAGCCAATGGACGAGGAATCTAGCCTGGCATGAGCAGGAGGGCTGTCGCGAGGCCGCCGCGAGACGACAACGGAAAAGCTCAATCCTTAATGTCGCGCTTGCCCTAAGCAGTTGATGACAACGTATTGTCGAGTCCTCTTCGACGAAAATTGCAGGAGGACGATGAAGGCGTGGTAGCGGGTCAGAAAGTACGTGATTAGGCAAAAAGGCCGAATAGGGAGCGGGCTCTTTCGGATTGCATAGGAAAGGAGCAGACTCCAGAGACTTTCTTGTTTTTTTTTTTAGATTCGGCCCGTTTTCCTTTGTTGGGCTTCTTTCTTGTCTAAGGATGATCGGATTAAAAAGGCACGTGGAATTTTTTTTTAGTAAAAATGCCACGTGGAATATATTTTTATTTAAAAAATGCGACATGGATTCTTTTTATTATTTAAAAATCTGACTTGACACTTCCGGCGAGCCATGTCATTTTTTAGCCGGAATTAACACTTAAGTGATCCGGCGGAAAGTTTTGGTACTAAAGTGAGCACTGTACACAAGTTATGGTACTTCTAGTGTCATTCTCTCATTTTTTGACAATGAGATATGATTTTACTTGGATTAAACATATTTTGTCTTTTATTTTATTGATTCAAAAGGACATGGAGATAAGCTGACTAATTTATTTTCAAAATCTTGGCATGTGTGTGGTATGTGAATGAGAGCAATGACAAATTAATTTAATCGAGAGATGTTCAGATTTTATGAAATCATTGTTAATTTTTTTAAAAGTTTAAATTGTTAGAAGAAGAAGAGACGATGAATGATATAAATTATAAATTGTGAATCAAACTTAGTGATTAAAAGGTAATTTGATCAGTTAGCATAAAAAGAAAAGGGTGTGTGCTCTAGCGAAAAGGATGTGGAAATAACATCTCCCAAAAAAAGAAAATTAGCTGAAATCGGGGAATAAAGATTTCTAGAATTTGTGGTTAATGGTCCATGCGAAAATATAATCAACTCTTTTATTTATTGATTTATTTTTATGAAGGTTTTTCAAGTCTATGTATGGATTGAAGTTATAAATGGTATTGAATATGTCTAAATTCGCAAATTTCTTTTAATCGAGGCACCGAGTTTTGTTTTACAGAGGAACACATGACAAATTGTAGAATAAGGTACAAATATTACCAATTTACCGAATGATAAGTTATGATATGCTTATCAAGCCAAATAGAAAATTATCCAAAAAGTCATTTTTGTTTACTTTTCTCTTTTTTTTCTTCCCCCCTTTTTCCCTTCATTGGCGATCGCGGGACCTCATCAATAGACAGAAGAGGTTGTCGATTTCAAGTGAGGGCCGACGTCAATTGATCAGGTCAAGGTCACCCCTGCCAACATTGCTAGCCCAAACCTAGGCATCCCTCACCCAAGGTTGGTGAGGATGGCTCTAGCCTGAGGCCAACGAGGGACACTCAGCCTTAAGAGAAAAGAAAAGAAGAGAAAAACAAAAAATAGAAATGAGGAAAAAGTAAACAAGGTAAATAGTGGACAAGAAAAAACAAATTAAAAGTTGATAAAAAAATTAAAAAATTATAAAAAATTATTCATGTCAACAACTGGCCATGCCAACGCTGACTGTGCTATGTAAGACAGTTGACGATCATATCAATAATTTTGAGCTCAAATTGACCAAATGGAATCAATTGGCAAAACGTAAAAATATTTATAACTTAATTGGCATAATTATAACATTTAGGTCTAAATTGGCAAAAGTGTAATATGTTTAGGACCTTTTGAATATTTTCCCTCAAGCTAATAGTTCCATTATGCTGCTGTGTGTTCTAGCGACGGGTGGTTTAAATAATTCGCTTAGTGTTTGGTATGTATTCGCAAGACCATGAAATGACAAATCTTCTATATTAATTGCAACTTTTAGAGGTTTGAAGAAAATTATTCCAAAGAATTGTCTTTGTTAAAAAGTTGTTGGCCTTCCTCTTCAGGTATTAACTGTTGCAAAACGTATCCACCGATGGGATTCTTTAACGCCATGACTGTAATATCCAAAACAAACCGGATCCAAAGGATATGAATTATTTAGCCATGCGAATCAGACCCAATTCGAGACTAAAAGACACCTGAATCTATATTAGACCCAAATCCGGCTTGGCCCGAACTTATGCGAAACCAAAATGGGAACACTATGGGCCCGAGAGTTTACTCTAACTCAAAATTTTCAACAACGCAATTAGCCTTTCCACTGATGGAAAAATACTACAGTTCAGAAATTCAAACGATAATCTATACGCGTTCCATGTACACGTAATTCGAAATTCAAGTCTTACTAGTTATGACTTCTTTCTTTACCATTCTAATTTAACTTCATTGCAATCTAAACAAATCTACTTCACTAATAGTTACGAGCTATCTTCAAATTGACTTGATCGGTAAAAATTCGAATGGCAACCGAAAATCGACATTGATCCTATATTGTAACTATCGGCTATAATTGGCAATCAGCTCCGGTCGAGTTAAAAAACACTTGGTGAGTTATGTTATATCGGTAGTTTATTCCGCAAGTACTCTGTAAATAATACGGGCGCCTTTGCATGTGGAGCTCCAAAAGATTGCAAGGTTGAGTCCCTTAGTCGTTCCTCCGTTTCAAGAAATCTCCATTCCTCCAATGACGTTGGTTCGACACGCGTGCTCAAAATTAGCCAGTGACTGTTGCTCGAATGAAGCAATCCAACCGTGCATGGTGGAAATTTTTTGTGGTTATACCTAGAGGAGGTTGCCGATGCTGCTCGCCAGTCCTTGCCTCTTCGCTTGTTAAATGAATTATTCGTATTTGATTTGTGTTCGGATGCAATCATCTTGAATATAGTAATAATGATGGTTGAGATAATTTTCATATGGTGTTGACACTTGGAGGCGTTATTAAAGAAAAAGTGCAAATAGGCCCCCATAAAAGAATCGACATTTTAACTTAGATATCATCAACAAAATGCAAGTGGTTTGGAAAACAATTTACTTATTGCCAAGATAAATAGATAAATGTGATTAAGAAAGTAATTATGGATCAACATTATAGATTATAGTTTATTGTATGATATGTTGTTGTACAAATATTACACTCAAGCCCGAATTGAATGTAATATTCACCGCACAAAAATAAAAGCCATAGCTTTTTATTTCCTCTTTCTTTACTTGCGTTGAGTTCTTTCTTTCTTTCTTTTCTTGTTGACCAGCCAATACTCAATCAATAGATCGAACTTGGATAATATTCTTTCTTTTTTTGATTTAAGAGGAAACCAAATCCCTAACATACAACCTTACCAAAAAAAAAAAAATCCCTAACATATAGATGTGTATGCCATTCAAAATCAGAATTCTTTAAATTTATTTCCTGTCAAATTTAACAAAACTCATCTTATATCCTTCAATTAGATGGGATACCGTAAGCAATTCAAACTCAAAGATATTATTTAAAAAAAATTATTGGCTAATGCGCTCTTCATCACATCCCTTATGCTTGCCCTTGCAAAATTGCCGTAATACTGAGTACTATGATAGACAATTGAAGAATGTCGTCATTACGCCTCGTCAAAGGCGGAACCATGCCTTTCTTCTGCGATTCCTGGGTGTCGCATGTATCTTCGTCCGTCAACACTGCGGACACCCAGGTACTCACATCGAAGTAATGCTTCGCCTTGTAAGCTGGGGTCAAATCCTTACCTTCAGTGGACGTGTACACCTCCAAGCAGAGCGAGAGCGCCTGGAGGAGGCGCGGTTGCCTCTCTTGCTTCACCAATTGCTTAATGTATTTGGTCGTGCCCGTCAAGTTGGCTTGCAGCAGCTTGAGCCCGATCAACCCTAGTCCCTCGAGATCCGCCCCGTGGCTCTCTGGGACCGAATCAAGAGACTTCACGCAGTAGTTGAAGTCTAAGTCTGGATTCCCGCTCGCAAGCTTCTTGCAGGTGTCCTGAACGACGTCGTCTGCGGATTGCACATGGTGTAAGATGACGAGGAGGAAAAGGGTCAGGAAGAAGGAATAGGTCGAGAATGCATGATTCATTCTTCTCGTCATTGAGGTGGGAGATTCTCACGTAGTTTTGTCGCGCGTTGGTACTAATAGATCGAAGCGGTCGTTAGGTTAAATAGCGACTCCAGTTCATATGCGGTACATGCCAAATCTTGTAATTAAGAACAAATATTCTTGAAGAGGAAGGTGGATCAGTGCAATCTTATCGGAGAATCCAGCTTTAATGGGGAGATTATTTGGATATCTTGTAATTATGGCTGTTCATTGAATTGTAATTTGAAAGAAAGGAAATATAATTTATATATATATCTATATATATTCCAGCCACATAAAGCAACTTCTGATAAAGACAATCTAAAGATTCACACATGGAATCGCTGAAGATTACGATTTTAGATGATAGTCATGACCATGACTTCCATCCATGAGCGATGCACAAGGCGGTCTTGTATTTGGTAATGATTGTAGACATTCACCACTTATATGAGATCAATTATTATATCATAAAATTCGTGCTTGAGAGATTTATTACAAAGTATAAAATTGAAAGATCTCATCTCACTTTTTTGCTATCATACCAACGAACATATGCTCGTATTGATATTTATTACCACAAAATATAGAGAGCTTTCGATTTTGAAATGAAAAAAATTTGAAAGCAAGTTGAAGTCTTAGAGGCCATTGGTTACTACTATATTAGTTTTTTGCTTTTGAAAGTCAAAAGAGAGTTTTCACATGGAAAAACCTTTCGGATGGCTATGACTCAGTTATTTCGAAAAGCAAAAAGAAATGCAATCTATTATAGTTTTAGATTGATGGAGGGAAATTCTTCTATTGAAGAACATATACTAACCTCTTCTTCATAACCAAAAAAATAATTCCCAATAGCTATCTTCAAGATGAGTCAAAGGAAAGTTGCCTTGAAGTTGCCTATGGGTTCCTTAAAATTGTACAAATTGATGGAAATGGGTTTGAAACATCTAAATAACCTAACTCTATATAGGTATTGATGGGTTTGGACAAGACACCCATATTCAATCCATTTTCGTTATCAGCTTCAGCCCAAGTTCTGCAAAGATGAAACTTCTTCCGGTGCATTTGGGAATCTGCTCTCTCCACTACCTCGCTTCCTCTTCGAAGACTCTCCATTCATCCTTCACTTTGGCCTCCCCACAATCCGAGGTACTCTAGTCATTACTCCATTTTTAGGGTTCTGAGTTTGACTTTTGCGTGTGCTCTTCTGGTGTGGTTGATGCCTGAAAGCGTTTCGATCAATTGATCTGTTCCATTTGCAATTTCCGGCTGTAGCGCCACCGCCAATGCCTAGCACGCGATGCTCTCAGAAGAGTTAGTTATATTTTCTGTGAGTTAAAATTGTTTTAATTAATTATGTCGCTGGCCGGGATCGATAGTGGGTACGTGATGAATTGTAAATGACTTAGTGTTTTCTGGGATGATATCATCTTTTGCTTTGGGTGTCTGATGAATTAGCCCCTTTTTATAATTTTTTTGTGAATTACTGAACCCATAATTCTCCATTCTTTGGGTGTTTTGCTGATAATTATGGTAATTTTGTCTTTCAGTTATGTTTACATAATTGTTTGCATTCATCGTTCGTTCCAAGACGCCCATAAAGACTCCGGAGGCCTCCATTGTTCATTGTTCTTCTTAAGCTTCCATTTGCCCACTAAATTTCCACGGGAGTATTCATTTTTATGTTTGATAGAAAAAGAGGATGATTTTCTTGCATGGGATTCTCCTAGTTTGTGAGTTGTGTGTGTGTGTGTGTGTGTGTGAGAGGAGAGAGAGAGGAGAGAGAGAGAGAGAGAGAGAGCGAGAGAGAGAGAGAGAGAGAGAGAGAGAGAGAGAGAGAGGAGAGAGAGAGAGAGAGAGAGAGAGATGGATTTGTGTGGAACAAGAAGGTGAAGTTGAGATAGATGTAAATTTATTCTTCCAACTACTTGTAACTGCGCAGCATGTCTGAAAAAAAGAAAGATATTTAGGCCGTGGAATTTGACGGAAATTACTGAAAAAAGGATTAAATTTAGTTTAGTCAGTAAAGGGTGCATCTAGAATATATGTTGGCATAACACATGCACGCTTATGTAGTTGTTTATAGGTTTTTCAATTTTTGGTTTCTCTTACAATTCCTATTTATTTACTTACATCTTCTTATGCTGTTAATTTTTTTTAACATATACAAATTTATCCAAGTAATACATTAAAGTGAGCTAAAAGGGTACAAGACATGGATATTACGTAGATTGCACTAAATATGATTACGATTTGATAATATAGGTCAAGTTGGGTTGGGCATGGATTGGGTGCGAATCAAGTCAGGTACAGCTCATTGAATTTGTTTTGTATGGAAGTGGATTAAAACGGATTAAATTGGTCAATTTTGATTGGGCTATTTTTGGCCCAGTCCAACCCACTCATTTGATGTGTTTAGTTATAATATAGTTCTATCTACTTCAAAATTAAGGTAATTAGTTTGTTGAAAGTCTTAAAACTTAATAAAAAAGTGCAATCATATCATAAAACTTTCGTATGTGCAACAAGTTCTATAATTTATCAGAATGGTGCAGTCATATCTCTTTATTAATTTCGTCTAATTTAACTAATAGAAAATATTGGCATTAATTTTTTCATTACTTTCTTATGACTCGTGACACCGATGTAGAGTCTACTAAGTGCCACATAAAAAACTAAAAATCTACAATGAAAAAGGGAAAAAAGATTAAAAAATTATAAAAAGCATAAGAAAAGAAAGATGAGATGCAAACTAAAATAATGAAAAAGCTAAAAAAGGAAAAGGCAGAATTATAATTTTTATGACTCAATTATACTTTCGTGACGTGGTTTAAAACTTTCAATATACTTATTACTATCATATTATTAATGTTTTTCATGTCATTGAGGGGATGGTTATCGATAGGAATAGATTGATTTTTTGAAATTCGATGTCGACTAAGTTTTCCTTAGAATCAGATTTGGAATATCAATTTTTAAGCACGGGACATAGACAGTATCAACCTATGGACTCGAGCTTACATATAATTAATCTTGGAACGTACCTTTTTGCTAGTGGAGACTGCATAAGCGACAAATAAACTACAAAATCGGATTAAGATTGCCATTTAATCCTACTAGATGATTTCGTGTGGATTGAAAATCGGAAGACTCGATCAAAACAGTCATTATATGGATAAACTTAAATTCTTAAACAGATGCATTAGGGAGAGAGTTCTGAGACGTGGAATCCCTAAACTTGGATGATCAATCAATTTGAAATCAAAGTCATTGTCATATAGTTTTAAGGACAAAAATCACTGACCATCTCCTTCAATTGCCTAACAAACAAGCAGAGAACGTCAATAATATGACCGAGGGAAAGTTATAAACTTATTATACAAATGTTAATTCAATTTTGAACTTTTCAATTTGGCCAATTAATTCATAAACTTTTTGACGATATGTCAATGTAATCTTGCCTCCCAATTTTGGTAGGAATCGTTGATGAGGGGAGGGCACCATGCCATGTTGGACAGCATGTGGACAAATTTATGATTTTAGAATAATTTTTATGATTTTTTTCTTTTCTTTTTTTCCTCTACTAATTTGAACCTTGACGGAGGTCACCGCTCAAAGGCAAGGGGTTGTGACAGCTTTACTGATTGCAACGAGAGCCTACAAGTCTTTGTCGATGAAGTTAAAAGAAAAAAAGGAAACAACTTCAGAAAACTTTTGTAAAAACCGTGAAAATTACCTATAATCTGTGCCAATCAAACCATGTAAGATGCGTGAGTCAATATCAGCGATTTCCTGCTAAATTGGTTGAAAGGATTATTTATATTAGCAAATTTTCAGAAAGGTTGGGACTCAATTGGTTAAATAAAATGTTTATGACTGAAATGACATCGGTACAATAAGTTTAATATGTTTTTTTAATATATATTTTGAAATGGACGGAGTACATCCGAGTTTAGGCAAATTAATTAGATAAAGACATCAAGCAAATAAGAAAAATTAAGAATATAAAATAAGTTGGCCCCCACTTTTCACGACCAAAAATGCTAATAGGTTGATTTTCACAACGTGTCAAGTGTGGGGTCACGATTTTTCCTTTTGACTGGTATGTCGACTTTCCGACTTAAGGTGGTTGATGTCCATGTTGCGTAGAGCCATGCCAACGTAATCTTAGGGGCACTTTTAAACCATGGTGTAGGTCCTTTACCCATGCGGATGTCTCGACGAATGTTAATCACATTGATGGAAAATAAATAAGTTATTGTGGTAGGCACACGAATCCTATCGATCTCCTCATTGGAAGAAAGAGATAGAGAAAGATTTAAACTCATGACTGACAAACAAACTTGAGAATTTAACTTCCTTTTCTTTTCTAAATTGAAGGAGTGTAACTTCTTTCTATAGGTTTTTTTTTTCCTTCCTTTTTTGCTAAGTACGGGATAAATTTGTACAATTTTAAGGAACCCATATGCAATCTCAAGACAACTTTCCTTTGACTCATCTTGAAGATAGCTATTGGGAATTATTTTTTGGTTATGAAAAAGAAGTTAGTATATGTTCATCAATAGAAGAATTTCCCTCCATCAATCTAAAACTATATATTAGAAAATCATTTTTAATGATTGTATTGCTTTTAAGATAATATATAGCATTTCTTTCTGTTTTTCAAAATAACTGATTCTATTCATAGCCATCCGAAAGGTTTTTCCATGTGAAAACTCTCATCTGACTTTCAAAAGTGAAGAACTAATTATATAGTTTCTCTATGAACTTTCTCTAGGACGTTGTGGGCTTTGGAAACAGAAGACAAAAATCCATGTTATTTTTTATGATCCCTTTGCCAATCTTGGACACAATCGGTGCTCGTTAAAAGGTTCAGCTCTCTACCATATCGATTGGGACGCTTGGGTTTTGGTTTTCACAATGTCTAATGAAGGAGTCCGGGATTTGATTTTTTCTTATTTAAGATAGACTTCCTCGTCATCCAAAAAAGAAAATTTGTATAGTTCTTACATTACAGCTTGTAGTGAAGTGTCTATCCTTTGGAGAAATTGGTTGTGCAATCTTTAAAAAGGGGTTAAAAAGTAAGAACTTCACGATGCTCTCCTCCCCTACTAATACTAAACTAGGTTACAAACTTGTGTAGTCAAAATTGTGCTTGTGTCGAGGGAGTCCTAAAGAGTATGTTTATTATGGGTCAAGTCAACTGCGGAGATATGTCAGTGCATCACTTTCAAATGACTAGACAAGTACCATATTTTCATTCATATAAAAAATATTGTATGGTAAAATCATGAGCATACACATAAAAATAAACAAACACAAGCATTCGCCATTCGACCATTCGATTAATTTTTTCCCGAAAAAAGGCCAAATCCTGCGAGGAAACTTGGGTCCGGAGGGACCCGGAAATGATTTATGAGGCGAATGAGCCGTGGTAAATTTGTTCTCACCGGTCGTCCTTGGAAAGTTTAGTTCATGTTGGTAGTGCGACTTTCTAATAAACTCGAGCTGCCACGGAGACGGGTTGTTCCGATAAAGAAAGAGAAGGATCATCAGTCGATCTTGGACAAGCGCCCAAGGACTCGAATTTGACGAAAGAAGTTCATGACTTGGATTTAAAGGAGAGAAAATAAGAAGCCAAGAAACCAACGAGAGTCAGATCTTCAACCGGGCCCAATCTGGGGACTCATTGGAAATTTGACCCCCCAAATATTATATCAGAGGCACTGCACTCCGAAGAAAAGAAGATGAAGGAAATGAGCACCTTTTATGGAGTGTATTACAAGGGAAAAGGAAAAATTTACTTCATTGCAAGTGAGAAGAAATAAAATTGTCAAGTCTCTAGTATGCACGCACAGTTAAAGCAGATCAAGGACGGGGACCCGGATCACTTGACCGCGCGAGCGATCCCTGTCCGTTGGATGGGGGTGCCCCCAACAATAGGGGGGCTTTTCCCCCATCCAACGGTTCCTGCCTCAGGTTAGGTGACTTGCGGGCAAGGAATCCTTTTAATGCGTGACTAGAGAGTTGCAGGGGTGTGAAGATGGAATGTGATCGGAAGCAAGAACATCGAGTGAGTTCTAAGGTTGGAATTGTCTCCGCAAGTAAAAAAAGAAAGAAAGAAAGAAAATATCCCCAACTTCCATTTGCTTTAAATAGTTGATGATGCTGATGATATTTTCTTCGTGCTGTATTTTTTCCCTTTTTTTTAGGCATTATATAGTAACTTGCAGGCAAGTCGGACACAGTTAACTAGGTCATCTCTCTCTCTCTCTCTCTCTCTCTCTCTGTGTGTGTGGGGTAGATATTGACACTATAATATTCTTCTTATGTGTCTTTACTCACGTTGCCTCTTCACATTCTCTATTCTCTCTCAGGCTCCCCTTCTCCTCGCTACACAGCAACACCAGAGAGGAAAGAGGAGGGGGAGCATATAGCCCCGTTTCGGATGCAATAACTATTGCTTCTGCGCCAATCGACCACGGACCCTTACAATAATGCTTGGATAGAGTCCCTAGAGCTCGCCACCATACACCCTCTTTTAAATAAAAATATACACTAATAATGATTGACCATAATAACTTGTTAAGTTTATTTTATCTCTAACCATTCATTTTTTAAAATGATAGTTATTGCATCCGAAACTTGTAAACCTTCTTTGATTAGTTACTTAATGAATGTAAAGCTTTCTCGTTAGCAAATAAAATCATTAAAAAAATAGAGAAGATCCATTTGTTGGGCTAGGCGAAAGCGCGACATGTGCCCACACTCCTAACGATTCACGCTCTATGATCACAAATCTTGATCGAGGACTATGGTAAGGTTTATGATGCATTTGAGCATGATAATAATAAGAGATAATTGCCACAATTATCAATGTAAACAATTATACTCTATACATTATATATCCTCCCAATATTTCAAACTCTCGATTTGAATTTCCTCTATTTAAATTAATCTCTTTACTCTTGTGCACATCCAAAATCTTATACCTTAATTGCCATCCCATTCCTTTTTTTCTACCATTTCTCTCTTCTCGTGCGGAGCAGCACAGCAGTCACTGGTAGCCACCCCTTAATGTCCAAGGCTCGACCATCACGTCAACAATCGAACCCTCTCGGCCAAGGCACCTCTCCCCGCATCCATGTCTCCGTTGGTGGCGAGCTCATTTGCGATTCGGGGTCAATTGCCAATTTGGTCCTCAACCTTTTGCTACTTTGCCTAATAAGTCTTAAACCATTTTTTCATGTCAAATAAGTCATAAACCTTTTGCAATTTTGCCGGTTGAGTCCTTCCGACGGACTTTGGCCAGAAAATGCCTACGTGGCGACGACGTGGCGCGTCGGACCTCGCCGACGACGACGTGGTGCCATGTGGCGATGACCAGAGCCAAAAAATTTTTTTTCTTTTTTTTTTCCTTGTTTTTCTTTGAGAAACACACTTGGCTGGCGAGCTCCGGCGGCCAAGTGTGTTTCTCAAAGAAAAACAAAGAAAAAGAAGAAGAAAAAATTTTCGGGTTCGATCATTGCCATGTGGCTGCCACGTCGTTGCCGGCGAGATCCGGCGCGTCACGTCGTCGTCATGTAGGCATTTTTCGGCCAAATTCCGCTGGAAGGACTCAATCGGTAAAATTGCAAAAGGTTTAGGACTTATTTGGCATGAAAAAAAGGTTTAGGACTTATTTGGCAAAGTAGCAAAAGGTTGAGGACCAAATTGGCAATTGTCCCAGTGATTCGTGATGGTGAGTTCAGACAAGTTCGACTTAAGCCCGTGACCCGCAAACACTAAGGTGGGCCTCGAGCATGCGAAGGCCACGAACATTCAAGACAAGCTCGAGAGCAATGCAAGCTTTTTAGTAAAAGCTTAGCCATGGTGGCCGTAGCCACTAGATATATTCTAATTGACCTACCATAAGTCAGTAAGGGCCTGTTTGGTAAAAAATGTTTATGTTTTTTGGAACAAAAATTTCTATTTTTTTTCCCGAAGAACAAAAAACGACCAGAAACACATTTGTTATTTTTTGTTATCAAGAACAAATTTGGAACAGAAATAAGAAGTATAAAAAACTTGTTTCTTGTTCTTGGAATACTTTTGAAAAAACACTTTTTATTTTTCTTTTGATCATCTTTCCTGCCGCGGCCCCTTCCGATCGGCCAGAGCCATCGCCAACTGTCGACCGCCGCTATCGCCCAACCCCCGACTCCGGTGGACGGTGAGCTGTGGGCGGCGGCGACAGGTAGCGGCGGTTGGCAATGATCGGTCATCCGTGAGCGAGAAGAAAAAATGAAAATAACAGAAAAATTATAAATCGTACCAAACGCATTTCTATAATTTTTCTATTCGTAGAACAGAAATTTTAGGTAGTTACCAAACACTTGTTCTACTCAGAAGTTGTTCCGGAAAGTAAAAATATAAAAGAATGTCGCTTAAAAGAAATTATTCTTCGGAACAGAAACATTACTAAACACATCCTAAGAGAGGAACTCAATATTTATTTTAAATTGCAAGGAAGATGATTGTAAATTCTCTAAAAAGGATTAGGGCTATTTGTGATGAAAAAAGTAAGAAAGATAATGACATACATGATTTTTGAATTTTGACCAATATACAATATGGTCCATTAACTTTAATTTCCTCGATAGAACTTTAGCCCTAAGAGAAGTTTCAAATAAGGACCCGAAGTAGTATCATTTTCTCAAATAAGGACATGAAGTGTACATTATTTTCAAATAAAAGCCTGAAATGTCCTCATTATTTCAAATAGGATTCTGAAGTAGATTATGTTTCAAGTAAAAATCTGAAGTGATTAATCAGTCTCAAAAAATGATCTGACTACATCTGCTGATAAAGGCATTTTCATCTTTTGCTTTTTTATGCCCTTATTTGAAACTATGATAACCACTTCATGACCTTATTTAAGAAAAAAATGGCACTTTAGTCCATTGTTTGAAATAATGTCAACTTCATGTCCTTATTTAGAAAACGATAGCACTTCAAGCCCTTATTTGGAATTTTCCCTTAGCCCTATGCTTGCTAAAGTCCCTCGACTTTCACTTTGCTAAATGTTGTCCCAACAACTTCATACAATTAAGATATCGGTTTGAATATGTACAAGAAAAATTGGATATTTTCCATATACTTCACAGACTAGTTTGAATGTAAAATTTACGGACCACGTTGAATAAATCAAAACTTCAGAGATCATATTACACATTGATCTAAAATTTAAGGATTATTTTGAATAAATTGAAAGTTCAGATACTACGTTAAACATAAAGTTGAAATTTTATAGATTATTTATATAATTTTTTCGAAAATAATGGTAGACGTGGTCTACCACCTTTTTCTAGGGGCATCAAACGGGTGGGTCGGGTCGAGTCAAATATAGGTCGGACCATATTTGACCCATTTAACCCGTTTTGACCTATATTCATGTAGTGTAAAAATATAATGACACATATCCGACTTGACCCGTATTGTTAAAATACTTTCATATTTAACCAAGTTTAGGAAATTTTGCTTGGTGATTTTTTTTAACATGTATTGTTAAAAAAATTTTATGCAATACGAATTGATAATTTTTCTATTTTTTTTTGAAATTTTAATTATTTTTATTTTTAAAAATATTTTTCTATCACTTTTTTGCTTTTTCCTCTTCCAGTGACTGGATTCTGGTGAGCTCATCTCTCTCCTCTTGGCCAGCGACCAACTTAGAAAGAGGGAAAAAGAAGAAAAAGAAAAGGAAAGAAAAAACGAAAAAATAAGGGAAAATAAACATAATAGAATTTTTATTTTTTTAAAAAAATATAATAATTAGAATATAATAATTTTCATAGTCTAAAAATGACTTGTTAATAATATTTAAAATGATTTGTTAATAATACTTAAAGTGAATTAGGTAACCCATTTATGACCCGTTTAAAACCCATTTAAAATCCATGAGGTTGTTAAATGACCAATTTAAGACTCAACTAACTTTTTAAACTAACCTATTTATGAGATATTATCAAATATGGGTTAAAATATGGGTCTTTGACCCATTTTGCCACCTCTACTTGTAACTAGTCATCATTGATCCTGTATGATTTGAAAACCACGTTAAGTGTTGTGATTGTGACTGTTGAGTCGATCTAAATGTGAACCAACAGAAATGGAAAAGGCATCTTGATTTTTGTCTCGTAGAGCCTTTTCTCCTTGGCAACTAAAAAAATTATCTTAATACAAAAGACATTGAATTTCTTTCTTATTTGGTTCTCATTACAGAGGATGGTTGAGAACTTTTATGATGACTCTAAACACCACAGATCATTTGAACTTTCATTTTTTGCATGTCCCTGGTGCCTGCTTCTCTCCTTTTAGGTGGTGTTTGAAGTATGCCGAAACGTTTTCAAGTGTGTTTTTATTATTTCACATTCCTTATTTTTTTTTGGCCTCTATGAGAGCTTATTCTGATGAATATGTCAAGAGTGAGTATGGGCACACTTCGTCCTGGGTAGTAGTGGATGAAGCAACCAAACACCACACCTAGAAATGAGTTGTTTTCGTACCTCTTGAGGTCTGAAATCTTTATTGTTTTGCCCTTTGGGACTCTATCTTATTTGACTTATTACTTTTGCTTTGGTTTTCTCCATTACTTTCTTAATGTATTATATATGTGATACTGATGGTAGGAAGCCATAGTTTTGCCTCATTTCGTGGCTATAGCAGTTCGTCCAAGGCCTGGTGTCTGGGAATATGTCCGCGTTAATGTCTATGAACTGAGTGTAGAGCAACTGACTGTATCAGAGTATCTTGCGTTCAAGGAAGAACTTGTGGATGGCAAGTAAGCATCTCAAATTTTCTTTGTAAACATAGACACATGCAACTGAGCTCTTAGGTGATTGAATGATGAATCTAATAATTTTTGAATTATTTCTTCCTCATTTTTGATAGGCCTGAAGACAGTTTTGTTCTTGAGCTTGATTTTGAGCCATTCAATGCATCTTTTCCCCGCCCAAATCAGTCTTCATCCATTGGAAATGGTGTTCAATTTCTTATCGTCATCTCTTGTCGATTGTGTTCCGCAACAAAGACTGTTTGGAGCCATTACTTGATTTTCTCCAAGCACACAAGTATAAAGGACATGTAAGTCCACAAGAGAGACTTTGTTGGATGTAATCATCTGCTGTTGTGATAATATTACTAATCGGTATTGAGCACTACTACTGCTAGTTAGTCTTGGAGATGTACAATCGCAGTTATCGTCCATTCCTTTTCTTTGCCCAATTGGAGTCTTGATACTTTGTCTTGCTACATGTTCATGGCAGTGATTCCGCTTTGAATATGCTTTCTGTGCAGACACTGATGCTGAATGATAGAGTACCGAGCATCTCAAAGCTTCAATCTGCTTTGGCTAAAGCAGAAGATTATCTTTCTAAGCTGTCACCTGATACACCATACTCTGAATTTGAATATGTGTACACTCGTTGACATGATTCTCTTTTGAATATAAATAAAGTAGGCAGAAATACTTCTGAATTCAGAGTATAGGGGCCCGGTCATTTGGTGCCATCCGGGCAAGGAGGGCCCGTGGTGGATTCCTCGGTCATAAATTAAAAACAAAAAAACAAAATCTAAATTTTAATGCTACGTGTCTTGCCTTCTCTGCTTTAAATTTATGCAGGTTACAAGGTATGGGATTTGAGAGAGGGTGGGGTGATGCTGCAGCGAGGGTACTAGAAATGATTCATCTCCTATTGGATATACTCCAGGCTCCTGATCCCTCTACTCTAGAAACATTTCTTGGGAGGATACCTATGGCGTTTAACGTTGTCATTTTGTCTCCACATGGATACTTTGGGCAAGCAAATGTGTTGGGTTTACCTGACACCGGTGGGCAGGTAATTGCTTTTTTGTCTTAGTAAATAGAGCTTGGTAGATTATTCCAGTCTTGAGTGCGTGGCAATGTTGTAAACTCCTCTGCATTTGCTCATGTATGTATGATTAAAGAGAAATCAGTATTTTCTTGAATTGTTATAAGGAACATTCTTCTTAAAAGTTATCCCGCTAGTTGTCTCGAATTTGTAGGTTGTGTACATACTGGATCAAGTTCGCGCCTTGGAGAATGAAATGTTACTGAGGATACAGAAGCAGGGGCTGGATATAGCTCCCAAAATCCTTATTGTAAGTGTCTCTAGATGTATCTTATAGATTGAGTGCTTCATCCTTTCCTCTTTACAGATGTCTTTCTGTGTTTACCAGGTTACTAGGCTAATACCTGATTCAAAGGGAACCACCTGTCATCAACGGCTTGAAAGAGTTAGTGGAACTGAACATAGCTATATCTTGCGAGTTCCTTTAGATCTGATCTGGGAGGAATCTTGCGCAAATGGATCTCTCGGTTTGATGTGTGGCCTTATCTGGAGACGTTTGCCATGGTAAATTTTGCAGGATTGCTTGAATACTTCTTCGTGTTTGTATTAATGTTTCCAAAGATGTATTTTAATACTGGAGATACCCTAACAGAAGTTTCGTTTCCTGTGATTTCTGGTTTACACTTGGTATTACCGTCATTGTTCTGGAAACGTGAGTATTGATGCTTTCTTTCTCAGCCACTAGCATTCAGCTTTCTCTCAGTTTCTCCCTTCCATTACCTGGCTGCACATTTTGATGATATTCCCATTGCAAGACTTGGCATCTCTATACATTCAGCTAATTGTTGGCTGACTGGTAGTTCACTCAGATAAAATGGGCTTTATTAAACTATGATTTTGATTGCAGAGCTGCCAAGTAAATCCTGCACTATTGGATCTCTTTAATTATCGCAGAACTGTGTACTGCACAATAATTATACCGCTGATTGTATTCCATGCTTATTTGGTTGACTATTTGAGAATTTAGTCAGTGACTCGCTGCTATGGTCGTCACTGGTGCTATTTCTCATCCTTCAACAATTTTTTTTAATTCCTCACATTTAATTTAGACGGGTCATACTCTTAGTTATTCACGCGATAGAACAAAATGCTATTCTTTCAGCTATAGTTGTGCCTAGGTGGCAAATCATTTATGATCTGAATCTGAGATAATGAATTGGTTTGATTAGAAATGGAAGGCTTCTTGACGGCCTCTGTTATTGTTTGTTTGATATTGAACAGGATGCAGCAAATGAAATTAAAGCCGAGTTACAAGGCTTTCCTGATTTTATAATCGGGAACTATAGTGATGGTAATCTTGTTGCTTCATTATTGGCTTATAAAATGGGAGTCACCCAGGTTAGCAGTTTCTCCATTCCCTTTTTTATTTTGGAAACTTTTGCGGTCATACTAGTCTCTTCGAACTATAATGGTTAACACATTTCATGTATGCAGTGCACCATAGCACATGCTTTGGAGAAGACAAAATATCCAGATTCTGACATATACTGGAAAAAGTTTGATGAGAAGTACCACTTTTCATGTCAATTTACTGCTGACTTACTAGCCATGAATAATGCGGACTTTGTCATCACCAGCACATACCAAGAGATTGCAGGAACGTAAGTTTTCCTTTTCCTGAATATAAGAGTCGTTCATTGTAGATTGGTCAAATTATATATGTATCTCTTAAGATTGCCTGGGTAGGTTGGCCCGTCGAGGTGTTCACAAGTTGGCTTGGATACCCACTCGTATGCCAAAAAAAAAAAGGTTGGATGTGATTGTGCATGTGGTTTGTTGCTCACCACATAATCATAGTCATCTGACATCTACTAAATGCAAATAAGTTGCTAAATGTGATCAATTTGCATGGCCACTAATGTGCATGCTAATTTAAGCTGAAAAAAAAACTATAACATAGAAGTTTCAGAAATTTGATATGATTACATTTGAAAATATTAATTCTACATATACTTGTGATCTTAAGATTAAGCAACTTTAAATTCTGAAAATCCAATTCATTATCAACCAAAGTTGATCTTTTTAAAAGGAAGAAAAATTATTAACTAAGTAATAATCAAGGAAAAAAGCAACAACAATTAGATAAGGAGAAAACAAATTTCCTTCTTGTTTCTTCCCTGTAACCCAGTTGCTTATCTTGATGGATAGTCAAGATAGAACTGTCCTTTTCTAGTCATTGAAGCCCTTGTCCATTATCGTCGTCGAATCTCCATGTCTTGGAATTTTTGAAGTAGAAAGTTTTCCTGACCAACAGTAATAGGATTATTGAGATTATCAATGTTGGACATGCACATCCCAGATTGAGATATCTTAGTTTCATTTATATATCAGGCAGCAGGATGAATTCTACTATAAGCATCTATTTTAATTGGAGATTGAACATATTTTGTTAGAGTTGCAGTTTGATTTACAAAATGAATGCAAAATTAGCCGAGCATATAAAGCTTTCTGTTCTTATTTGAAGAAATGGAACCCCATAAGTATATTTCCCAAGTGGTAACTGGCGAGAATACTCTAATTCTTTAAAGTATCATCGGTGTCATATAAAGCTCTCATTCTATGGTAGTGAAAGAATGCGATCTCCACAATAATATTTTATACAGTTCATAATTCCTTCAATATGTAAATGTCAAGTGTCTACGAAAGTTTTGTCCGCTTTCAACTATTGTTACAATAAATTTATGATTTAAGCAGTTGACAATAGTGTCATGGGTGAGGCTGCATGGAAATGTCTTTGACGGTGAACAGATTCAAGCATACAGCAGAGAAATGTGTAACTTTTATCGGGAATTATGAGCAGAATCCACCTAAAAAGGTGGTTTTAACTTGCAGAATGTGTAGTGATTTTCATTCTCAGTAACACGTTGGATTATATTTTTCGTAGGTGGTTATAGTGATTGTGCAAAACTGTACGTAGTTCTGTGTCCTGGGAACTATTGTGCATTTGGGAACTGGAATTGTTAAATTACGTTTGGACTAATTATGGATTTCCTTAGATTTTTCTGGTCTCACTTTCTGCATTATTCTTATAACTTTGCTCTTCCCTCAGGAAGAATACTGTTGGGCAGTATGAGAGCCACACTGCTTTCACTAGGGGTGTGCATGGTCCAGGGCGGTCCGGTTCCCCCCCGGAACCGGGAACCGGACCGATGGGACCGGTCCGCGGTCTCTAGGACCGTGGACCGGACCGCCAAAGTCTTGGACCGGACCGGACCGGACCAACAGGTCCGGTCCGGTTCTTGGGCGGTCCAATGGGACCGGGAAAAATTCAAAAAGAATGTTAAATTAAAATGAAAATCATTTACTAGTCAAGGTAAAACAAGCGCAGCCTCATTTACAAGTGAAAGCCTTTCACTCTCCCAGGGCTGTACAGAGCTGTTCATGGAATTGATGTTTTTGATCCGAAGTTCAATATTGTTTTTGATCCATAATTAGCGGGTCATGGAATTGATGTGTGTAATCAATCCCGTCTTCAATTCCCTCTGCAAAAGCGCTGGGCCGCAAGTCCCCCATCCCCCGTCCGCGCACGTAACCTCGTCTCGGTTTCGTGCCGTGCCGGGCTCTCGGTCTATTCGTACCGGCACTGTAAGGGAGACGCTTGTTTGTCTGGTCAAGCACTCGGCGACCTTTCTCATCTCTGACCTTTTGACCACCTGTCAAATTTCCATGGAACAGCACCAGCGCAGACAGGTGTAATTACTGATCTGCTCTCCCCCCCCCCCCCCCCCCCCCCCCTCTTCCCCCAATAAAAAATAAAACAATAAAATGATAACAATAATCATTATCTTTACGTCCAAAAGCAGGGAGCAATATGGCCATCCGAAATGCATGACGAGCAGACTTTTGCAGCAGCATTCGGTATTTCCGGCTTAAGTGGATTCATTTTTATGTACGGTACCTGACCCGACAGAGGTAAATAGAAAAAATTTACAGTAACCAGTAGAATTATAGATTTGAAAAATGAAAAAAAAATGACATAAATAATCCATTCAATTTAGCTTAATATGTACGTGACTCATGTCTTTTTTAATTTGTTCAACGTGACATCCAGAAATTAGCTCAATTTGTAATGCCGTAAACCTTTTTATGTATGTTCAATTAAGCCTCTTAGTTATATGGGAACTAATGGAAATACGACGTTAAAATTTTTCATGAAAGGACGACAATTAAGGATGTGTTTGGCTTAATTTTCCCAATAGATTTTGGTGGAGAAAAATATGAGGTGTTTGACAATCGCTTTCAAAAAAATTTGAGATGGAAAATAGGTATTTGGAAATTTGAAAGATAAAAACAAGTTTTACCAGTTTTGAGTATTTCTCCAAAATTATTTCAAAAGTCAAACCAAACACAACCTAAAATCTTGTGGCTATATCTAACAACTATTAAAAGTCTATGAAGCACGCTAAACAAATTAAAATCTTAGAGATAACGAGAATTACCATAAATAAACTAAAATTTCAGATACCACATTATTATTTAGGTCATATTTTAGAGGCAATATGTGCCACTGTGTCTCCAGAAAACCCATGATAACTATATCCCAAACAAATCCCGTGGTCAAGCGATTATGAAGGAAATCCTGGAAGCACATGCTGAGAAGACACTTGTTAGAAAGTTAATCGAATATTTGTTTCCTCAAGAAGTATTCGTCAACCAGATATTAGCTGCGGATGTTGACGATGTTTACTTTTTATGGAAACTGGGATTTCCTGTCAGTCCTCATGTAGATTAGGGGTGTCAAATGCGTGGATAGGGTTGAGTAAAAAATGGTCAAATCTATTTCGACCTATTTTCATACAATACAATTTTGACGACCCAACTCGTATTGTTAAAACACTTCCATATTTAACTAAGGCTCTGTTCGTTTCACGAAAAATATTTTTTTCGGAAATTGTGGTGTTAATTTGCCAAGAGAAATATTTTCTAATCAATAAAAAATATTCTTTTAAAAATGAAGAAAATGTTTTCCTTTGCAGACAGAAAGGAAAACATTTTCCAGCCCTCAAGATCTGCTCCTTAGGAAAATATCGTTCGCCTCTCCCTCAAAGTTTTCCAATCAAGGAAAACTTTCGATGTTGCATTTGCCTAATATCGTATCATGCAATTTGGAACAAAATCAAGTGTCACGCCATTTCGTTTTTTCATATGTGCAATTTCCTTTTTTCATACCGCAAACGAAATGGCACCACCGATTTAAGTTCAACTATCACATTTTGTTTATTCTTTTATTCTTTTCCTTCAAAATGAACTGCATACAAACCGATACAGTGAAGAAAACAAAATCAACCATCATATGCAACAATACATATTCCTATTTCCGTTTTTCATGGTACGATATTGTTTTAATTAAATGATTGCTCGACAATTGACACCGCATGAGTGTCAGAGTCAAAATAATTATTGCTTGTACAGAATAAAAATGTCAACTACAATTTCTCTCGCCACGTGTACCGACTAATTGGCACCAGTAAAGACGCAAGTCTCACGGGCCCCACACAAAAGGGAAAAATTACCGTCGATTTATTCACTTGTTTACCAAGAGGCAAGTATTTAGAAATTGGCGGTTACGACGACACGGTAGGGCGATGGCTTTGGCTGGCCTTTAACATAAAACATGGCGAAAAAAGTTTGGGTAAAATTAGGGTTGTGCATAGTTCAAGGTGATCCGGTTCCTAAAAAATTTAATAAACTGGTGGGAACTGAAAAATTATAAAAAAAGATATATTTATTTACTTATTTTTAAGAAAAAAATTATTTTGGTAAAATTGGATAAATATTAAAAATTAAGAAATTTAAATTAATTTTTTTTTTACTTTTTCACATCTTTATTTTTAATAGAATATAAAATATTTAACCGAACCAGACCACCCAAACACCAATTCCACTTTTGAGAACTGAGAACCGAACCGACACTTCTGGTTCGGGTGGTTCTTAGTTCAGGCTATTCAAGTCGGTAAAAAAAGTTTACTCGGATGATTATTGTTCCATGAGTGAGGGGCTGCAGCGAGTAGATCCGACAGTTGGGGATGAACCTCAAGTTCTCGAGACGGCTACGATGGACATAGATGTTCTGTGCTCTGTTCTGCATGATTTGTTCAGCCACCGGGGCAAATCTGGTCCCGGTTGATTTTCTTTATTCCCCACCTCTCTCTTTCTGCCGTTTTAATCAAAAATTGAAATAAAGTATGTAAGAAAAGCTGAGTCTACGGAGAGGCCGAGACTTGGCATCAAAGAAGAGATATCTTTATATGAACCCGCAACACCTTCTTTTTAATGTTGGCTGGCTTCTAAGGGTGTCAAATGGGTATGTTGGGTCGAGTTAAAAATGATTTGATCCATATTGATTCATTTAACCGATTTTAATCAATTTTAGTACAATACAATTCTAACGACCCATACCCGACCCGATCCATATTATTAAAACACTTTCAAATCTAACAAAGTCTAGAAAATTTTGCTTCATGATTTTTTTAATTGTATTGTTAAAATAATTTTATGTAATAGAATTTAGTTGATATTTAAAAAAAATCGAAATTTTTATTATTTTTAATTTTCCTTTATTTCTAGCTGCTAGAAATAGGGGAAAAATAAGGAATTTTAACTATTCCTCATTTATGCATTTTGTCAAACATTTCATCTACACTACATAGTAGCTAATGATGAAGAAGATGGCATACATGTCTGGCGTCTTCACGTTCTCAATGTTGCCTTTCTTCTCAAAGCTTGCTTTCCACGTCTCTATGATGTCCTTCGTCCTCTCCCTTACACTCGATGTCACCAACACCCTCGATTTCCCTTTCATCGGGTCGATCACGACCGGAATCAGCGACTCCAGGATCAAAACGCGCGGATTTTGCGCCACGGAAGGCGATTTCTAGGATTGGGAATTGCTCCACAGCTTTGACTTCGACTTGGCCGCCCACCACAACCCTAGGAGCCTCGACAAGATTGAGGACAAATCGGGGGGCATGATTCGGCCGATTATTTTTAGCTATTGCAGTGTTCGACCAAAAAAATTTGTTAACAAGTGATTTTAGAACACCAATTGACTTACTTAAAATTGGAGATAACAAGTTATGGGACATTTTGAAATTGGAAGAGTGAACATTTTAATGAAGTCACTTGTTTCAAACACTAACTTTAAAACTTCAAAGTAGATTTAGAAAGATCTTAACAAGCTCCTAAAGAGAACTATTTTATAGATTTTCTAGTAATCAGTTCTCGCTCAACACTAGTTTATTTGTTGATCATACTATATGCTTGCTGGCGGGTGCTCGAACTCTCAACTTTCATACGTTCTATGATGATAACATATTCAAACTCAGCGTCCTTTCCTTTTATGGTTAACGCCAACCGTGGGTCACTCACCATTTTGGATTTTGTGGACTCCGTTGCACACAAATCCGTTGATGTTGCAGCTCATAGATCTTAACGGATCCACTTTTCTGTTACTTCTGAAAAAAATGAAAAATGAAAATATTGGTAAAATTATCTTCATGCTTTACTTCGTATTTCGAATATTCTTGTAATGTTTCAAAATATACGATAATTATTCTCACTTGTTACAATTAGTTTTGAATTATGTCTGAACCACAAATAATTTATCAAACTGCAGCTTTATTTCTCAAATTTCCCGCGCCTAAAAAAAAAACGATGATTGCCGACATTCTCTTTGCGCACCCAAGAGGCCTGCTCTCCTCTTTGTTGTGTGCATCTCTCCTTGGAAGGCTATCGTCAATCTCATATCTAGGTCCGGTTCCGGGAGACCTGTTCTCTCCCGGAACTAGACCGGTGGGACCGGTTCCCATTGTCTAGGACCGTGGACCGGATCGGACCCGTCGGTCCGGTTCTTGGGCGGTCCAATGGGACCGGGAAATATTCAAAGAGAAGTCAAGAGAACTTCTCATTGGGCTGGTCGCCGGTCACGGTTAGTCATGAAACTAATCAAAAGATGATAAAAAAGAAGAGGGAGATGGTGAAGGAACATATTTTTTGCTTTACGATTTTCTGTAGAGCTATATGTTTAGAATTTGGGGTTGTTATCTTGATGAAAGTTGTTTCTCTCTTGCACTTCTACAACATACATGAATTCGATTTTCTGAAGTGTTTTACTCATCGGTTTGTTTGAATTCCAAACTAGTGTTCAAACTATTTTTCAAAAACTGGGTTTGACCCCGTTCAAAAAAGTGTCATTTTGAGCTTGTTTTGTTGCGAATTTTGATTGATGATATTCATAAGAATTGTAGCTAATGTTTAGGGATACAACATGTCAAAATTTCAGATTCATACGATGAAAATTGATACCCTTTTGACATGCATTCATGTCCGAATTTTCTTTGTAACCTATCATGTTTTTCCAATAAAATGGATGCATGTTTTTAACACTCTTACTCAATGAATTTGAGGACTATTCCTTCTTGAAAGTTTTTTAACTATGTCTTAACTAATTTGTGGTGAAATATCAAAATATTTGGATGGATAAATCTCTCTCTATGATTTGACAAAGAGAATGACTTCCTGGTGCATTACTATGGTTGTTTGCTGCCTATGGGAGAGAGAGAGAGAGAGAGAGAGAGAGAGAGAGAGAGAGAGAGATGATGGGACCAATCGATTTTCTCTCTCTCGGCCCTAAAAGAGAAAGGGTCGCTCCAATGGTCCGGTCCGGGGTCGGTCCAAGTGGTCCGGTCCGGTCCCACCACACTAGGAACTAGGAACTGGTTTCATTCTTTGGAACCGTGGACTGGACCAAAGCTTCCAAGAACTGGACCAACCCGGCCGGTCCGGTCCGGTCCGGGCGGTTCCCGGATTGGGCGGTCTATTGTGCTCACCCCTAGTCGGGCTTAGCATGAGGAGACAGAAATGGCAGTAGGGGAAGAGAGTGCGTGCGGGGTTTGGCCGAAGATTTTTGGACGAGCATTATTACAAACGGGTTTTTTTTTTTCATGTAAGATAGATGAAAAATGCAGATTTTAAAATCTGATGAGAGTATCTAATGATTTTTTACAATTGTTTCAAAAAAAATATCTACTCTTCCATCCCCTATTTCAAGTCGTACGTGTCTTAGTTGAAGAATTCATGCTATTCAGAATCTCTCTTCAATTATGTTATGGATAAGGTGAGCGGCGCAATTGCAAGGCTTCGCCTTCATTGGCTCCAATCCTTTGTCCTTTCTTGCCCTTTTCGTTAGCACTTGCAATCAACGAGCTGCAACAGGGAATTTGGGCCGCATGGAGTTGAAGACACTTGTTAGGATGCCCACCAAAAGATCTGATGACATCATTCGGAAAGATAATCAAATTTAACTTCGTAAGTTATAGGTCAGTTAATAAAATATTTGAACTGTTTCATCTTACTATACATCAACGAACTAATATCTTCACACATACACTTGAACAATTTCCCTCTCACATGTCAAGTTTAATGGAAAGTCAGAACAGACTATTCGCAATCTCGTTAAAGAGTCGCAATTAGTATTCCTTAAGATAATTACCAAATGTGATCCGCACATGTTGGAGTCTAACTAATTTAAAAACCATTAGTTTTGATAAGCCCGATGCTTTTAACTAGGCATAACAACGACAGGGAGCTCAAACTGGAGCCCATATATAATCATCAGCTTCCTTAACATCCGTCATTGTACATTGATAGCTGATCTGGTCTAGTCATTGATGTGCATTGATGCAAATAATAATTCTTGTGGCTGTCGACAATGGGTCACGTCCCTCATCATACTCTATATGCTAGTTATGTTTTACATCTCACCGTCCTTGTATAGGACAAAATGATGAGCATTTATGAGTTTTAGCTTCATGAACTGGTCAATTCCAGATTAATTAGTGAGACTTGAATAGGTAGCCATCAAAAAAAAAATTTGTTAGAACGATCAGAGTTCTAGAGCTATAAATTTTATATCATACAACCAATTGTGCCCAGCCCTAGGCATTTAAAATGTATATCTTCTTTCAATCAAATTTTCATAATAGATTTTTTTTAGTTCATTTTCGCGCATAAAAAGTAGAATCCGCTTTAAATCTTGTCAATCTCTTTTATTTTAAAATTTCCTGTTCATCTCCAAGATAGATCAGACACACAGCTTAAAAATGGATTTGACTTTTTGCCGTTATATTAAACTCTTCTGTGGCTGAAAACTTTGAACATATCTCAATTCAATCTCAAGAGTATGCATATATCCAAAAGCTACCAACTACCAATCATCTAGAAATAGGTACTCCCTCCAACCTTTAAGTCGCCCATGAGAGACTTTCGAACATCTTTTTCTACGTGGTACATTGATATGATCCGACAAGTTCTTCTATTAGATTTGATCAAAATTGGTGTCGAACAAACTTATACACAAAATTCATTCAAAGTTTTGAAGCGGAAAAAGATAAGCTTATAGAATATGATTTAGTTTAATTTCATTGGATTTAGTTTATTGGAATTTTAGAATCCTATCTTAGGGATAAGTTGATCTTATCTCTTTATTAGTTAACTAATTAGATTCTATGATCTAGGTAACTTCTAAGAAATTAAGTCACATTTTTGGACAACTTTTGCATTATAATTATTTTAATTACAAGGAGTATCGGAGTAAGATGCAAACTCCAATGCCTTAATATTACTGCTTCACGTAATAATCCAAAACCGAGTGTAATTATCATTAATTTGTTTTATGTACTTGAATTGTCCTAATCCTCATTCTTTACGATTATTAATCAGTTGAATCCTAACAAGTTTGGACTTTGGGGACTCTATTTGTAGAATGTTAGATATTTATTAATTTTAATTTTATAAAATTGATTAAGATCATGGACAGAGCCAAGTGGTCTAGTTGTAGTATAACCCAAACTCCAATCCCTCAGTACTACTGCTCCTTGTAACAATCCTTACCCTAGTGAAATTGTCATTAGTATGTTTTATGTATCCAAAATTGTAATAATCCTTCTGGAATTTTTATGACCCATGCACTTATCAGCTCAATCAAATTTTGGGACTTCGAATTAGATTCCAGAAAAATTACCAAAAAAGTTCTAAACTTATTACAATTGTATCAATTTAGTTTTAAACTTTTGTTTGCCAATATATTTTTAAACATTTTTTTATTTGTGTCAATTCAATCCATCCAGCTAATTTTGGCCGACTAGTCCTATCGTGGACGTTTGCCGTTCTACGTGATATGATCAATGCTGATATGGAGAATTTTTGCTGATATTTTTTTTTTGAACTTTCTATTAATTTTTTTTCTTTTCTTCCATCTTTTCTTCATTTCTCCGCAGGGTCATCGACCACTGGGCATAGGCCATGAAGCCACGCCTAGTGATCTAGGTATACGGCCCTTGCCGGAGCCTTGTCAACCAGGGGAAAAAGAGAGAAGAAAAACATTAAGAAAATAAAAAGAACATAAAATTAATAAAAAGTTTGAAAAAATATAAATTGTTTTTACTTATGACTGAGTTGGGAAGAAAAATTAGGACCGAATTAATACAATTGCAATAAATTTGTAACTTTTAAAAAAAATCTCTATAAATTGCTTATTGATTGAAATGATTGAGTGTTAGGTATGATTTATTCATAAAACTTTTCATATCGAGTTCTTATTCATTCTCAGTGACGATATTGACAAGGAGTCCAAAAGATTGTAGTAAGAAACAATTCGTTAGTACTACTGCTACGTGTAACCAACCTTGACCAATTGAAATTGTCATGTTTTTTCCTTTTGTATATCCGTGCACTTTTCAGTTGAAAGTTAAACCGGTTTGGTACTTTTGGAACTCTATTGTAGAGACTCGGAATCATCGAACGTGAGGTATTCATTGAATTAATTATCAGAAAAATATTAAATATAATTTATTTATACCAATTTAGTCTTAAACATTTTAATTTAATCAATATAGTCAAAAAGATTTTGACAATTTACCAATTTGATCAATCCGATCAAATTTTGCTACTATTTTATTTTATTTTCATTGTGACCGGTGAGGTTGTGAAGGTCTCGCCCAAGTCCAGGCAAAGGCCACTTGGCAATGACCGGTGAAGACTACCCTGGGCAAGATCCCAATGACACTTGTTGGCCACACTAAAAGAATACAAAATAAAATAAAAAATGAAAAAATTCAGAATTTTTTTAAATCATAAAAAATGTCTACGTCAATACCAATGATGGCAACAATTAGCTTTCATGTCAATAATTCCAACCAAAATTGATCGGAATACATATATTGAAAAATCATCAAAATATTTATGATTTAATTGGATAAATTGAAAGTTTTAGGATTGAATTGTCACAAATGCAATAAGCTTAGAACAAATTAATATTTTTTTATAATTTTCCATTATATATTTATTTAAATAACCGAGCATTGGGTACAAAGTGAAATTGAATGGGAGGATGAAGACGTGCTACTTCTGAAACATATATGAAATTACTCGCATGAGATTCTTAGGTATGGGAGCATCCAATTACTAACACCTCCATAACTGTACACGGATTTAATTAGACTTATCCTGTTGGATCAAGTCAATAACCATCAAAAGTTTATTGGAACCATGTAGCTCCCCCAGCATGAAATCCGGCGTTATGACTACATACAATATGTTTTTTTTCCTAATTGGTGCTAAAGTTAGGCCCAACGTATTTTATATTCCAGTGAAAATTGGATATGAGTTGACGTGGAGTTTTGAAAATGGCGCCCAATCGACCGACGCTCTTGACTTCGGCTAGATAGAGCCCGATCCCACCGACGCCTCTTGATTCGTGAATCATCATGACGTCTTCGTGTACGATGTGCAATGGTTGTATGAAATTACAGTTAATCATCTATGTTTAAAGAAGATCATGCTCTTTATTGTGCATCGGAAACAGATAACAAGAATGAAAGAACGGATTTAACTAATCTTGAGGCGGGATGATTATATCAACCCGCTCGTATAAGGCACGCCCGTTTGAGGCAACCAGTCGTCCCCAAGCAAGAAGCTTGACACCGTGAAGTTCATCGCGTCCGTGGCGTTGATCACGTGGTACCCGGGCCATGTTACTCGGTTCGTAGTGTTGGATCCGGGCCCGGTATTGTTATACTCGGCGTAATACAGAGTGCTAAGTGCGAAATCCCCATCCCAGATTTGCCAACCGGCGGGATTTATCAGACCATCCATGAAGCTTTGCATGTACACTGTCCTCGAGTACTGCTTCCACGGCCTCCCAAGATACGTTTGTACAGAGGTATTGCTTGAGGCCAAGTCGTCGGACGCTCTGATGGTGCAGTTGTGAATGGATGTGCCCGTGTTTTGGTTCACATCCGTCCGGCCTTGGGCGGTGATCATGTTGGACTGGCCACTCATCGGGAGGCGGGGAAAGAGGTTGCAGTTTTGGAAGACAACGGCCGCGTTGCCAAAGATGAAGTCAACTGTGCCATAAACATCACACTCTCGATAGAACTGCCTCAGAGAGTGCGTGTAGAGAGTGTCTTGATATGCCTCAAAACTGCAGCTATAGAACACTGACAAGTCAGCGCCACTGCGGACGGCCACAGCCTGGTGCTTCTCTGGCCCGGCCGTGTTCCGAAAGGTCATGTTTACCGCCACGAAATTTGGTGACACCACGGCTGCAATAGTGATTATTACATTATGATTATGATTACTATAGTTATACTAAAATTACAAGACGAGAGCGGACAACAATGAAATTTCTATGGAATTCATGATGATATGCTCTTGATTATTCTTATAGCCTAAATATAAGCTCTAGTATAATGAATGACTTTAAAAGCTTTAAGATGAAGTGTACGACTTGTAATTAACATTTGACAAAAAAAACATGCTTTATTTAATAAATATAGTAACTAAATCTTAGTATAACTCTACCAAATGCCACTAGTGGAGACATGTCAGTTAAGGCAATAGAATTCAAAGTCTATTTAATTCGTGAACCACCCTATAGCTTAATAATGAACCCAATGAATTATTAAGAAGCTTCGAATCTATTCTTTTTTTTAATTATTGTTAGTTAGAAAGCTCGGTCACTTATATCCAATTAATTAAATAAAGATGTAGCACCTATGTAATGTTAAGATTGCAGAATATCCATATGAAATGTGCAATCTTACCAAATGTCGCAGAGTTGAATGTGGTCCACCCATCGGCCACGCTCCGGTTGCCGGTGATCACCGTCTGGTTGATACCGTCTCCAATCATCATGAGATATTTCTTATTCTTCGCGATGGACACATACTCCTCGTAAACACCGGCGGTCACATATATCAAGAAGTACCCATTCGTGCCATCGGTGTTGTTCGGAGCCATTGCAACAGCGTCATTGATGGTTGTGAAGTTCCCGGTCCCATCCTGGCTCACCACTACGATGTCGCTGACCAAGACAGATTCGTCCCCACTCGACTGAAGAAGCGTCCTGGTCTTCACCGATTCGTAGATTCTTCGTGTTTGACTCGACATAGTGAACGACATGCGGCCATTACGGAATGGCAGTTGCCGCTTCTTCGGATGCCACACGCTAGCGCCGCCTTTGCCCTTCTTCTTCTTCGGGACCCAGCCCCTCGTGAAGAGCGCAAGTGAAACGCTATACAGCTTCGTGTCATTGGCAAGTGGCATGGAGAGGCCGTTCTTCACGCTCCATGCAGAGGCAGTTGACTGGAGGCCATCGAAGCATGTCATTTGGTTGGTCAAAATAGCACTAAGCACGGTTTGAACGTCATCGGCTTTGAGACTCGAGAGGACCGTGCTTGTCGCGTTGACGGCCCGCAAGGAAGTGAGGAGGAAGTCGAGGTTGAGCGAGGCAAGAAAGCGACAGTCATCAAGGGCGCGGGCGGCAGGAATTGTGAGGGAGGCCCGCCGGGCGAGGTACTTGTCAACGAGGGCGAGGAACTTGCGGGCCTCGGAGAGGGACTTGCGCACGGAAGAGCGACCGTAGTAGTAGATGTCGCCGGTGTCATTGCGAGGAAGGTTGGATCTGCAAATGGAAGGGTAAGGAGTGGACTGGCATATCGTCCCGGTCGAGACATGGCTGGTCGAGGCAATGTCGGCATCTGCGAGACTTAGAGAGGCCAAGAATGGAAGAACAAGAAGGAGAGGCAAGAGCACGAAAATGGGCGAGCTTGCCATTGCTGGAAAAAGAGATGGTTCATAGGGTAGGTTTAGTCTCATTGGCTTTATAGAGGGAGAAAGAGAGATGGTCGTCGTCGTATTATGATTGCTAGCTGGAGAATTTGGAGAAGTCAACTGGAACGGAATTCAGAGAAAAAGCGCGTGGATCTCGAGCTAGTTTTCAATGCAGAGTTTCGGGACGCGAAGAAAAGATAGCAGTCAAGTGGGTGCGTGGATCTTTGCTTGTTCCTTATTCTTTATGGGGTTTTACCAGGATAAACAACGCATCTGCAACGTATTTTTAAATGCTCCGACAAGAAAAAATCACAACTCGAACTCGCTATCATTCCCCATCTACATATTAGGTCTCTGAGGAGGCGAATTTAGACACGAGAGTTCAAAGGGATCCTTCTTGGATCTTTCAAGAGCTTGCTTGCCAACAACTCATTACTCTTCACGGCCTGTACATAGCGCGGACAACAATTTATAACAACGCTACTCAATAGGGGAAATGTATGCATATTCATTTTGCGTGACTGCACTCGTAATTTTTTAAATGATACCCAGAATTTTCTTTTTCAAGCTACTCTTTTAAGGGATTTACTATGCTTCCTTTATATTTAAAATAAATGGAAGATAAATTTATTCATTCGGTTGCTTCATAATGGGATAAATAATTTTTCGTGACACGGGTATTTTGGCAAAGTGAAAATGAGGATCGAGATTCTCTTAAATTAGAGGCTGGCCGCACACGTTCAAGTCGCCTAGATTATTTTGTTGACAACATAGTCTAGGCTTATTTGCCGTTTATCACCTTATTGCCACTGGCTACCTCTTTCCCTGAGATGTAAGACCTATAAACATCTCTCTCTCTCTCTCTCTCTCTCTCTCTCTCTCTCTCTCTCTCTCTCTCTCTCTCTCTCTGGTTTAGGTTGAACTATTGGCCTGAGCCTTTACGTTACATTACATCTCTAAATGAGAGCAGGAAGAAATGATGACAAGTAAATCTAATTTGATGAATTATCGTTGAGGTGAGTATGTGATAGTGTCGGGCAAAAGAAATTTTACGTGGGGGATGCAGTATATAGCGAGAAGATTAATATATTTTAGTCAACTTATAACTTTTTGATGGTAGAAACAGCCTATAACTTAGTGACTTAAATTTTCCAGTAAAAGGGCATCTAATTAGATATTAACGTTAATGGGCTCCAATTTGAGCTCCCTATCGTTGATCGCCCTAACTCCTATCATTGATCTCCCTTGCTAAAGGTACCACGCTTATCAAAATTGATGGTTTTTCACTGGAATAAGCTCAATCAGGTGCGAGTCGCATTTGGTGACTATCTTAAGGGATGAATCTTGACTATGACTCCCCATCGAGATAGCAGATGATGTGTTCCGACTTTCTACTGAACTTGACAGATGAGAGGGAGATCATTCAGGCACTCGCGTGAGGGTATTAGGTGAAAGAATTTCGGCATCCTTGAGGCATTGTAAGATGAAACAGTTAAAAAGATCATAATATTCATATGACTTACTAGTTAAACTTGATTATCTTTTCAAATGAAGGTATCATATCATAATTTTGCTGTGCGTCCTAACAATTTTTGTCGACTTCATGGGGCTCAACTTCCCCGTTGAAGCTCATCGATTGCGAGTGCTGATGAAAAGGGCGAAAAAGGACAAATAATTGGAGCCAATGAATGCGAAGCCTTGCAATTGAACCGCTCACCTAATCCACAAAATAACTAAAGCGAGATTTTGAATATTACAAAATCTTGATCTAGGACGTGCACCGACTTGAACTGGTGGATGGAAGAGTAAATGCTTTCTGAAATAATCTTAAAGAACAACATTAAATACTCTAATCATTTTTTTAAATCCATATTTTTCATCTCCCTGACCTGAAAGGAAAAGAATAGAAAATCTATTTACTATCATGCAAGCTCAGCCTGAGCCTGTGACTCACAATGGCCGCGGCTGGCTGCGAGCCTCCACAATAGGCTTGTGAGCTGCCCAAGTTGCGTCGTAAAGGTCGGTCATGGTGGCCATGGCTGCCAAATCAAGGTCGTTCGACCTCAGCCTGGCCTCGAGTTCAGGCGGCAAGCATCCCTGGCCATGAGCCAACGGTGTTGTCGGTCTCGAACCTGAGATAGGTGATGGTCTCCGGGGGAGCGATGCAGGCGATCGAGAGAGTAGACGTGGTTGTGGGTTTGTAGCGAACGGCAAGACTTCTCGGGTGCATGGAGAGAGTGTCAGTGGGCGCTAGGTGCTTTGCAGGTGGGGGAAATTTGACAAACAAACAATTTGAAATATTATGTGTGGTTCAGAGATATAAAGTAAAATTCAATTGTGACAAGTGAGAAATATAACCGTAGAGTTTGAAATGTTAGAATAATATTCGAAATAGGAAGTAAAGATGAAGATAATCTTAGCAATTTTTCATTTTCTTCTCCTGAAGTGGCAGAAAAGTGGATTCGATAAGATCTATTGGCTGCGACGTCTTTGGCATTGTGTGCTAGGGAGTCCACACAATTTAAAACGGTGAGTGACCCACAATTCGCGTAAACCATAAGAAGCCATGGTGCTGAGTTTGACTATGTTATCATCATAGTCCGTGTGAAAATGGAGGGTTCGAGAACCCAACAGCGACGATATAGTAGGATTAACAAAGTTTTTATTAACAAGTGTAGAGTGAGAACTAATTGCTAAAAAAATATGTTAAATAGTGCTACTTTGGAGCTTGTCAAGAATTTTATAAATTCTGTTTTTAAATTTAAAATTTACTATTTGAAACAAGTGGCTTCATAAAACGGTGTATTCCTCCATTTTCAAGAAGTCTTAAAATCACTTGTTAACGAGACCCTTTGCTAAAACAATAATAGCCACGTTGAATATAGAGTTCTCATGTTAAAAATATATATCAAATTATTAACGAGTATTGTGAACTTGCGAGGACATTCTTAAAAAAAAAAATCTTACGAATCATGTGTCGCAAGATTGAAGACAATTTGCACGTACCCCTAAAAGCACCACATGCTTTCAAGAAATGTTTAGGAGCCAGACATCTCTCGAGACGGGGTAAGATCTATATACACCCGCCTATATAGGATGTCAAAGTCATTTTGTAGTAATATGTTTATGCGGATGCAGATGCAATCCGCGAGCATCTAGGAATTGTCATTGGCCTACTTGCAATCTTCGGTTTAGGGTAAGTCGAGTTCAATAATTGCTCACTTTTCAAGTCAATGCTGATGCACGCATTCTCTCGTTTGACTAGGAGCACCGCAGACGCGTGAAAGCTGCCGTATATTAGCCCATGTTGAATACGTCCGGTTGGGGCATTTGTTAGCAGATCTCTAGCCCCCACCGTCTGAGTCTTAGCATGCGAAGCAAAGTGAAACTCTACATAGACGTGAAGTGAATTTGGAGACTTGGCATTGTTTTGAACGAAATTACAAACAATATCGTTTGAAAGGCGGAAACGATTCGGGGTCGGGTGACAGATTGTCGATCGATTTGTTTGGGGCTCTTCTGGTGCAGTTGTATGTGGGAGTCAAAACAAGGTGCTACAAGTAATGCTCATCCTGTGGGGTGTCCCCTGGTTTTTGGGATAGGTGGGATGTTTCATGTGCCTAAGGGGTTTGCTCATCAAAGGAGGATTTCCTCGTTGGTAAAAATGCTGCTAGTTTTATCTGGGAAGGATCGGTTTTTAACAACACCCTTTTGTGATGTCTCGCTGACCGACCCTAACATTGCATCGCAACGTTGAGGAAAAATTGAGAGACGGGTAAATTCACCTTATAGCAATAAAGTTAGATTGGTCTGAATCTACTCAACTTTTTCGTGAGTATTTGTTGGAGTTAACGAATACTTTGAGGATTCTTATTTCTCATACCGGACATGCTCCCATGAGTTTAGAGAAATAAAAGTATGAACCAACGGATTATACTTTTTGTTCATGGGCGTGGAGGAAGATCCTGCAGCTTGGGAAGGAGTACCGACACCTATTCCGGTGGCGTGTTGGTAACGGTAAATCCATTTCGCTATGATTTGATCATTGGCATACTAGGGGCCCCCTGGCCTCGTCTTTTTCCAATAGAGATATCTACAGATCGGGATTCTCTAAGGATGCCAAGGTGGAGGATTTCATCGCAAACCGGGGTCAGCCTTCTATCCTTCTTCAGAGATTGGAGGATTGGGGGGATATCCTTCCCATACTAAGCAATGAGCCGGACTCTTTTCTTTGGACGGGTGATCCTTCTAGTACGTTCACTGTGGCTTCGGCATGGCGAGCTTTACGGCCTTCTGGTCAAGTAGTCCCATGGTTTTCTTTTGTTTGGAACAAGATGATTATTCCTCGGCATCAATTCCACCTGTGGATTATGATGAAAAATCGACTACCCACCCAGGTACTTCTATTATCCTATGGTAGAATTGAGTATTCTAACTGTGTATTCTGCAACACTAGACCAAATTCTTTGGATCACCTATATTTTGGATGTTCTGTCACATCACGACTTGTTTCTTTTTGGGCGGGAAATTGTACTCTATCCTGGAGGAGTGCTTCATGGGCTGAGATGGTTGTATGGGCAACTCATCATATTTCTGATAATAGATTTTATCAATACATAGCCAGATTTGCATTGGGAGCATTATGCCATATTATATGGAAGTCGCGGAATGACACATTGTTCCGCAATATTGCTATCTTCATTCCTGCCATGAAGCTGAAGCTGATTAGGATGGTCAAGGATAAAGCCAGGACATTCCAGCACCTGTTGGACTCTCCCAGAAATAGGAGGACGCAACAGAATTGGGGTATTGATGCCGCCATTTTATCTTGAGTTTTTACCTTTTGAGTAGGACTTGTTTTTTGGCAATTTTCGGCCTTGGTTGGCCATTGTTTAGGCCTGGTACTTAGGCCTTTCTTGTGTCTATAGTTACACCTCGGTTCCCTTGCACTTACGTTATTCAATGTTAAGTGTAAGTTTTGTGGAACCGAGAACTGATGCCTTGTACATATTGCTTGGTTGGAAGATCAATACAAGTACTTACCTTACCAAAAAAAAAAACCAACTATAAACCCTACGCATAGAATGACGCCCCCGCCCTCCATAGCAAAAATAAGATATTTATTTATTTTTATATTTTAGTATGAAAATATGATATATATTTATGTTTCAAAAATATGAATTAATGAGCTTAGGGTTTTGAGCCCATTTATTATTACTATTCTGTTTTATGTAAGATTCTTGTAACCTTTTGAGCTACATGACGTAGCCTTAATTTGGGCAAACCTAGATAAAACCTTTTACGCCATCTTATTTTATCTTGTGTAATTTTTCTAATTTGGTTTGCGATACACCCCTTTTCTCTTCAAGTATTCGATTGAAAAATTAACGCACGATGAGTTGGTGGCTGAGAAAATTACATATGATTTTTTGCACGACACTAACTTATCCACCGCCTCTCGCTTCCTCATTCACCTAGATCAGCCACCACCACTACCTCTTGTCATAGCCACTTCCGTTGCCGGCAAAGCCAGTGTTGTCCGCTGCCATCATCTCCACAACCACCACTGCCATTGACTCCCCAACCGCTGATATTGATGTCATTATCGACATCTCTACCTATGATTTTCACCTCAAAGTGCGACATTTATTTCTGATCAACATATACGTTTATGGATAATACAACGGACTTGCAACGACTCAAATCGAAATTCTTGTGCGACAGTGAATCCCTAGAGACATAATTAACAACGCTTTCTCTTGCTTTCAATTAATTATTATTGAATAACTCTAAAATTAAAACCATCGGTTTGGAGATTGACTTATAAAGTCAGGTGGCAACACTCTTTATGGATTTCACGCAAATGAAACGTTCAAGTTATTCAATCATGGGTCAACAGTTTACGGAATCTCCTGGACCAAGTTGTGTGACCTCGAAGTCGTTCTTAATCATTTGTCAACATACTTATGCGTTCGTTAATCCTATTAACCTCCGCTACATGCTAAAGTTGGTGGGAGTTAGCCAGAATGCCAACTTAAGGTTTCCATTAGCGGATGAAACAAGTTGGAAAACCTCGAAGTTCAACACGGAAACATGTGCAGCAAAAGCGACGAAGGTTCCTTGTTCTCCTCTCAAACTATCACCGAAGAGTTGAAAGATATGGAAAGAAAAGAACAAGAGGGGATTATTGAAATGGGTAAGAGGAGCAAGCAGATCCTTGACCATTACTATTTCGGTTGACCGAGAGAGTTTTCAAATGCAAATTGCATCGACAAATAGAGAGAAGCAGAAAAAGAATATGACGGGAGTTCCAAGACCATGTGTTATTCTAATAATCTCCCTAACTAAGTCAAAGTCGTATGCATTTATATCTCCGTGACCCAAAGTTCGATTTCAAACACGATAGAAGGTAAAAGTTAGGCGCAAATTGCACATATAAAATGAATTTCGAGATCCTTGAGCTTTGGCCTTTGGAAAAGAGGCTTGAAACAGGTTGGCGGGGTTTCTGTGATTAGGTGGCTTCGGTGCCGGTCCAAGCATAGACCACCGACTCCTCTTAATTTAGTTGTATTGACTAAGATAAATGAATTTAATCCTAATGTTTCTCTTCCCTCTTATGGGAGAGTCGTGATTTGTCATTGCTGATGAAAATTTGCTCCATCGAATTTTGTCTCAACCCTAGAAGATAAGGAGCATGATCTTCGAGTTTATGTTATTAAAATTAGTTCCTCTAAGCTCACATGACAAGATTGCTATAATCCTAGATCTATAATTCTCCTGATTTTTTTATTGAATTAGAAAGATATCGGTATATTTGACTGATTTGTCTAGTTCATACTAGTTTGGTTCATGCGAGAAATGATGGGAGTGATAGAGAATTTTTACACCTCACTAGTCACTACCCTTGTACATGATAAATTATGAGAGTTTACGAGTTTTTACTTCATGAACCGATCAAATGTAAGTCAATTTAATCACTTTTGAACGGATGACCACCCGAGTTCTTGAGCTGGAAATTCCCCATCACATAACCAATTGGGCCAGACCTAGAGAATTAGATTATATATATAAATATATATGTATATATATTTCCCTTTTTGTCAAATTTCCATAGTAAATTCCTTTATTATTTTTTTGGCCCAAAAATAGTTAGATTCATTATAAATAATGTTTTTTTTTGGTAAGGTAAGAAGTCATTATAAATAATGTTGATATTACTTAATTTAAAAATTTCCTCCTCATCTCCAAGATGGATCAGACCACTTATAGATTGATTTGATTTTTTCCCGGGACACTGACTCTTCTGTGACTGAAAACTTTGAACATCTTTCAATCCAATCTCAAAAAGTATGCATAAAATTCAAAAGATACCAACTACCAATCATCTAGAAATTGGTACTATCAATAATGCCCAATTGACCCATGAGAGGCCTTTGGATATCTTTTTCTAGGTTATACTCCGATGTGGTCCGACAAACCCCATCTATTACATTTGATCAAAATTGATGTCAAATGGACTTAATTGAAAAATTAGACAAAGTTCT
This sequence comes from Melaleuca alternifolia, assembly GCA_019926035.1. Taxonomy (NCBI): domain Eukaryota; kingdom Viridiplantae; phylum Streptophyta; class Magnoliopsida; order Myrtales; family Myrtaceae; genus Melaleuca; species Melaleuca alternifolia. Next base: position 881,997 of record JAGKPW010000400.1, on the reverse strand, counting down.
GACGTGCAACCTGATAAGCTTAGAGATTATGATTTGGTTTAATTTCATTGGATTTACTTTATTGGCAATTTTATCTCTTTATTAGTTAACTGATTGGATTCTATGATCTAGATGATATCGAAGAAATCTAGTTACTCTTTTCAGCAGCTTTCTTATTAATTTTAATTGGAAAATCTTTAGGACTTTTGGGTAATTTATATTGACGTTACTATTATTTTTTTCAGATACCAATTGAAAATTGATAAAATTGATACTACTTCTCGAAATTACACTGCATGCATGTGTGCCCTAGTGCATGTTTGAGCGTCAATCGAGTTGCGAAGAGCAGTTGATTTGTCCTCGTTTTTACTACGTCACATGGTATAAGAATAGGTTAGTAGCACGAAACTCAACTTATCTGGCTTTGGGACAATCATCTAGAAAAAGAAGGTTGGGAAGTATAGACTCTTGAGCAATAGTCTTAAAAAATCTCAACAGGTTATGGAACAATGACCAAATGTGACGACTTGCTTTGGAAGATCCGACACAATGACATCTCGGTTTGAAGCTCTAGGCTCAAAGAGAGAACCCGATTAGGATAAAAAAGTGGCACCATGGGGGAATTACGCCCGTGGCCAACCGTTCTCTAAACTTGCTCCAACATTATGGAACTATGGTCGTCGATTTAACCGGATAAATACGATTCTTGCCCGAATAGGCCTAACTATGCTTGAAAAAACTTTCATGGTGAGAACAACGGCTATTTCAGTTTCGGTGTATTCCAGATTTGATAATTGGCATGTTGGAAATGTTTGTGGAGATTATGGGCAAGATCGTGACTAGTATCGAACGACATTAAATCTTGAGTTTGAGAAATTGTATGGATCGGTTGGTGCAAGTGGATCGATTTTTTCTATGACTTGGGTATCTATGAGGATTTAAAAGTAAAAATAGCAGTGCATGGGTTGAAGGGTGGATTTATTTTATGTAGGGAGAAATTGTAGAGTTGCGACGGAGCGATGGCACAACACCTGTGACAACATGGCCGAAGCTGCTACTGTTATTGAAGCGGTGGAGAGTGTGGGAACATAAATTTTGACTATCCATTCAGATCTTATTGCTCACAATATTTAATTCCTAAATAACATATTTTTTTTAAAAAAATGCATAGCATATAATTTTTAAGAACTTCTAGTAGCATTTGCACAATATTAGTATTGGATCAGCAATGGTACGGACCTGGATCAATTGCGCAAGCTTAGTCCACACTCCAAGAACCATTTGGCGAGCACTAGGGAGTAGAGCCGCTGAAATTTGCAAGCTTTAAATAGCCTGTTTTGAGCTTTAATTGAAATGAGCTAACCCATTAATTTTAAAAGGCATTGAAATTAATTAGAACACGCCCTAAACGAGTCAAAACTTGCGAATTTCAAGCCCACAAGCCCGTCTCCAAGAGGGCTTTGGCCGAAATTCAATTTCAAATGGGGACAATTTGTGCATTTTGACTATTCAAAAACTTAATTGAAAGAACTCTTACAATCCATGATTAATTTTGCGAATAACAGAAACTTGAGATCTTCGGCAATTAACATCATTTACATATACACCATTATAATCTCAGGGTTTCAGGTCGGTGATCGTAATACATGAGTGAAACATGTGAAAAGAGAGAGAGAGAGCTCGGCAAATTCCCTTTGGCGGCTGAACCACTCGAGTGATGGTCGGCTGCTATCTCGCCTCACACCGATACCGCTAGCTTCACTCACCATCGAAATCAATCATTGCCCTGCGTCATTCGCTGCCTTTGCACCACATTGACGTCACTGCCTCCACAACGCCACAGCCCTCATTGTCGCATTGCTTCACTGCTGTTGTCTTGAGCCAGTCCTACCGTGATGCCACCTTAAGCCGTCCCTGAGCAGCCGAGGATAGTTAGTGCCCGCAAGCCCACAACCATGCACAATCGCGAACTGCCTCCCTCCGAGCCGGTCTTGACGATGTGTTGACTCGACGCTTGTTGTCTTTCCGTCGTCTGAAGTCCCAAGCCAAGCTACTGTAGCCATGGTCCTGATCCCGACTTGCAAATTCAAATTTGGAAACTCAATCCACAAGTTAGGTGAGATATTATTTTTATTGATATTTGGTTGCCAAATTTGAATGCATTGCAATGTTAAGGATAGAATATATCCATGAAATCTTATCCGCAATAGAAAATTGTTTTTTTTTTTGATAACCGAGATGTCCGGGCCAGCTTGCACGCACCTCGACTATTTCTCGGGAGAGACTAGCACAGCAACCTACTGCCATGGCCCCCCACTTAAATCACAGGCGCTTCCCCGGGGAATCGAACCAAATTTTTTTTTTGTAGCCTCTTAAATTAGAAAAACTTTTCTAATTCAACTACATGCCCTAGATCGACAGTTCAAACTATACCCCAAGATACGACATGCGATAGCATGGATACATCTCCCACTCCGTCGCCATCCTATGCATCGAGCTATTGATTTCTATCATCCAAATTTGAATGTTTTGTCAAATCTTTTGTGCATAGTATATGTGGTTACAAATATTTGATTTGCGGATAATGTTTGATTCTAATTGTTGTTCAAGATGCTTTTTTTATCTAAAAAATGAAAACCCAAAATATTTTCTTTTAATAAATTAAGACATTATCTTTGATTGGATTGCATGTTAGGATAAATTATGTTTTTAAAACTTGCATGAATAAGATATAATGCATATTTATCTATATGTTTAAATTAGGATAGATTTTAATTCCAAATTTCACACACAAAAAGTCAAAAGATATCAGCCTAGAATAGATTAGTTTTTTATTCATCTAGTTTACACTCTTAAGCTAGGATAGATTATAATTTCAAGTTTCATAAAAATATCTAAAAGAATATCATCTTAAGATAGGTTAGGAGTTTATCCATAAAGTAAGCTTGTTTAAGTTAATGCACTTATAAACTTGAATTGCTGAAAAGTATAAGATTATAATGATGGACATGTCATATAGTTTAAAAATATTATATTGTCATCCTTATCATTAAGTTACTAGTTTACATCATTTCGTAATGAATCGATAGGTTCATTTAGTCCAAATTTAATATCATACAGTTTGCATGATAAGTTAAATAACTTAGAATACATGTCGTGTCACTTGTTGGTAAATTCATAACATGTGTCATGTAGCTTAGTATACTTATTAGCTACACTCGTATATCATGTAGTTTGTAGATTAGATTAAACAATTTCTGTCCATATAATGTAATGTCAATTAAGTTCATTTTTAAATTGCATGTTAGATTTATTTAATTAATAATCATAAGACACATGGAATAGTCATATTAATTTGGTTAAGGTTGCTCATCATGTAGAATTGCATGCTAGATTAAATGGTTTAGAATTCATATAATGTAGTTTGCATGTTAATTAAATTGTGTGACATCTAAAAATTACATGATATATGGTATAATTGCATATTCATATTGTACATCATCAGAATTAGGCCATTTAAATAAATGTCTTTTATACTACACTAGTTTAAATAACATGCATGCTATAATCTAGTAATTGCATATAGTAAAATATTAGAATTACATGCATAGCATATCACTGCATAAAAAATTCACATTGTTTGTTAATGTGTTTTAGTATAAATAATATTACGATTATCGATGTGATCTTCTAACTTACATTACAAATGCTTTCATTACTGTCAAAATAAGTTTACTTTCCTTGTCCTAAAAATATATATAGTGGTTTGATTATTGAGTGTTAAATAATAGTTGTGCATCGGCATGATTACCTCATATCTTAGGGATAGAATTAAAATTAACCAAACCGGCTGTCAAAGTTTCTAAAATAAAATGGTACCGAAATGATATTAGAGTAATCTAGCGTAATCAAATCCCAAATCCTTAACTTTCAGTTTGTAGAAGTGAAATATCCTCCCAATACTTCACATAGACTTTTAATTGACCCACCATTAATAGATTAGTACGACTTTTAATTGAAAATCATTTGCATGTAAATATTGAATCTTAAGTTAAGAATTGATATGGGTTTAGGAGAGCCTGGGTTACGTTAAATCTTAATAATATATTAGCTTAACCCTTAGATGATGCATTATTCAAGGAGGCAGTGATAGAGAGGAGGACGAGTGTAATGACTTGGTCTAATGAAAGTGGAGAGCGATCACTATGGCAAGAGGATTTGAGTAAGAAGTGGCTCTTGGTGGACTTCTAAGATGGTGAAGGAGGATAGAAAGTAATGAATTGCACACTCGGAAAAACGTGCTTGGGACGTGAAAATTGAAATTTACTCGAGAAGGGTCTTTTTAACATAATGAAGAACTTAGCTTTGGAAAGCATGCTCAAGTGGGAGCATTATCTACATGGGTGCCTCTTGAGAAAGTACCTGCTTGTATGTCAAATGACAATATCATAAGATTTGGTATAGAATAAGCGAAAGTGAGTAGGTTAATCCACGCATCACATAATATGTTATCAAGGTAGGACCCCCTTTAATATATGTGTTGTTCAAGGATGAACCACATGGAAGCTAATGGACCTGTGATGATCCAATCCACTAAGGATTCGGAGTGGTTGTTGGAGTGAGAGGATCTAGATAAGAAGCAACACTTGGCAAGCTTTTAGGATGGCAAATAAAAAATGAATGAATTGAATTGTGCATCGAACATGATGAAAATATGCATATTGTGAAAATTGAAATTAACTCACAGAGATGTCTTTTGAGATAATGACAATGCTTAACAATAAACTCCCAAGCTAGCATGCTCATGTAGGAGCACTAGCATGATAGGTGACTTCCTGAGAAAATGTTTGCTTGCAAACCAAAGACAAAATAGTGAGATTTGGTTTAGGATGAGTTAAAGTGGACAATATTTTGAGTGAATTAATCTCGAAATTCACAACAAGGTCTTGAATGAATAGGCAATTTAAACTTATAAGGTCAGATTAGTGAGTGTTCAAGGAATGGTCAAGAATCAAGCAAAACAGGGACCAACAATGCTCATCAACCACAACAAGATATTGAGATTTTTGGATCTGCATTTCAAAAAGAAAATATGATTTGTAATTAGAAGAATTATTTTTGAATAACAATGGTTTTTATGGTAGGGAAGCAAATTCAAGGAAATAAATTTTGTATAGACGATTTGGATCTATGTAAGGTTAATTTCGATTAGATAATGGCAATTATTTCTTTTAATCTAGCTGTTGGCGAAAGTGATGTTGGAGTTGGAAACCGTGATGAGAGATAATTCTTAGTTCACAAGAGAACCTTCAAGGATTTAGACTCCGTTTATTTTATAGAAAAAAAAATTAGTATAAATTTTTTAGGATAAAAAACAACTCATTCAATAGCGGGGAAAATGATTTATTTTTTCTGTCCTCATTCTTTTACCCAAAGGAAGCTTACTTGAGGTTAGTCTCTAACCATCATCGTGGCCAGCCATCAACTGAGGAAGAAGAAAAAAAATAAGAAAGGAAAAGAAAAAATGAAATTTTTTAAAAATAAAAATAACAAATAATTAATAGTGGGGAAAATGGGAAATGAAATCCGAATTGGGAATCACCTCGACCTCACCTCGCCTCCAATTGAGCCTCGACCTTGTTTCGGCCTAGCCGAGGCAAGGTGGAGCCTCCACCTCGCTTGAGGCCAACAAAACTCGAGTTTGCCGTGATTGGGCAAGGATAGTTGCCAAGGATGAACAACCAGCAGAGGAAGAAAGAAAAATAAAAAGAAAGAATAAAAAATTAAAAATTTGTCTTATTAAACCATGGAAAATATTTTCTAGGGCTTTTTTAAGTCTCGGCCAAATAGCAAAAAATATTGTCATTTTTTTAAAATGATGTACTAGAAAATATTTTGCATATGTATCATATTCTCTCTCAAAACATATGAAGCTTTACTTAAAACTTTCATGAAATTTGAAGCTGCTAAACTTGGGCTAACAATTGATTCTTCATAACTGCAAATTCTGAAGTGTGAATCAGGACTTTCAATTTCAAGTGTTTCCAAGGAAAAGCCATTTCAAATGCTGGGGACGGAGTGGATGAATATGTATATTGTCAAGCACTTTAAAAATCGAGGATTTTTTTCCCAATGTTCCGAGCATGATTGGAATCACAACATGTCCTGTTCATGCATCGACACTTCGTGAGCTTTCGATCTCGAGGGAAGCGGGCCTTTGCTCGACCTCCATTAAGTTGATACCGGGCTTTCTTCGGCGCCGCTCGAGAGGACCCTTCGACAACGATGGATCCATCAAGCTACAACAAAGAAGGCCCATAGCCTCGTTCATCTGTCATCACTTCATGTCATGCGGACGAGTTCCGACCTCGAGCTATCGGAGATTATCTACTCGTCCGACTAATCCGAAGTGAAAACTTGGAATATCGGCAATGTCCAGGACGAGGTGGTCCGCGACCCTCAAGCGGGAAACGACAGCCCATCTTCTTACACGGTCCAGCAGCAAACGACGGGCCTCCGTCACGGTCCAGAGACACGGTTTGATTAGACACGCGCGACTGTCGGAGCAATGATGTTGCATGGGACCATCACGAATTCATGGCCGAACGAGACTGAAAGAGCAGAGGTCGTATTCAATTGAGACCCGTCGAAAAACAATAGCCCAAAAACAGAAAGGGAAGAAGCAAGCCGACGGCCGAAAAAGAGGGGAAAGGGCCATTGTCCTGTCGGTGGCATAATTGGATAGCGTCCTTCGAGAAGTAGTTGGTGAGGTATGGCAGCCCCGACCCTACATAGCTGGTCTTCTTGGTTCCACGGACAGATTACAGATGTGTCTGCGATTAGCATGATATCGAGTCAATAGTAAGTACGTCATCGAGGGGCTTTCCATATGGATCACGGTTTGTACGGTTGAAGTTAGCTTTCTTATCGTTGAGAACATGATTGGTAATTCAAGAAGTAGCTCCCGCGGTTATAAGGTTTTGATGTTGATACTAATGCAACTCCGGTCTCTGCGCTTGGCGGTAAGCACTTTATCTTGACCTGATCTATCATTCGTCTGATAATAATATGTATTAATCATGCAAATCTTGCATGGATTACGTAACATACTGCGAATACATCTAATTATAGAGCTCGATCCGGGCAAGGAAGCTCGCCACATGGTATATGCTGGTGGTTCGAGCTCGGAGCAAAGCAATTGGTAGATGATAAAGTCAAATCGCTGGGAAAGTTAGTTGAGAAAGTAGGTGATTGTCATTGGCCAAAGAAGGAAGTTTTTCTTCTCCTTTTCGTATACTCCATACATGCACATTCATAAAAGATGCATTGCTGGATCTATCTTCTCGATAAGAAGACATGGAACACTGTACTTCATGGTGCTTCATCACTTTCCTCCGCGGTGCAGACTGCGGACTATCAGACATGGAATAATGTAGTTAGGTTTATAGACTGGACACTAAACAAATCTTCTTTTTCTTGAGATGCGAGACGATCGGAATTGTCTCCTTCTGAGGTTGTCCTCACAACAGATCTAGAGGGTAGAAAACCCCTGGCCTGAGGGCCTATGTCCACTTACAAGCATCAAATCAAGACGCCAAGCTAAGCCAGTTAACCAGGTCTCCCGATTCGTCGAGACCGCTCGAATTTCGATCATGAACATGAGTTTTTGTCAAATCAAGCTTTAGGTCTAATTCTAAATTTGTCCGGAACTTTTTTTTATTTAAAAAAAATTATCACTTTACACTCAAACTCAAATTTACCTGAATTAACCTTTCATTCAAAAATCATAATTAATTATTCTTAATTTTTTATATTTTAGAGCGATTTCATTTTTAAAATAATACTCCATGTCACTACATTGATATGATGGAAATGCCGCGTTAAACTAAGACGGATTACAAGAGTAGATTTAAAAATATATTAGAAGTTGGTGAATTTTTTAGAAAAAATAAAGTTTGAGATAAATTTGGGACTCAATAAAAAATTTGAGATTTTTTTTGAAAAAATAAGAAGTTTCAGATATATTTGGGATTTGAATTAAAGTTGAGGGTTTTTTATGAGATAAAAAAACTCAGGATGATTTTTTATGGAATTATGCCCAGATTAAAAAGTGACGCACCTAAGAAAATCCTCATGAATTTTTACTGCTGTTGGATTGATCAATGTCCACGATTTCTCGAGCGTTTTGGCTCAGGAAGCGAGACAGATCTTGACTTTCGAATCTCCATGCTGCGTATTTCTAAGAGAAGCCCTAAGACCCCGTTTATAAAGTTTGCTCCTCTTTCGTCGCCTTTTTCAAACCATTGACAGTCTCTCACGGCCGAACGGGTGAACTGAGACTTACTCTCAGTCTCAGCCATGTACAGTCTCCGGACGCACCTCCTCCCGACTCTGCTCCCCACTTCCCTCCTCGTCCTCATCCTCCTCCTCCTCTTCCTTCCCCTCAACCTCCTCACCACCACCACCAAAAACCCACAAACCACCCCGCATATCCACGTCCACCGCCACCTCCAAGTCGCTCACTCCACCTGCCAAGGCACTCTCTACCCTGACCTCTGCGTATCCACCCTCGCCTCCTTCCCCGACCTTACCTCCAAATCCATCCCGGAGATCATCTCCTCCACCGTCAACCTCACCGCCGCCCAGGCCCGGTCCGCCTCCTCCGGCTGCTCCAGCCTCAAGCGGCACCTCGCCACCAAGCTCGGCCCCCTCGAGCGCCGTGCCCTTGACGACTGCCTCGAGCTCCTTGCTGACTCCGTCAACGAGTTCGGCGAGGCCATCTCCGACCTCTCCAGCAAGAATGACTCGACCGCCCCAGCGGCGCACTTCCACGACCTCCAGACGCTCCTGAGCGGCGCCATGACGAACCAGTACACGTGCCTCGACGGCTTTGCCTACAGCAAGCAACACGTGCGGGACGCGATCCAGAGTAGCCTCGTCAACATCTCCCGGCACGTCAGCAACTCGCTGGTCATGCTCAAGAAGCTGCCCGGCGTGAAGGGGACGCTGTCCGGCTCGCCGGCGGCGGAGGTCTTTCCGGAGTACGGCAGGGTGAGGGACGGGTTTCCGGAGTGGCTGTCGCCCAAGGACAGGAGGTTGTTGCAGGCTCCGGTGAGCGCAATACAGTACAATGTGAGCGTGGCGCAGGACGGGACAGGAAATTTCACCACCGTCAATGCGGCGGTGGCCGCCGCTCCGAATGCCAGCACCACCAGGTGGGGGTCTGCCGACACTACGGAGCTAATACAGTAGCTCAATTATTTTTACCCCTCATTCTTTCCTACACCTATAGGATGTGCAAAGATCTACAAAAATAGCATCAGTAAAGCAATCTGGCGTCCTTACTTTGGGCCATCGATATGTGCCCCACTTATCTAGACACTTTGCCTGACCTATCATTTCGGGTGCCAACTTTATTAATATATATTTTGCGTCATTCTATATTGAAGTGCATCGACTCGAAGTTAGCATACTCTATTAGATGTTTTCTATTATGCTCTATTAACTGTTATCAATTAGTTTATCACAACTTGGTTTTGATGAAATGATTGCATCCACCAAATGCTGAAGTTCCTCCCTGGGTCGTGTTCTTTGATTGGAAAACACTTTCAGGTTTGTGATATACATAAAAGCAGGGGCCTACTTCGAGAACGTGGAGGTGATCAGCAAGCAGACAAATATCATGTTCTTGGGCGACGGCATTGGGCAGACTTGGATCAAGGGCAACCGGAACGTCGTCGACGGCTGGACCACTTTCCGATCTGCCACAGTCGGTAAGCTCTATTCGACAACCCTTTTCTACGTCCCATATTCATGCACAAAAAGATTTCTCCTTCAAAATCATCTTGTGAAGTTTCACCCTCACAAACTTTGCTTCCCATGTCCCCCGCGATAACTCACTTGCATGAAGCTTCGAGCCTCTCCACTACGTTGCCAACATCGTTCGAATGTTCATGTAAATCACTTGCATCTAAACAAGACAGACGTGCTCTAGATTTCGTGCGAAGCGCGACGAGCTTTGCTGAGATTAGGTTGGTGATGTTTGATTTGACATTAGTTGGAGAATGATGTGTGTCAGACAATGGTGTTCCTAGGATTTTAGGTAATCTTAGATCTTAGATCTCAAGTGCAGCCGTGGCTACTTTGTCATGTTATTGCCTCGTTTTGTAGGCATGGAGAGAAGCTCATGTTCACGTGAGCACCTTAATTCTCTCACGACTAACACCATTTAGAATAATAAATTTCAGTTTAAAAACCATATAATATCTTTTTTCTTTAGTCATACACAAATTTGGCCACTAGAGATTAAATATGTAATTGCAAAGTGATGATCGTCAAAGAATGATTGGAGTAGGTGGCACGGGGACCCAAATGGGGTGCCCGAGCCCGACCGCGTTTGCCGGGTCAGGGTGTCGGGGAAGAAGATCCAAGAATCTCAGTATGCTCTTCTGAGAGCATCTAATGCCAAGCAGCTAGGCAGCAACATCAACAAAGATATGAGCGCGCCTGTAAGAATAAAAAATTGACTTTTGATTTCACGTCGCACAATGTATAGTGTGTCCTATGTTGTGCTCAATGGGCAAGGGTCTTACTAATTTCTCCAAGTTTGGAAGAACCTCTAGACGAGGAGAGTCCAGGACCGTGATGGGACGAAGTTGATCGGCGAGAAGATAATACCAGGCCATGTTTTCTTCCTTCCCTGATTTAAGAAAATTTAATGGGTTACAAGAATGAACATTACCCACGTTCATTTTTAGTTTGCACATGGATAATTTCCATGTTTAAATTTTTAAAAACCTTTGAAATTAGGTCTTCTTGTGACTTGGTTTTTGAATTTCTCCATAATTGACATGAACAATAATAGAAGAAATTTCGATTTAGCTTGAGTGCCAAAATATTATGTAGTTTTACTCTTATTCAAAAGCACGAAATTCAAAATAATAATTCCAAAACAGTATAAAGACTGAACATTAGTTTTTGATGATGTTCTTTTTTTTTTCTTTCATTGTATCTGCCCAGTATCTAAAAAGATAATATTATTCCTTTATCATACAAATAAAGTTAATGCAAAGTTAAGATATTCAAAATTTCAGTTTTCATTTCTTATTATTTACCACATTTTGGTTTAATGCTGCATCTTAAGGATAACAATAATAATTTTATTATTATTAGTTTTTTTTGTTGCATTATAGATCATTCAATTAAGTTGGTAATCCTTAATGCTATTGTCATCAAAACCAGGGATTACAAGTTAACTGTGCTAGAAATCTCACATCCCCAAGTCAAATTCTTGGTTCCGCCACTGAAAAGAAGAAAACCGGGATTACACAAACAGATCCTTAATAGAATTAGGAAATTAAGTCAGTGTTGTGCATGTATTCTAGTGTCCGCATCTGGAACTGTTCCCAGCGAAGCAGATCGAATATTAATTGCACATGCGGGCGGTCGAGTTCTTGATGGTTGATACAGGAAAAATCCCTTTTTTTTTGTATTTATCACAAAGATCAAATAGATAAGACAAGACACTTTGGTTGCGTCCCGGACATCACGCAAAATCAGCACCGACCCTCTAGGAAAATCCCGTGAGTTTGACCAACCTTATGAATTGAATAAGATAGGAAATTCAGGGGCAATGTTTTTGATTAGATCGTAAGCTTTTTCCTCCGGTTGGACAAGAGAATTTGACATGTGGAGAGGCTGCATTTGCATGTGATTCTGTTCTATGGAGTTCCCCATGTTGCAGCGTCCCCTGAGCAACCCAAAAGACAAATAATGTCGCGCTCGAGATAGCTCGATGTCTGAACGTTCATTATCGCTACGTACTTGAATCTGCTTGATTAATTTATACCCATCTTATTGTTTACGTTTTCGGCGGATTGGCTTTGACGGCGAGCCCTAGATTTACGGATCAAAGTCTAAATGCATGTTCCGAGTAGACAAAACAGAATTCCTTTGTTGATCTGGAGATCATAGATTTACTGATTGAGATCTTGATTTCAGACTGTTTTCTTTTCGTTTTCTTTTCCTTGACTTGACGCTTAGTTGGTGTTGTGATAGATTGCACTACTGGTGGAGCGACGCCCACTGGGTTCTTTTAGACCATTCTCATTATAAGTAGCGTCGGGTGCATAGCCTAAGATAGACATCATTGTGAAGATATTGCTGATCAAAGGTTCCCTGAAGGGTTAAAAGACATGAGAGTGATTATCTGAACTAAAGAATATGCATTTTCTAACAAATGATTCATATATACTCTGTTGGAGAATCTAACGCTGAATTACAAGGAAAGTTAGATCTAGTGTTTCTCGTCTAGTAACCATTTCCGTTGCATAGTGCTCCGTCGTTCATGAGTATAGATTATGAAATAGAAATTAGTACATCTTGCATGCCATCTCAACAACTTCTTGACTTTTGACCCACATTTCTTTTTCCTTATTCTCTCCTCAGCTGCAGTCGGAAATGGTTTCATAGCGAAGGGCATATCCTTTGAGAACTACGCCGGTCCAAGCAAGCACCAGGCTGTGGCCTTCCGGAGTGGTTCCGACCTCTCCGCCTTCTACAATTGCAGCTTTGTTGGCTACCAAGACACGCTCTATGTCCACTCCCTTCGCCAGTTCTACCGCGAGTGCGACATCTACGGCACAGTCGACTTTATCTTTGGGAACGCAGCTGTGGTCTTCCAGAAGTGCAACTTGTACGCACGCAAGCCGGACGCCAACCAGAAGAACATATTCACTGCACAGGGGAGGGAGGACCCCAACCAGAACACAGGGATCTCGATCCTCAACTGCAAGGTTGCTGCTGCGGCGGACCTGATCCCCGTGAAATCCTCGTTCAAAACGTACCTAGGCCGCCCTTGGAAGGAGTACTCTAGAACGGTCTTCATGCTGTCGAACATTGAAGACCTAGTTGACCCCGCTGGGTGGTTGGAGTGGGACGGGACGTTCGCGTTGAGCACGTTGTACTATGGGGAGTACAAGAACCAAGGGCTGGGTTCGAACACGAGTGCCAGAGTGACGTGGCCTGGTTATAGAGTCATTACCAATGCTACAGAGGCTGCTCAGTTCACGGTGGCATCCTTCATCCAAGGGAATGACTGGCTCAATGCTACGGGCATTCCTTATTATCCTGGTTTGAGTTGAGAGGCATAATAATTCTTACACGCATCGATGTATCAATTTGTTTCCAATATCTGCTCTAAAAGATATGCAGATATGGAAATTCGTAGAGATGCTCTGCCCCTCAGAAAATTTTCTATGTCAATCCTAAAGTCAATTTGAAATTCAATAAAAAGTCATATTAATTGAGCATGAGTTGCTTTCAAAATATTTATAGTAATTCGTGTGCATGTCTGGAACTGTTTTCTGGATCAAAAGTTTCATGGAAAAGTTGGAAAAGGAAACAAGGACCTAGCATGGACCAACCCTAAGTTCAGCCTAGTCCAATTGGGTTCAGGCCAAACTATTGGTTTCAGGTCGGGCCTTCGGTATTAAGGCCTAGAGACACAAAATGCTCATTAAGTTTTGACTGGTCTAAGCCCGATCCAACTAGCCCGGTTGAAGCCCTAGGAAGAACATTGAGCACGGGGGCTAATTATCCAGCTTGTTAGGTGCATGGGGGTGGCTTAAAGCAAAATTGCGTCCTAGGCCTACCTTAGACATGCGTACTGTCATCCTCTGGTGGGGAATAACCGATAGCATACATGCATTAGGTTCTAAAGCGTGCGCAATTTGATGTTAAAGAATGTAAAGAACATGGAATTTGGGAATTGGTAGCTCCAAATTTAATTTAAATATGCGATGGATAGTCTAAGTAGTTGATGTGGAGTGGGAAGTCGGCATTGATGCATCACACTTAGGAGAATGGTGGCTAGAGGATTAGTGCCAAATATAGTTTTCTTTCTGTCTTCTTTTTATGGCCAGTAGTAGAAACTTTATAAAGTTCTCAGCATCGTGGAGCTCACGGCCATGACAAGATCTTGAGGGTGCGAGAGAATGAACAAATCAACTTCGTGATACATTTAGTTCACTCCTCACATTAGTCTTAATGTAAATATTGACAATCAACTATTATCCACAAATGTTAAGCAAAATACTCAATTACAATCAATCGTGAATTACACGATCCCTACCAAGCGGGGGAAGAAGAACCTGAGAAGGATGGCGAGCTTGAAAGAGTCAGAGTAAGGTTGTTGAGTGCTGACCAAGAAGAGTTAGGGGGCTGAAGCTTATCCCAGTGTAACCCATGATCTCCAAGAAGAAAAGCACCCAAAAAGATATTTAGAATTGAAAAGATTTAAGGAAAAAAAAAAAGCAAACCTAGGTGGCCCTTTGTTTTAGTTTACTCCAAAGATGCTCATGTATATCACAACACCCGAAATTAACTAACAAGACCCAAATAAAATGCCACTGGACAGGGGTGTGCAATCGGACTGGATAAACCTGGTTCCCAGAGCAACCCACTCGGAAAATAGGGTTGGGAACCAACTCCCTTTGAAACCAATCTAGGAACCGATTCCCAAAATTCAGAACCAGCTTGAATAGATTCGGGAACCGGTTCCAAGGGATTACCTATCCGGGAATTGGATTGACCAGACCGGTTCGGGAATCAGTTTGAGAACCGATTTGCAAACCAACCCAAAAGTCCAAAAGTCTAATTTGTTCCCTTGTTTCTTTCTTTACCTCTCACACCCACAGACTTCACAATGTTTTCCTTCATCGTGCCATCGCCAGCTCCTTGTCGTGTCATTGCTAAATCTAGCTCACCGTCGCGTTGCTTCCTCATCTGCGGTCATATGCTTTCTCGTCATGCCATCGTCAGCTCCCCGTAGCACCATGGCCAGCTCCCCGTTGCTCTATTTCATCCATCGTCGGCTTCCTCATCTGTAAGCTCGCAAATTTCCTTGGTTTTTCTAAAATTTTCTTTTAGATTGAAGCTGGGTTCTTCTCATTTTCTTTGGGGGTGCTTTCCTAAGCTGGATTTCTTGTCAGAATGGTGTACTATTGTTGCTCTTTACACCGATGGGTCATACTCATAGCAAAGCAAGCTAATATTCTCAATGTTTGGCCCGTGTCGGGCTGTAAGTATACGTAATTTAGCATTATTTCTAGGTTGACTTTGTTCCTTTCATCAACACTCTCTATCTCCAAAGTTATGTTAAGAGAGTTGATTTACTATGAAAACTAATATGTTTTTGTAAAATCTTAATGTTATATAATTTGTTTTCAGTTTTCAGTCAATGGGTCAAGATAAAAACATATAAATAGAAGTAAAGGGGCATAATGAAATAAGTCTGCTCATAGAATTGTCATTCCATGGAGCTGATGAAGTGTAATATGCGACCATGGGCTCGACAAACAAGATGAGGGTACCTAACTCTCATCCTCTTTCAAGTAGAAAGCAAACTAATCAATCATAAAATTGGGATATTTTTTCGAGAATTATAGATGATAAAATAAAACAATTAGGGTGAAATGCATTCATTGCGGAATTTATTATGCGTATAATATTGATCATTGAACCTCTACTATGTGGAAGCACTTGAGAAAGTACAAAAAGTATCCTCATGCAAATAAAAAACAAATGTTGTTTGCATCACAAATGTTGTTTGCATCACGTGACAAAGATGTGGTTGGTAAGGTGGGAGAAAATACTACTAGCGATGGTAGTCTCTTAACAACATAGAAGTTTGATCAAGAATGTTGTAGGCATATGCTTGCTCAATTGATTATTATTGATGAACAACCATTTTTCATGGTTGAGTGTGTTGATTTTTGCGATTTTATTACTGAATTACAATCTTTTTTTCCAATATCTTTCACGATTTATGATGGCAAGAGATTGTATGAAGTTATATCTAAGTGAAAGGACTTATTTGAAAACTTACTTTGGTAGGCTTAAATCTAGGATTGCACTCATAGCGGATATGTGCAGTTCCATTCAAATTTAAATAATTTGTGTCTTATTGTACATTATATTGATGAAACTTGACAATTGCATAAAAGAATAATCAAATTTGTAACAATGCATGGGAGATTAGGAAAATGGTGGAAAAATGCATTTATTACTGAGAAATAGAAAAAAAAAGTGTTCACAATAATAGAAGATAATGCTAGTTCAAACGATGTGGCCGTTGGTTATTTGAAAGAAATTTTTTTAGAAGAGGGATCTTTTATTTTGAATAGCAATGCTTTACATATGAGATGCACTACGCATATACTTAACTTTATAGTAAGAGACGGATTGAACGAAGTGCGTGATTCTATTGTACACATTTAAAACGTAATTAAGTATGTAAGGAATTCTCCAATGAGAGCTAAGACATTCAAAGCTTGCATTGATAGTGAGAGTATTGGATATAAGGGTTCGGTCTGTCTTGATGTTGCCACTATATGGAACTCCACTTACATGATCGAGAATGGAAGAAGATTATTTTTCTTAAGGGAAATTGACAATGATCATCTGCAACATGAAAATTGGAAAAATGTCATCATTCTTTCTAGATGTTTTAGACGATTTTTATGATGTAACCAAAAGGATTTCGGGTATTTCATATGCCAAATGATTATTTTGAGGAGATAGCTATCTTGAATAAGTATTTGAATAATATGGTGAATTCTTTAGATTCAAAGCTTCAAGCTATGGGTTTAAAAATGAAAGAAAAGTTTGGCAAGTATTATGAGAGTTTGGATAAAATTAATATGATGGCATTGTTGTGGTTGCATTAGATCCTACAAAAAAGTTGAATTATGTAAAGTTCTTGTCGCGATTTCTTCGCAGGTGCACCACATAGGGTTAGGCTAATAGATTGCTAAACCTAACTTAACTTGAGCTCTCCCAAGCTCATACTAATTCGCAACTTAGATTTCACTTTTTAAACATGCAAAGTCAATTTCAAAGAGAGTCGCCACTAATCTATTTATGGTGGGTCGATTAGAAACCCATGCAAAGTACTGGGAGTGGTACTTTACCCCTACGAATCAGAGATTTTGAATTCGGGGACTTGAAAATCATTTTATTTTATTTTCAAAAAATATTTTGCAGGCAACTTGAATTGATTTTAACTTTATTCCCTAACATGCACAATGATCACGTAGGTGAACTCAAAGAAACAGAACAATAAGCAAAGCAATAAATAAAGATGAAGCAAATCAACAAAAAGATCTTTTTTGGGTTTTTTTAGGTATATGCAATGCATGTAATGGAAAACTAATCTTATATGCAACTATCTTAATGCAACCCTATATGCAATTTTTATAAATTCTAAAATTATTTAATGAAACTAATTATCTATAGTTAAATAACATCTAATTTAAACTAGGAACTAAACTACGTTAATCCCTAATTTAAACTAAAATATTATCTCAACTACGGATAATATTCTAAAATGCAAAGACTATTTTAATATGTGATGCGTGGAAAATCTAACTCTAAATGTAACACGACCTAACATGCTTTGAAATATGCAAATCCTAAGTTAACCTAGCCTACGTGACATGCTATTTAACTAAAGTAATTAAATGACATGCAAACAAGTTTTTTTTAGACATTTTCTTATTTATCTAATGAAATTTGAAATTAATTAAATTAATAAAATATGAAAACCTAATTTAGCATGATTCCTAACTGTTTAAATATGATGTTCTACCATGATGTGAATTTTTGTGTAATTCCTAAATGACACTAGATTTGATATACCTAATCTAAATATTAAGCAAAACCTAATAATGCAAATTAAGATGCAAAGATTCATGCTAAGACATGCAAAAATATCTACTATGCAATCTAATCATGCAATATAATATTACCTAATGTGAATTTAACCTAAATATGGAATGTAATTCTTATCTAATATGCAATCTAGACATGGAATGCAATTTTTTGTATTTTATGAATAAAGAAAAAAAAATGTAACGAAATTAACGGATCATATCGCAAACGTGAGATCGGATCGGCTGATTTTCATGCTGTCGCGAGTCGTATCTCGAGCATGAGATCGGACTATCGACCAATGCACATTACGAAAAAGGAAACGAAATCACAATTTAATAATGCCTATCACCTAAAACAAGCAAATTGAAAAAAAAACATGAAAGGAATAAAAAAAATCAGCATAATGAAAGACTTTTTTTACTGTAGAAAAATGTTTTTTTTTATTTTTTATTAAAAATATAATAAAAAACAGAACAATAAAAGAAAGCCCAAGCTCACGCTTGGGAGAATCTTCTTCTTTCTCACGCGCCTGAGGATCTTGGTTTCGCAAAATGCACCACCCAAGAAAACAACGGCCTGACGTCAACACAACTCGCAAGCGAACAAATCAAACCACACCAAAAAAAACTCAAGGCATCACTAATTTATTCACGCAAATCATCAAAAAATGAAGTGTAGTGAGAGAGGTTCACTTACAAGACCAAAGGAAGACAAAATGTATACCTAATATGCATCAAAGATCAACCAAATGGGCAGACAACTACAGAGGAAAATCAAAACAAGCTTTAACCAACCAACGCCCAGAACAGCTAGAGAAAAACAACGCAAGAAAAAAAAAGCGAAACAAGAAAAATGACGCAAATTCCTACATGGCTCGGGAACGGCAAAGAACGAGCGCCCTCGAGCGAGCTCAAGACAAATCATCGCTCATCCACGAGATTTTCCCGACCACGATCCTCGGGAAAGCTCAAACGAGTGAAACAACCATGAAACCCATTGGTAAAAGAGGAAGCATCACGGACACGAGTGGCTATGGACGAGTCGTCGGAGGTGATGAAGGCGCTCCTTCCTTCTCCCACTCTCTCTCTCTCTCTCTCTCTCTCTCTCTCCCTTGAATTCACTCTCTGCTTCTTCTTCTTCGACCAAATATATTTTAGGCTCATCAATTCCATGCAAATATTCACTTGTGGCCGAAAAATCTTTTTGCGATCGCGATATTCACTTGTCGCGACCTCCCCGAAGGTGCACCACCTAGGGGTTAGGCTAATGGATTGCTAAACCTAATTTAGCTCGAGCTCTCCCAAGCTCATACCAATTCACGACTTAGGTTTCACTTTTAAAATATGTAAAATCAATTCAATTGGAGTCGCCACTAATCTATTTACGGTGGGTCGATTAGAAACCCATGTAAAATACTGGGAGTCGTATTTTACTCCTACGAACCAAAGATTTTGAATTCGAGGACTTGAGAACCTATTTCTTCTATTTTCAGAAAAATAATTTGAAGGCATCTTGAATTGATTTTATTTCCTAACATGCACGGTGATCACGCAGGTGCGCAAACAATTATTTAAATACTCAAAGGAAAAGAACAATTATCAAAGCAATAAAACAAGATAAGACAAATCAATAAAAAAAAGACTCTTTTTGGGGTTTTTAATATGTAATGCAATGCATGTAATGAGAAATAATCCTATATGCAATTATCCTAATGCAATTCTAGATTAATTAATGAAACTAATTATCTATAGCTAAATAAAATCTAATTTAAAATAGGAACCAAACTAATTAATCCCTAATTTAAATTAAAAACTTGTCTTAACTATAGATAATATTCTAGCATATGCAAACTAAACTAATATGCAAATGCATGAAAATCTAAACCTAATGACATGACCTAACATGCTTTGAAATATGTAAATCCTAAATTAACCCAGCCTACGTGAAATATGTAAATCCTAAACCCTAAAGTAATTAAAAGACATGCAAAAAAGGCATCTTTTTAGGTTTTTTTTATTTATTTAATGAAAATTGGAATTAATTAAACTAATTAAAATGTGAAAACATAATCTAACACGATTCTTAAGTTTCTAAATATGATGATATGAAATCCTATGCAGTGACATGAGATTTGGATGCACCTAATCTAGATAATAAATAAATCCTAATAATGCAATGTAATAAGGAAAGACATGCATGTGACCTCTTTTTTGGATTTTATTACACTTGAAATAAAATATATAACCTAATTTAAACATGCAATAGCTAAAATGCAATCTAATCATGCAATATGATACTATCTAATGTGAATTTATCATGAAAATTTAATCTAACATGCAATTCAAGCAAGACTCATCAATTGGAAAATAATATCTAAATTCAACAAAGAAACTCGCAGATAGAATCAATAAATTGATCTTAAGCCTTAAAGATCAAAATATCAATTCTACTCCCGCGCAATTAATTATTCCGTCTAAAGCCTTATAGACGAAATAAAAAATCGATATTGCGGTTGCGAATCGGAAAATTAATTCCAATTGATAAACTTACTACCTAAAGCAAGCAAGTTAGATAGGAAATAACAATGAAATAACTAAATCAACCTGAGAAATTTTTCTTTTTTATTTTATTTTAAAACATTATAAATGAATAATAATAATAAAATAATGAAAGAAAACACGGCTTCTCAACTTTCCCAATCAGTCTTCTCCTTCGTGAGTCTCCTTCCTCGTGTGGCTTCGTGGACGACCTGCAGTAGGACTTGGTGACTTCCTGGTCACTGTGGAGGCGTGATTGATGGTGCCCGAGGGAGACCCAAGTCGTGATCGGCTCAACAAGCGGTTCCTCGGCGTCAACAACTCACGTGGACACACAAAAAAACAATGCAAAGCAGATTTGCACAAACAAATTACCAAAACAACATGTAGTGCAATGAAGCTTTCGGACGTGGGGGCCTAAGGGGAATGAAGTCTATGCCAACAATGCAACAAAAACCTTCAAGACAGGCACAAAAGTAAAAATTAACACCACGGCATCTCAGAAATCAACCAAATCGGCGAACCCCTCTTTCGGTTTTTTTTTTTTATTCACAGTAAACTAGAGCACGCGCAAAAAAAAATCTTCCCTACATGGTTTGGGAACGTCAAAGAGCACACGCACTCGAGCAAGCTTGAGGCGAGGTGTCGTTCAACTATGCGCTCGTTCCGGCCACGATCCTCGGGAAAATCTGCTCGGACAAAGGGGGAGTTGTGACAAGGACCTACCGGCGACGAGGGAAGCAGAGGACGAGGGAATCGTCCAAGTCGAAAACCCAAGGTCGGATGATTACTCTTGGACGAACGCTCCCTCTCTCTTTCTCGCGTTCTCTCTCGCAGGAACTCTCTCGGTCCTTCTCTGTTTTTTTTAGCCGAGTAAAGCTTCTGTGTGTATCCCCCTCTCACTGCACGTCCTTGGATGCTTTAAAGAGGAAGAAGAAAAATCTCGGTCAAATCTTTTAGAAAGATTTGACCGGATTTCTTTATTTTTGCTTTATCTTCTTTCCTCCGCTTTCTTTTGTTTCTCTGCAGATTCCCCGACTCTCCTTGGTCTCTGTAGCTTTTAGATGACTTTATCAAAGGGGGAAGGATGGGATTTCGGTCAAATTCCCTTTTATATATATTAAAAAAAAACATGTCTTCCTCTTTCTGTTTCAATGGGTAAGGAAAAAAAAATATTCACTCAAATCCCTCAAAATTTTGACCAAATTTTGTAGATTCCTTTCCACGATTTTCATAAAAACATGTTCCCTCATTTGCTTTAAAATGTATTTGCTTCCCAAAAATCCACTCTCCGCCAATGACTTTCCTAAATGCAAGATGCTCCTAACTACATGTAATATTATTTTTTAGGAACATAAGTCCCAATTTTTAGCTTTTGTGCAATTAAATCTATATGCTAAAGTTAAAAATTAGGTGTCAACATCACTTGGACGAAATATCGGACCCGTTCTATACACACACAAAAATGCTCCTACAACTATATGCAAATCATGATATTTTTGGAACGTCAAAATTTATGAGTCAACAGCTCTATTTAAAATAAATTTATGATGATGAAGCAAAAATTGATGAGATGCATGATAAAGTAAAGGTTGCCACGAAGAATTTGTATAAATTTTATGAGCGATCTTTTGTTGGCTCTTCTAATAAAGAAGAATTCGGTGGTTCAAGTGTGAGCAATAGTAGTAGTACTTCCAATGCCGATATTGATGACAATGAGTGTAAAATCCATGTTTGGCACAAAAGCTTTCTCCATGTGAAGAAAAAAGTATTGGACGAAAACAAATATGAGCTTGATCGGTATTTTGAAGCTGAAAGTGAAGATATCATTAATCTCGATCTTTTGATATGGTGGAAGAGCATTGGATCAAAGTATGAAATCTTATCTTTGATGGCTCGAGACTTTTTGTCTACTCCCGTGACTGACGTTGCTTCAGAGTCGGCCATTAGTACACTGGGACATGTAAATATTGAATTACAAGGAAAGTTAGATGTAGGGTTTCTCGTCTATTAACCATTTATGTTGCATAATGCTTTGTCGTTCATGAGTATAGATCACAAAATAGAAATTAGTGCATCTTGCATGCCATCTCAACAGCTTCTAGACTTTTGACCTCATTTCTTTTTCCTTATTCTCTCCTCAGTTGCGGTCGGAAATGGTTTCATAGTGAAGGGCATATCCTTTGAGAACTACGCTAGTCCAAGCAAGCACCAGGCCGTGGCCTTCCAAAGTGGCTCCGACCTCTCGGCCTTTTATAATTGCAGATTTTTGGCTACCAAGACACGCTATATGTCCACTCCCTCTGCAAGTTTTACCGTGAGTGTGACATCTATGGTTCGGTCGACTTCATCTTCGGGAAAGCTAACGTGGTGTTCCAGAAGTGCAAGTTGCACGCACATAAGCCGCACGCCAACCAGAAGAATATATTCACTGCACAGGCGAGGGATGACCCAACCAGAACACAGCGATCTTGATCCTCAACTGCAAGGTCGCTACTGCGGCGGACCTAATACCCTTGAAGTCCTCATTCAAAACGTACCTAGGTCGCCCTTGGAAGGAGTACTCTAGGACGGTTTTCATGCTGTCGAACATTGAAGACCTGTTGACCCCACCGAGTGGTTGGAGTGGGACGAGACGTTCGCATTGAGCACGTTGTACTATGGGGAGTTCAAGAACTAGGGGTTGGGTTTGAACACAAGTACCAAAGTGATGTGGCCTAGTTATAGAGTCATTACCAATGCCATAAAGGCTAGTGAGTACCGAAGGGCATATCCTTTGAGAACTACGCCGGCCCAAGCAAGCACTAGGCCGTGGCCTTCCAAAGTGGCTTGGACCTCTCCGCCTTCTACAATTGCAGATTTTTGGCTACCAAGACACGCTATATGTCCATTCCCTCCGCCAGTTTTACCGTGAGTGTGACATCTATGGCACGGTCGACTTCATCTTCGGGAAAGTTGCCGTGGTCTTCCAGAAGTGCAAGTTGCACGCACGCAAGCTGCACGCCAACCAGAAGAATATATTCACTGCACATGGGAGGGATGACCTAACCAGAACACAGCAATCTTGATCCTCAATTGCTAGGTCACTACTGCGGCGGACCTGATACCCTTGAAGTCCTCATTTAAAACATACCTAGGTCGCCCTTGGAAGGAGTACTCTAGGACAGTTTTCATACTGTCGAACATTGAAGACATGTTGACCCCGCCGAGTGATTGGAGTGGGACGAGACGTTCGCATTGAGCACGTTGTGCTATGGGGAGTTCAAGAACTAGGGGCTGGGTTCGAACACAAGTATCGAAGTGACGTGGCCTAGTTATAGAGTCATTACCAATGCCATAGAGGCTGGTGAGTTCACGGTCACATCCTTCATCCAAGGGAATGATTGGCTTAATGCTACGGGCATTAAGCCATAAGATTCATTCCAATTTACCCCTTACCTTGCGGTGCCACAATGAGTCACTTGTTGTTTTGCGGACGTGAGCCTTACTCTGGTAGTTAACATTTGTCGAGAGACACGAGCGGACATTCTATTAGCAAGAAAGAGAGAGTATTGGATAAAAAAAGAAGACTACGAGAACTCATGGAGATTCATCAAGGGACAACTACCAAAAAAATAATCTTAAACATATTGTACTTATGCCAATTCAATCTTGGATATTATACTTTTGTCAATTAAGTTCTAAATACTTTTTGCTTTTAAGTCAATTCAATACATTTGGCTAATTTTGGACAAAAATTGCTGACAAAAACGCCAACCATCCTACATGATGTAGCCACGTGGACAATTTTCATAATATTTAAATTTTTTGAACTATATATTCTTTTCTTTTTCTATATTTTCCCCATTCATTTTCTTCTTCCTTCAACTAGTCATCGGACCTCAGAGGCCCGCTAGAGGCGACATCCAGCGAGGGTGAAGCTCAACCTCTCTATCACTAGGTGAGGTGGGCGTCACCAATGGTTGGGTGAGCCTTGCTCTCACTCTCACCCTCAGAAGTGCCGGTGAGATGGCTAGATTGACTAATGGCATAAATACAAAAAGTTTAGGAATCAATTAGTAACAAAAAAAAGTTTAAGAAAATTGACTTAATTACAATAGGTTGAGAATATTTTTGGTAATTCTTCGAACTTATTGACCATGCATTTATTATTAGCTAATACGCTCTTCATGGTATCCCTTATTCTTCCCCTCTTAAAATAGCCATAACACCGGACACGATGATAGACAATTGAAAAATGTCAGCGTTACGCTTCTTCAAGGATGGAACCACACCTTTCTTCTCCGATCCTTGAGTATCGCAGATATTTTCGTTACTCAGCAGTCGATTCACCCAAATGTTCACATCGAAGTAACGCTTCTCCTTGTAAGTCGGGGTCATGTCTACGCCCTCGCTCGACGAGTAAGCATCCAAGCACAGCGAGAGAGCTTTGAGCTGACGCTGTTCCAATTTTTGCTGCAGCAGCTGCTTAATGTACTTGGTCGTGCCCGTCAAGTTGGCTTGTAGCAGCTTGAGCCCGATAAGCCCTAGTCCCTCGAGATTCGCCTCGTGGCTCCCCGGGTCTGACCCAAGAGACTCCACGCAGAAGTCGAAGTCATAATCTGAGCCGCCGTCTGCAAGCTGCTTGCAGGTGTCCTGAACGATGTCCTTTGCAGAGTGGAGACGGTGGAAGATGAGGAAAAGGATCAAGAAGATGGAAGAGAATGGGAACACACGATTCATCTTTCTCATAATGAAGATGGGGGATTTCCACGAAGTTTTCTTATGAAGCCCGTGTGCTTTTGTACTGACAGATCAAAGGACTTGTTATGTGAACCGAGTTCATTTATTGTATATGGTAAACTGAATTTAATTTGGTTCTTTCACATATTAACATTCATATCGCCTCATTAATTGCGAGATGATTTGTACATTTAGTAATTACGGTAGCGCATTTAAGTGTAATCTAGAAGACTCCTGATCTCCTGCTCCAATCCACCAAAGCCTCTTTTATTTAGGTGTCCCCACTTTTTCTTCCCATCAAAATTTTATAAGTGCAATTAATACCTTTGAAAATTCTAATGGCCGATAAAATTGCAAATTTAATTGCAGGCACCTGCCATTGTCATCAGTAGCGATCCCTCTTACATCATGTTACAAGAGCTACTAGTGCCTTAAAATTTTATTCATGTTTTACAATAATTAAAATATGGCTAGGTTTGATAATCATAATCGCGTCGTTTGAAATTAAGAAATAGAGTATATTCTCGACGTTGTCAAGAAAATGTTCTACTTTTGTTGGTTCTAACGAGCTAGATATGTATTTTAATTTTTTGACTTGTATCACGGAGCAATAAAATGTACAAGAAATATAACTGTTATATGAGACATGACATGAGAAATTATGTCTAGTAAGAATACCACATTAATTTATTTCTCGTAAATGAAAAAAAAATGTAGTCATAGGCATCTTATTTTGACCAAGATGCAACATGATCCTCTGAGTACGCCGTTCCCGGAAATGGGCGAACCCAAAAGAAAGGAAGGCTCCTTGTCATGTCTTGTTTTGTTTAAGATGTATATATAGTCATTGTGGGTACATACTCTTGGACGGGTCAATGTACAAACTTTCGTTAATTGAGTATGTCTGCTTACACAATGATGATCTCATATTTATACTCGCTTAACAGGTCCATTCACATTGATTGTTGCAGTAAGATTAATGAACACATGGTAACTGTTTACCATAAACACAGGTCTTTGCAAAATCTTAAGATCATGCACGGAGGTTAATGCTTGCCCGATCGGGCTAGTAGTGAAATCTCATGAGCCACACTTTCTGCTGATGATGAGATAGTAAGATATTTCTGTATGATGTAGACAGAATCAGACTAGGCCAGGTAGGTGTAAAAACAATCATGAAATCATACTATAGAGATAAAATTTGCTGAAAAGTGAGTCGAAGGGCCAAAATAACCCTTTACACAAAATTGAAGGATAACCTCATGGGAAAAAATAAGAGATCAATCATCACATTGACTAACTCCGATAGCTGATGAGGGGAAAATTTTATGTCTATACCTATCACTTATATTTGACACTAAAAGCATGGTTAATGTTAAGATATGGAGACAATATCAGCTGCATTTTTGCAACATTTGATGGGCTAAATGTGGAACTGATGGCAAGACGAGGATGAGCAGAGGAGTACAAATGGCAAGAGGAGGATTGCTGACCACCCACAATAACAAAAAATAGACAATTATATGTTAAAGCGGACCAAATTGCCTACTCGAAAAATTCTACATTAGGAAATATCATGCGGAAGAATTTCTTAATGTAGTATGGACATGTAGTGGAAGCTAAGTGCTGATATTTTATGTTTTTGTCTTTGCATTATTGGCAACTATCCGCATGTTACCCAACCAACTATGAGATTCATTAAATAGAAAAATTCATTGCAACACCAAATATCCCCAATCCTTTCTAAATTAGAGTGGATTTTAATATGAAATCCAAACGAAATTCATTGCGAGTGCACAAGAACATGACACTTCACGACCGTTTCGTGAGCCTTGCACGGATATGTCTTTTCTCAAATGACTAATTGAGCAGTGTTTGAACTAATCATGTAATTCATTTGAAAGACCAATCTCTAGTAAATTTCAAAGATCATATTTTTTATGTGTAAGTGTCTTTTGAACCCTTCCCTGTTGAATATATTCGTTTGAATTCTAGGATTCTTGCGCTAGACCATTGAGTCAAACCCATGAGCATGTGAGGCGTGGAAGCGAAGAGGGCAAGCTAGAGCAGTTCTGGGGGAATCGGATAAGGTGAGAATTGTCTTTCTGGTATCCCCTCCTTTTGATGTTTTAACATCTTCTCGACCGAAGTAAAGGACATGTACATCTCTGGTGACTTTACTTCTACACGGATGGCCAGAAAAGTCTTCTTGATGAAGGCATAAAGGCTGCTCAGCATGAATAACAGCAGCATATTGATTTATCTAGTAGAATTGCTTAGCTGAAAAAGAAAACAGAAAAAGGCTTTCTGCTGAAAGTCATCGCTGCACTGTCTTACTTGCTGCATGTTCAATTTTTGGTATCGCGGGCTATTGCTAATTTGACAAAACCTTTAGAATTTGAGCGGAAGTCTGCTGATGTTTGACAGAGGTAGTGACCTCGAAATATGTGAATTATAAAGGCAAGGATCTTAGTTTGGTGATCCATGGAACTCTTCTAAGAAAGCGCTCCTGTCCCTCGGATGCTTGGCTGCTGCAACTCTTGAATTTAGTGCTCGAAAGAATTCGATCGATATGTCAACTAACATCATACCTTGCTTTTCATCAGATAAGGCCTCATTAATGTTCTTCAAGTCCATCATGAGTTTATTAAACTCTTCTAAGTGTGCTTTGATGGATGTGCTTTCAACTATATATAACCGAAACATCTTTTTCAGCATATACAAATAATGTTTTAAACCCTTTATCAAATAAAGTGACACTAGTTTTGCCCATAATGTAGCTGTATCCTTCTCTACGCTACTTCAAGCGATACATCATCCGACAGATTCAACATAACTATATTTTTTGCTCTCTCCATCAACTTTATTTTATCGGCCTCTTTCATCGTTTCTGGCAATTCATTGTTGCCATTTAGCGCTTTTGCCAAACGTTAAGTTGTTAACGAGACAAACATTTTGATGCTCCACAACCTTAAGTTATTTTTCCTGTTGAATTTCTCAATCTTGAATTTCGCTCTGAACATAATTGAAATAACAGAATTTTCAAACAGTAGTCAGACCAGCAAAAGCACCAAACCAACTCTAGATTCCCTAATCACAATTTCAATACCGGTTTTTTTATATATAACACGATCAAACTATATTTTATTTGCTCCGCGGTCAACCTTGAATATTTATCTCCAAGTTCAAACAAACTACCTCTTTAAATATTTTGTTGAGAAAATCATGGATTTTATACATATCCAAGAATAAGATGGATTACCATCGGCAAACAAGCACATACCTAAACAAAGTCCAAGTCAGAGTCTATTAAATGTCTCATCCAATTGTCCATGCAATACTAACCGATTTACATTCTCTAATCGAGAGTGAGGCCTTGTTCACGATTCAAACACAATGCATTGATTGAACAATAACAGCGTAGTTCATTCGACTATTGAGACATCATCCTTCTCTGTTGTTTACAGGACGGCAGCATAGGCACAATATTTCTGAAGTTGGCAATGTTCTAGTTTTCTACGGATAGACCATTTCCCAATAGGGTAAAACAGTAGATTACAGCTGAAGAAGTATGGATGAATCAAAATCAAGCTAAAGATTAATGACAATGTCAAGGTTGTTACTTTGCCGAGTTCGATGGGCATCAACGTAATCACAGAGAAATTTCTGGAGCGTTGGGATAAGTTAAAGTTCAATCAAGACAGGATAATTATATGAAGATTTGCACAAGTGTTTTTAAGGAATATCAAAGTTTAATAAATATCCTAGAATATATTTAAGCAAAGTTTTTCATATCTTCTTTATATAGCTTAGTTAGTTTAGTAATTTTTTTTCAAAGATAAGAACAAAGAAGTTTGCTGCTATATTAAGTCATGAATTAGATCTTCTATCCTGTTTAAGAGAGAATTCATCAGTTATATGCAAAGTTGAATTTTCGCAAAATTACCACGTTCCCACTACATCATTACCGTTATATAGAATCTAATCAAACATCAACTCGTAATAGTGGATTAAACTAAATTAAACAATTGTACCATATTAATGTCATTGCCACAAAAAATGTTGATTGTTTGTAAAACAAACATGTCTTGTCCCAATTAGGAAGATGAGATGGTAATTTACAAGCATTGATGTTTTCTGTTCTTACAAATAAACATAATGGACGAAGTAGGCTTGATCTTACTATAGCGGTGTTCATGTCTTTTGATGAAGTATCTAATCACTTTGCAACTTCACTTGGAAAGGTTGCTTCTTTTCTTGAAAAGAAAAAAGAAACTAATTATTATAATCAAAGCTTTACTTCTCTTTTTCACTATTTCAATTCTTCTTTCTAAAAAGAACACAACCTTTTCAATTATTTCCTGAGAGAGTGTTTGGATAAATACTAAAATTGCTATTGTTCTCATTGAGACTTTGTTATATCTTAAAGGATTTTTTTCCAAAATCATCAGCAACGTTCTAAAGAATTATCCACCTCAAAATATGATTATATTCTTCTTCCCATTCTCACTATTGTTTTCCCAACATAATTATTTGCACATACATATATACAACCCTTTGACTTGCCTTATACATATATTTTGTATTTCTACAGAATTTCTTCATGAAATTAACTTTTCTTTGCATCTGTATGAACATAAATATTTTTAGAGAGAGAGAGAGAGAGAGAGAGAGAGAGAGAGTAACTAAACATAAGTGAGATAAAGGAACCCAATCGCAAAGATTTTATCCTTATCAAATCAGCAAATGATGTAAAGTGTCTCACTCATTATTAGGCTAATTATAGCCTCAACAACTATCACATCCCTAATGATGTTCCTGTGAGAAGACCGAGAATCGCTAGCTCCATTCGAGACAACCCGTCGATGTCCAAGTCGGCCTTTGCCAAGGGACGGGTCGGCCAACTTTGAGATTCGCACGTACCCACGTCGTTCGACACTCCAGACACCCAAGTTTTGACTGCGTCATAACGCTTTGCCTCATAGTCGGGGACCGTGTCCTTCGAGGACTGGGCTGATCCGGAATAGAGTACCGAACATCGTGAGACGGCGCTCCTTACGGCAGGGTCCAAAGGTTGCTGCAACAGTCTATCCATGTAATCAATCACGCCGGTGACATTGGCCTGTACCAACTTGAGCGCAATTAGCCCTAGCTCCATGAAGTCCGCCGTTTGGCTCCCGGGGTCCGACTCGAGAGAAACCACGCAGAACTCGACGCTCACTTTCGGGTCTCTGGCAGCGACCAGCTCGCAAGTGTCCTGGACGATGCTCTGGGAGTAAACACGGTGCAAGACGAGGAAAAGGGTGAGGCAGAGGCAAGTAATGGAGAATGCACGATCCATGTCGATGTTTCTCGTGTGGCCTCCTCACGGAGACAATTGTATCAGTATTAAAAGATCAGAGGATTGATCATAAGCTAGGAAATTTGGGAAGTTGGATCCTTTGATTATACGAAAGATATTGTGGATGTAGTATCTGCCATGAAGTTCCTCCACATTTCATATCATTTGACATTGTATATGTACGAAGGAAAATAGTGCATCTATAGGGCAACAATCAATGATGATGGATCTTATTGTAATCTAAAAGGAAAATAGTGCATCTATAGGGCAAGGAATAGCGCACGCTCGTTAAAGGCAATTGAAAGATACGAAAAGATTTCATCATCCTTAATGTTTCATATCTCTCAAAATCGTGCATTATCTCTTCATTCCACAAAACCTTGACCAATCCTAATATATCTTAATGATTACGGTGTGTTATTTCCCCTAAAAATGACCTTGTGAGTGTTAAATGTTAATCATCATGATGCAAGCAATTTCGAAAATTTGACTAATCAAAATATATAACTGGCAAATTATCTGGGAAAGTTGATGGAGGTTTCTGTAATTTCCCTAAAACAATCCCAATTCCTTCCATAGTTGTAAGCTACAGAAATCGGGTAAATTCGAGCGTATGGAAACAAAAAAAGGCAGTTCCTATCGATCATACACCTGAATGTTTATCTATATCTATATCTATATCTATATCTATATCTATATATAATAAGAATTTCCTTTCACATTCTATAAGCTGCCCGTGGACATCAAATGAGCACATGTCTCCCCCTAAGCATCGGGTCTCGGCGATCTGATTGGCTCAACCCAGGCCGCGAAAGGCCGAAGGAAAATTGGGTGGGTCTGAGCCAAGGTCTCGCAGTGAAAACTCCTCAGCTTGCTCGTGCCATGCCCCGGTACCGAAGAAGAATACTTTCCGCAACTCATCTTTTCACAATTTCGTGAATACATTTTCTTCAACTTTCCTTCCTTGGCGTCTCAGGCTCAAGCAAGCCTTCATGAATCTCACCATCTTGTTTAATTTGACGACTTGTGCACTGCGACTGCTTGCCTTTCCAAACCTCTCCTTTCCCCCCAGTCGATGATGGACCATTTATGTCAAACAACTGCCTACACGGAAAAAGAAGGAACCATCTACATTTACAACTCTGACTTCGGCCCGGAACGGCCCGGACTGGCCCGGGAAGCCCCAGTCCTCACCGATCCGGGCCACATTACATAGCTTCGATTCGGGTTACGCCGTCGGGCCAAAGGATGTCCGGCCCAAGAATCTCGGGCTGGGTCTATCTTTAGTAAAAGCCCGGCCCGGCCCGGCCCGGCCCAAGCTCAGCCCTAGCGGAAGATGAAGCATCGGGTAAGACGGCACAGGTGATGGTTAGACTCCAGGCAAGTTCAAGCCATGGCGAGAAAGGGTCATTGAAGCTGGTGTCAGTGTCGCGCCTCCATTTTAGACTTTGGATCGAGACTATGCAAGCTCAATAATGACGAGTAAGAGAGGGAAGAGCAGGATCGCATTGGATACCCTCGTTTCGGGGAGAAACGCAAATCACGGGCGTGCACTTCCTCGGACGCCGTGCAATGAATGCTGCGCCTTGCCCCCATCGCCACATGAACAAAAGTGAAACCTAGTAATGGATCTGATCGAGGCCCTACTCGGCCACGACTCCTCACGCGACACCAGTCACGCAGGACTACCCGCGGAACTACGAGGCTTTGCTGATCCTCGCCGAGAGCATCGTTTGATCGGTCCCTTAACTTAAAGTATACGGATGATATTAGCGTTTAGGCCATTTCCAGCAAAGACATTATCGGAGTGAGTAGTGCCAACCTTGACACTACACAAGACCTGCTTCTCCCTTAGATTATAGATGGTGCCGTAGGATCGCTTGTTAAGTATAGAAAGGAACGAATCCGTCTTTAAACTATCGGCTACTCATAGAGTTTTCTGTGATTAGCTATTTAAGAATTATTAAGGAAATAGAATATGCTAGCTCTGCTACGAAACCTTACCGAGACCTGCCTTTGTCGAATGATGTGGCAAGTTTTAATTGGGCATGTGTAAGGCTTATGAAATTATTGCTTTTTCTAGACACGTCCAATAAGTAAGCACCAGTATTGCCGAACTTGAATGGTAAAAAAATTTAATAAGGTTTCCTACTATATCGTACTAATAAAGAAAATATCACTCATGGTACCTCAATTCGAGCTTGAGCTTAATTGTAGCCATAATTTCAGCTTACCTCAAGAGAAAGTGCATGGGCTACTTCATCAAGTCAAACTTGAGTTGAAAAATCTTTGTTTAGGTCGTGCAAGAATAGCAGTGTTATGAATTTGACTCTTCAGTCGCTCGAATATACTTTGTTCAAACTCTCCTGTTAGTATTACCCGCACGCAAGGTAGCCCGATTCAAAGAAAGAAGGGGCGAGAGACGGTGCTGAAGTTTCGGCGCTCGTCAAACTGAACCCTTGTTTTTCATTAAGCAAGGACTCCTGCCTTGTCAAAAGACGTATAAGGTGAATTAATTACCTTTCGAGAAACATGAATGAATCTCCCAAAACTTTCGCTCTAAAAAATATTTTTGGAGAAACGTGTAGAAAATAAGTGGTATCTTCATTTCCATTACACTCATGTCTATCTGTCTCTCTGTATTATTGGGTGATGGAGTGTGGCTTCTCATGCATCGCCAGGTCGAATTGTCAGCTTTTCTTCGGTCCATTTTGATGAATGAATCTCTCTCTCTTTCTCTGTCACTCTCTCTCTGCGCACGCAACAGGTTAACAGAGGATGGGGGAGGAGGAAGAAGAGAAAAAGGTCACATGCCCATATGAGCATCAGCCCATCCTCGCTCGAAGAGAAAAAAGCGCCACCATCGCCATCATCATCAACCTTCACTCTGACCCAAAAAGTCATCCTCTTCTCTGCCTCACAATATTAATAAATTGCAATAAACCCTCTTTGTTTCGAGCATGGTATTGCTATACCATGCCTTCAATCATGGAGTTTCTACATGTTTTCTTGGCGTTGCTTTTCATGCTTTCGGGCCCTCCTCCTCCTCCTCCTCCTTTTCAACATGACTCGGGTCCTCTTTGCTCCTCTTTATAGGACCAATCAAGCACTTTTCCCACGAGCTCTCCTGCATCGCACCCATCGCTAATTATTGGAAAGATTTCAGTGTTTCAATACATTAAGAAAAAGAGTACTAAGTTTCAAAGCTATGTTGGAGTGATTTGAGGAATGTCAAAGAGAAAATGGCGGGCGACCTTTACGTTAAGTCACCCTATCTTTGTTGGCCCTTCTTTAAAGTGCAGTGGAGTGCACTAAGCTTGCAAGATATTCTTCTTTCTTTTATAGAGGTTTTCCTCTCAGACACCATTAATATAAGAGAGTGGACTACATTACTATATAATCGATTAATTCTGCATGTATTTGATTGCCAAAAAGCAAAGTCAAATGAGACACAATATGACTAAAATTCCCAAAAATTTCTTATCGCCCACGATTTATTTGGAATAACACTGACAATAAGAGTATACAAACACATTAAACCCAGCCCTAGTCACAAGCCATTGCTTCTGCTTTGTTCAGCTAAACATCGAGGAAAGCCCACTATCGCAAGGATCGCTTTTGAGACAACAATGACCTAGGACAATCAACAAAATGGGGGGTGGGGAATCTGAGTCAACCGTGACAATGGTCACTGTCGATGCGCTCTACAAGTGCACCATCTTCGTTCTCTATTTGGTCCTTTTGGAAATTTGGTTCCTGCTCGCATTGGACCAACTAAAGTTATCATCCCACCTTCCATGCAAGGATAAGCGATCTACGCGAGATCTTGTTAGGCGACCTTCAATGTATTGGATGAAAGATCGATCCCCATCAACTAAAATAGATCTGCACGAGGAAGATGGTCTGGAAAATGTACTTAAATTATCATCCAAAATAGAAGGGGCAAAAACCTGAGTAAACCCTCGTTCATTCCCCTCTACAATGCGGTTGCGAAGACAGTGGTTTGGAAGGCTAACGATATCAAAGTTCCTTTATCCACAAACATTGATAGAAGAGCTCCATTCCAAGAGCGCTTCGACGGACGGACAGGACGGAGTGAATCAGCTGGTGGCTTTCCTCGATCGCCGCGAGATTTTTCAGCATCGAGCCCATCTCTGGGTTGACCGACTTTCTCCAACAGGTGACCATTTCAAGAGCTTATCGCAATATCGCGTTCCTTCATTTCTTATTTGCCAGCTTTCTTTACCACAAATATATTCATATCATGCTTTCTTTTTTCTATTCTTTTTTTAACAGTAATAAGTCGCCTTGCTTCTTTCATCTAAGCTCCGGATAAGTGGAGAGCAATTCTCTTCTTTCTTTACTGAAAAGAGTATGGTCCTGGCAAAATTTGAGGCGATAAATCCGGCTCAGGGAAACTCGTTGTCCATGGAACATTTTCAGGTTATGGAATCATGGGAAGATTTCCCTAATGCATGGAGTCACGATTGACTGACATGATGAACATAACATATTTGCTGTTAAAACACTACTAGCGCTTTCTTTATCCTTGCTCCCTCCCGCAGCTCTCTGTTGGGAACCTTTTAATACTGATGATGGAGGTAATGTTAATAGGAGAAATGGTTTTAAAGACAACTTGAGTACCTTTTCGAGGAGAGAGCAAGTAAAGGAGGACACTAGAAAGGGAAATTATAGTAATTGTTCACGCAACAGATGCATTCTGTAGATGCCGAAACAATAATTACGATCCTGTAGCTAGAGAATAAAAGCAGTCGAGCAAAATTGAAAATCAAAACCGCCGCTATGTCGTTTTAAATCTTTTTGCCCTCTGTGCAAGTGTTTGCAATGTCGCTTCAGCACAATGACGCGATGGACCAATAGCAAAAATAGATATATTTTACACAAGTGCATCTTGTCCAAAATTCTTAAAAGATAGATCATCTAAGGTGCCATTTGGTTCTTCTCCAACCAACATTACTTTGTACTGAGGACTGCTGTTTACACCTATCATGTTGTTCATAATTATTATCGATATAAATAAAGCATAAATTGCCATGTGATAGCCGCTGAGCTCCTGCTGTTCAATTAATGTACCTTGGAATGTCATTCTCTCTGGGCAAGGGCAAACCCTAGACACTTTTTCCGAACTGTACAGAAGGGCATTGGCCCAAACGAAAAAAATCATTTTAAAATGGCATCTTTCACCTTCATCTGTCATAGATTATGAACTTGCCCCCGATAATCTTTCTTAACACGGCAAATAGAAAACTTCCATTTAACTAAGTGCAAAGACCCTGTTGGAGAATGTGGCCTTAATTATTGTTTGCTCTGTAACCAAGTAGGAAGTTATGTGGGAGCAGCTTTTCTTGCTCTCTTTATAAATAGTGAAGGTGGTTGCTCTGGGCACTCTTGCAGGGTTGGTCGTTGGTTGGTTGCTTTGGGGCTTCTCCGATTTTCTTTCCCTTTTTTATATTTTGTTTGCCTCCAATGGCTCGCTTCTTCCTTCACTCTTTCAGTCTGCTCCTGCTACTTTCTTGCTTCTCTGCTTCTCTGTTTCTCTGCAATGCCTATTTCCCGTCGAGGCACCGCCACCAACACCATCCTCGCTTCGCCAGCCACAACTACAGGGATGCTCTCACCAAGTCCATCCTCTTCTTTGAAGGGCAGAGATCTGGGAAGCTCCCCCGCAGCCAGAGGGTCACCTGGAGGAAAGACTCTGGCCTCTCAGATGGGTCTGCTGCCAATGTATGTCCTTTAAAGATCGCATCTTTCTTCGGTGTTATGTCTCTCGTGTTGGTTTCTCTCACTTTTTTTTCTCTTTTCCATCTTGTTATGTGAACAAGAAAGGAAATGTCAAGTTGGTTTTGCTCATCTCGAGTGTGTGCGTATGGGGAAAAATATGCAGGTAGATTTGGTGGGAGGGTACTATGATGCAGGGGACAATGTGAAATTTGGGTTCCCAATGGCATTCACCACCACAATGCTCTCGTGGAGTGTCATTGAGTTTGGTGGGTTGATGAAGGGAGAGTTGGGCTATGCCAAGGAGGCCATTCGCTGGGCTACTGACTATCTCCTCAAAGCCACTGCTCATCCAGACACCATCTACGTTCAGGTCTTTCCGGCATTCTTTTCTTTTGTTCTGCACTAAAGATTTTTTTTTTCTTTGAGTGACGCTCAAGTGGAAGAAGATGAATGTGCTTCAATGGAGGGAAAGAGTAAAAAAAAAAAGGCATTTCTTGCTGCTATCATGCATCTGCATCATCTGCTTTCATCAAGATATTTTTTTTCTTTTTGAAGAAGTGGGGTTGGTTTAAATGGGGAGGACCCAAAATAGAAACAGATAAAAGGGGTTGATGGATTTGGGTTTTTGGGCCTCGTTTTATTCTTGTTAAGGTGGGTGATGCCAATAAGGACCACAAATGTTGGGAGAGACCAGAGGACATGGACACACCAAGGAATGTGTACAAGGTAGACAGGAACAACCCTGGCTCTGATGTGGCCGGTGAAACAGCTGCTGCTCTTGCTGCTGCTTCTTTGGTCTTCCGGAGGAGTGACCCCACTTACTCCAAGCTCTTGGTCATGAGGGCCATCAGGGTAAGTAATCCCAATCTAATTTTTTTGAAAGGACAAGTTTTAGTTGTTGCGTGAAAATGTTGGATAATTAACTCTTTAATCATTCCCCCGGGAATTTCAATTCCACCAGGTTTTCCAGTTTGCTGATAAATACAGAGGATCTTACAGCAATGGTCTGAAGAATGTTGTATGCCCCTTCTATTGCTCCTTCTCTGGTTATCAGGTGCCTTTCTTAACCTTCCTCCAAGAAAGAATTTTTGCTCCATTTGGCACCACCGATTAGAAAGATTAGAATTTTCTTTTTGCAGCTCTACAAGTAATGCCAAATTACTGATCAAGTAATTAACGTGTTCCACCAAAAATAACAAAGTTTTGGTGTCTGCAAAAAAAATTAAATTGGGACAGGATGAATTGTTGTGGGGAGCTGCTTGGCTGCATAAGGCCACAAAGAACCCAAACTATCTCAGTTACATTCAAGTGAACGGACAGATCCTTGGAGCCGCCGATTATGACAACACGTTTGGTTGGGACAACAAGCATGCCGGTGCTAGAATTCTGCTTTCCAAGGTGAGCGTCCCCCATCTCAAGACTATATTTGCTTCCGGTTTCATCTTCCCTCGGCGTTTCATGAGGCGATACTGTGGCTTTTGGCTACTTGACTAATTTCTTGTTTCTGGTGTATTTTTTTCAGTCGTTCTTAGTGCAGAATGTGTATTCCCTCCATGACTACAAGGGCCACGCAGATAACTTCATCTGCTCTGTCATTCCGGGGGCTTCCTCTGCACAATACACCCCAGGTGACACGCTGTCTGTACCTCAAAACCATAGTTTGGCTTTTATCTGCAACGGCTAGCTATAATGATTTTGGATACTTGTGAACACTTGTGTAGGCGGTCTTCTGTTCAAGATGAGTGATGGCAACATGCAGTATGTGACCTCCACCTCCTTCTTGCTCGTGACCTACGCCAAGTACTTAACCTCGGCGCACATGTACGTCAAGTGCGGAGGCGCCACCATCACTCCGAGCAGACTCCGTTACATAGCCAAGAAGCAGGTAAAAAGAGGGAAGAAAACCTCCTTTTACCCATTTCTCAAATGGAAGCAAAATGAGTAAATACATAAATGAATGACCTCACGTTTCTGTCGTAGTCTTCAATTCATAGAACTTCTCCATGAACCAGGTGATCGACATGCTCGATTCGGATCTTCCCATCTTAATAAGTAGATTTAGACGCTCATTAATAAGTGCGACTTAACATCTGTTCGCGTCATACTTATAGGTGGATTATCTACTTGGGGACAACCCCTTGAGAATGTCCTACATGGTGGGGTACGGCCCGCGGTACCCCCAGAGGATCCACCACCGGGGGTCGTCCCTCCCTTCGGTGGCTTCCCACCCGGCGAAGATCCAGTGCTCCTCGGGCTTCAACTTCATGAACTCTCAGTCGCCCAACCCGAACATCCTCGCGGGTGCCGTAGTAGGTGGGCCGGACCAGCACGACCGATTCCCGGATCAACGGTCCGATTACGAGCAGTCCGAGCCGTCTACCTACATGAACGCACCCCTGGTCGGCGCGCTGGCTTATCTAGCCCACTCTTTCGGGCAGCTCTAGGCTAAAGGGCCAGAGCTTTGTTCATTTTTCTTTTCCGATTATATTTTTCCCTTCTTCGTTGTATTTTTAGTTTGGAAGTCGAGATTAGTAGGTTTTGAAAAGGTGCGATGGGGTTGAAAGAGACGTGGCCTAAAAAGAAACGGGTCGAGTCGAGCCTTTGGAGACGCGCTGGTGGTCCAAGGTGTAGATAGGTGGATTTAGCTCTTTCACACGACGGAAGGTGACGCTGTGTCGTGTTGTGTGAGTCCCTAGTTTCGTGCCAGGAACGGCGTTTCTATGAAGGTAAAAGAAATAGGGTCGCGACTGTCTTGGTTAATGGTACACGACTTGGTTCTTTGAAATGATGTAACACTTGCTCTGTTTTTTAAGAGGGTTTGTTACTCTGTTTTTGGGGACTGGCAATCATGTCCTCTAGTGTCTCAACACATGGCATACCTTGGCTCGCTCTCTCTCTCTCTCTCTGTGTACAAAACGCATCAAACTTTTCCCAGACAATACGGATATGACCCAATCAGATATCCGACAACTGTCACTGCGCGAAAATGAAGCACCTAATGGTAATCACCGTACAGAACTAACGAACTGAATTTCAACTAAGAGACGATCGGAGCGCCTCCTAATGAGGAAGAAACTCTGTATTTGATTAAATATCAAGATCCCCTGACCATCAGGGCGTTAGTTAAGATGGCGAGAAAGTTTGTCTTGTTGTGAAAGAGTGCTCCTTTTAGATTGTTTAGGGGAGATAGACCAATCGAGGTGGTGTGGAAGGCAATAAGCTCGCTCGCTTGTAGGCTCAAAACTACTGGAAGATTTGAACTAAATGCTGTTAACTCAAGTTAATTGGGGATTTTTCCTCTTCGACATTTTAACCGGGTGGCGACATCTTTCCAATGTCGAAGGAACTGGCAGAACGAATGGACAAAAGAAGAGAGGAACTCAGGCTTGGGGCATTGCATCCTAAGGTAAAAGCTGATGAACTTAAAGGGGACAGAGGGATAATGTATGGGAGTGCATTGTCCAGTCTGTTCCTCGGAAAACATAAACCAAGTGACATGTTACTTCGAGTCTGCCGAGTAGTTGACCGTTGAAAAGTGAAGGTGGGGAGAGCTCAACACGTGACCAGTCTCGTGCCACTTTGAGGTGGTCAAAAAAGCTGGTGTTCCTGCAGGGTGCAGCAGCAAAGCGTCAGGGGCTTCGATTAAAAGTGAAAAGAGTAGTTCGTTCGAGACCAGGCACATGGTCCGGCGGACTAGACCGGGAGTCCCTAGACAACTTTGCTTGACACGTGTGAACCGATATGAAAAAGGAGGAATAGTATAAATGATCCATCAATTTTGGCCTCCTGATAGCAGTGTCTAAACTAGCTCAATGTCAGATACTGTTTCCAAACTTGTAACTCGTTCAATATAATC
This sequence comes from Melaleuca alternifolia, assembly GCA_019926035.1. NCBI lineage: Eukaryota > Viridiplantae > Streptophyta > Magnoliopsida > Myrtales > Myrtaceae > Melaleuca > Melaleuca alternifolia. The sequence continues at coordinate 842,108 of JAGKPW010000400.1, read as the reverse complement.
ACAAGCTAAGCTTTTGGTGCAAGTTTGATGAAATGTTCAGTGTTACCACAGTAAACAAATAAAACATTTACTAACAGTTCAATAATCATATCAACTAAAATTCAAGCACCGTATTGAACAAATTAAAATTTTAAGAATGATATTATACATCGGATCAAAGTCAAGTTCATTTTGTGTAATTATGTCATGGGAAAATTTCTCGACTCCATCAAGTCCATAATTTTACAATTGAATCAGATTAAATCTCAGGTCTTCATCAGACATTACAGATAACCTCCTAAACCTCAAGGTTCAACGAAACCTCGAGCTTTGTTAAAAAGTCTGCTCAACTTCAAAACCTTACACTGGAAAATGCAACTTAAATAGATCATATGAACAATTGCAGAGTACTCCCACTGTAAATTTAGGAATTATTTACCGAAAGGCCTCGAAAGGTAGAATCGAATTTGGAGTAGAACGTGTTTCGCATGCAAGGTTTCACAATGAACTTTTCCAAATTAAGCACGCACAAGATGGAGCACAGCATCCTAAATCAAGTGATATGGAAACACACTTGGGTGATCATTAGAGATTGCTTCATACGATCTTACTAGAGTTCAAGAATCCATAGGTTATTTCACATTTGACCTCGTCAACAGATTATCAGCAATTCAGCATCTCAGGATCAGAACCCGTGATGCATATACATTACTGTCACGGTACCACAATAACTGCACCGTCTTTCGGGGAACCATTATTCGCTCACGACCATGGTGACAACCTCCCTGCGGAATAATTTTATTGATACCATCGTACGAAGTGCCCGAACCCTGGCCCTCGATTATTCAATACAGCATGCTCATGCTCCTGCATCAGAGTGAAAGACAGCAATATTTACATAGTGAACTCCGTCAGTGCCACCGGATTAGTGGTGTTCGTCGGTTGCCAAGGGAACAGTTTTCACCTGAAACAAACAAGCACAAAGCATTAGGACACAGTCGCGACTTATCCATTCTTCTCGAGCTTTCTTTCCCGATCAGTGAAGAAGAGTAGCAAGATTAACCTACATGCTCCCATTCAGGTATTAAGGAACTGATAAGACACAGCGATTTAGATAAGAGACGTCTTAGTCATCTTGAAAATTTGATTATGTTCAGCTTACAGCGAAAGCGAATGACAATTCGTCTATTAAAAATAAACCTTTTCATTAGTGCTGTTTCCATTTTCCACCTTAACATATCTAGTACAAAAATAGTTGCTATGTCATATTGAGACTAATTCTATGTAATCTTCACATTAACAACAGTAATTGCAGCTGTACAGAATTAGCAAAGCCCTCATTTAGAAATTTCATCTGATTTAAGCCTGGCATCCGAACAATATTACCCAGCAAAACTGGTGAATCATGCAAAGAAACAAACTAAATGGTAAAAGGCTGTAGGCAAATACTCAAGACAGGATCATTTCTGACCATGATGTTAAACCAATAGATACAAAAACAATCTGTTGTCAAATTTTCAGCGGAAGTAGGCATCAGATGTTCCTAGATCAGTTCTAACAAAGCAAGGTGGGATGAAACTCTCGAGTTTCAATATATGACATTTATGCTATCTCAGTTTCCCAAACCTACAGCCAGGTGCCAACAATGATTTTTACCTTTTCCTCGGCCAAACATTATATCATCTGTCTGCCTCATTACATTTAGGCTTTAAGGTTACCAGATTAAAGCGTTGGTAAACAAGACAAATGCAGATCAGCTCAGGACTCTCATTTACGTTCAAATATTGAAATATGAGGATGATGCTATATTAAAACAGTGACATAAATATCCAGTATGACAAGAATTGTCTTCCAGCAACTTACCAATTCCCGGAATTTAAGAATGTAGAACATCTCAAGATATCGCCGTGTCTCACGCCTCTCAAGCTTTGAAACATACTTCCAGAAGCCATAAACCCCCGCCAGTGTCATCAGCCTCTCTGAATAAATGTTCCAGGTGTACCTACAGTGTAAAAAGTTCATGTAGTTAAGCATCAGAGAACACATGTCCAAAACAATTACTTCAGCAAATATGTGTCTACTAAAATTTGACCCATCCCAGAATGAATCATGATTCACATTACAGTTACATCAAAAGCTACTAGTCTCCTAACCTTTCATAGATCCTCTGAAGCCCAGCATCAGAAATTTTCTTCCAGTGACTGGGGTCCTCTTTACATTGCTCAAAGAAATCTGCCAGTAATGTGGCAGCTTGGTCAGGATGATATGGATCAATATGAAAACCCGATACACCGTGTTCAATTATCTCTGCTGGACCACCATGACAAGTGGCAAATGTTGGAAGGCCACAAGTCATTGCCTCAACGACTGTCAGTCCAAAAGCTTCATAGAAAGCCGGCTACAAAGAGGAAGACAAGTTAGAAGGAAAAGGTTGGTCTAAATGAAGCATCAATATAATCCAAGAGATAAAATGTTTGTCACACAAAGTGCAAGTTCAGAATCCACCTGAACAAAAACACCTTTTGTGTCTGCTATATAGCGGTAAAGCTCTCCATTACGTGCCCGATTTGTTTGGGCCGCTATCCAACGAAATTGACCATCCAAATTGTAATTTTTAATCATTTCATGCATCTTTTCGATTTCTCCAATCTCTTCTCTGTCCTTGGACTTCTTCACATCAATGTAACCAGCCACCACTACAAGATTTGCTAGTTCCCTCAATCTTGAATTCTTAGCATAGCTTTCAACCAACCCTGACATATTCTTCACTTTGTCCAGTCTTGCCATGGAAAAGATCGTGGGCTTGGACCGATCAGACAATGATCCTCTGCAGCAATCCAATCAAGTGATGTAATTAGCAACCTATTATATTTCTTTAGTCAATAAAGGCAATAATTTTTTTTTCTTAACATCCATTTTTCTATCACCATAAAAAGTGCGTTCGCGTTTATCTAGCAAGAGGGATATCTCACCTCCTAATAATAATCATGGTGAAGATATTAACAAGAGAAAGTGCAGAACCTAACATCAAGATAACAATTGATATATTGACTCTCAACTTCAAGGCATGGAACTGCGCTTTTATACTCTGGTTACTCAAATTTATTTTGAGAATACAGATATTCTTCTCGAATAACATATCTCGCTACGACAGAAAAGTATATATTTTCTCAAATTAAGAACCACGTCATTAGCATTGCTAATGCGGCCGCAATTGTCTTGACTGAACAATCAGGGCAAGAGGCTGCAGGTTAAAAGACAAATTGAGAGCATAAATAAGACTCACACATGCTCATCATTTTGTTCAGGATCATATAACAGCTTTTCTATTGATCCATGCAAAGCTGTGAGTCTCTTCTGCTTTTCAAAGTAGGGGAAATAGATGCACATATCTGCCCCAGGTGAGACAATGTTGAACTTCGGATCAAAAACATCAATTCCATGAACAACTCTGTACAGCCCTGGGAGAGTGAAAGCAGTGTGGCTCTCATACTGCCCAACAGTATTCTTCCTGAGGGAAGAGCAAAGTTATAAGAATAATGCAGAAAGTGAGACCAGAAAAATCTAAGGAAATCCATAATTAGTCCAAACGTAATTTAACAATTCCAGTTCCCAAATGCACAATAGTTCCCAGGACACAGAACTACGTACAGCTTTGCACAATCACTATAACCACCTAAGAAAAATATAATCCAACGTGTTACTGAGAATGAAAATCACTGCACATTCTGCAAGTTAAAACCACCTTTTTAGGTGGATTCTGCTCATAATTCCTGATAAAAGTTACACATTTCTCTGCTGTATGCTTGAATCCGTTCACCGTCAAAGACTTTCCATGCAGCCTCACCCATGACACTATTGTCAACTGCTTAAATCATAAATTTATTGTAACAATAGTTGAAAGCTGACAAAAATTTCGTAGACACTTGACATTTACTTATTGAAGGAGTTATGAACTGTATAAAATATTATTGTGGAGATCGCATTCTTTCACTACCATAGAATGAGAGCTTTATACGACACCGATGATACTTTAAAGAATTAGAGTATTCTCGCCAGTTGCCACTTGGGAAATATACTTATGGGGTTCCATTTCTTCAAAAAAGAATAGAAAGCTTTATATGCTGGGCTAATTTTGCATTCATTTTGTAAATCAAACTGCAACTCTAACAAAAGATGTTCAATCTCCAATTAAAATAGATGCTTATAGTAGAATTCATCCTGCTGCCTGATATATAAATGAAACTAAGATATCTCAATCTGGGATGTGCATGTCCAACATTGATAATCTCAATAATCCTATAACTGTTGGTCAGGAAAACTTTCTACTTCCAAGACATGGAGATTCGACGATGATAATGGACAAGGGCTTCAATGACTAGAAAAGGACAGATCTATCTCGACTATCCATCAAGATAAGCAACTGGGTTACAGGGAAGAAACAAGAAGGAAATTTGTTTTCTCCTTGTCTAATTGTTGTTGCTTTTTTCCTTGATTATTATTTAGTTACTAATTTTTCTTCCTTTTAAAAAGATCAACTTTGGTTGATAATGAATTGGATTTTCAGAATTTAAAATTGCTTAATCTTAAGATCACAAGTATCTGTAGAATTAATATTTTCAAATTTAATCATATCAATTTTCTGAAACTTCTATGTTATAGGTTTTTTTCAGCTTAAATTAGCATGCACATTAGTGGCCATGCAAATTGATCACATTCAGCAACTTATTTGCACTTAGTAGATGTAAGATGACTATGATTATGTGGTGAGCAACATACCACGCGCACAATCACATCCAACCTTTTGTTTTTTTTTTTTTTTGGGCATACGAGTGGGTATCCAAGCCAGCTTGTGAACACCACAACGGGCCAACCGACCCAGGCAATCTTAGGAGATACGTACATAATCTAACCAATCTACAATGAACGACTCTTGTATTCAGCAAAAGGAAAACTTACGTTCCTGCAATCTCTTGGTACGTGCTGGTGATGATAAAGTCCGCATTATTCATGGCTAGTAAGTCAGCAGTAAATTGACATGAAAAGTGGTACTTCTCATCAAACTTTTTCCAGTATATGTCAGAATCTGGATATTTTGTCTTCTCCAAAGCATGTGCTATGGTGCACTGCATACATGAAATGTGTTAACCATTATAGTTCGAAGAGACTAGTATGACAGCAAAAGTTGCCAAAATAAAAAAGGAAATGGAGAAACTGCTAACCTGGGTGACTCCCATTTTATAAGCCAATAATGAAGCAACAAGATTACCATCACTATAGTTCCCAATTATAAAATCAGGAAAGCCTTGCAACTCGGCTGTAATTTCATTTGCTGCATCCTGTTCAAAATCAAACAAACAATAACAGAGGCCGTCAAGAAGCCTTCCATTTCTAATCAAAACAATTCAGTATCTCAGATTCAGATAATCATAAATGATTTGCCACCTAGGCACAACTAATTGCTGAAAGAATAGCATTTTGTTCTATCACGTGAATAACTAAGAGTATGACCCGTCTAAATTAAATGTGAGGAATTAAAAAAAAAAATTGTGGAAGGATGAGAAATAGCACCAGTGGCGACCATAGCAGCGAGTCACTGACTAAATACTCAAATAGTCAACCAAATAAGCATGGAATACAATCAGCGGTATAATTATTGTGCAGTACACAGTTCTGCAATAGCTGAATGTATAGAGATGCCAAGTCTTGCAATGGGAATATCATCAAAATGTGCAGCCAGGTAATGGAAGGGAGAAACTGAGAGAAAGCTGAATGGTAGTGGCCGAGAAAGAAAGCATCAATACTCACGTTTCCAGAACAATGATGGAAATACCAAGTGTAAACCAGAAATCACAGGAAACGAAAGTTTTGTTAGGGTATCTCCAGTATTAAAATACATCTTTGGAAACATTAGTACAAACATGAAGAAGTATTCAAGCAATCCTGCAAAATTTACCATGGCAAACGTCTCCAGATAAGGCCACACATCAAACCGAGAGATCCATTTGCGCAAAATTCCCTGATCAGATCTGAAAGGAACTCGCAAGATATAGCTATGTTCAGTTCCACTAACTCTTTCAAGCCGGTGATTACAGGTGGTTCCCTTTGAATCAGGTATTAGCCTAGTAACCTGGCAAACACAGAAAGACATATGTAAAGAGGAAAGGATGAAGCACTCAATATATAAGATACATCTAGAGACACTTACAATAAGGATTTTGGGAGCTATATCCAGCCCCTGCTTCTGTATCCTCAGTAACATTTCATTCTCCAAGGCACGAACTTGATCCAGTATGTAAACAACCTACAAATTCAAGACAACTAGCGGGATAACTTTTAAGAAGAATGTTCCTTATAACAATTCAAGAAAATACTGATTTCTCTTTAATCATACATACATGAGCAAATGCAGAGGAGTTCACAACATTGCCACGCACTCAAGACTGGAATAATCTACCAAGCTCTATTTACTAAGACAAAAAAACAATTACCTGCCCACCGGTGTCAGGTAAACCCAACACATTTGCTTGCCCAAAGTATCCATGCGGAGACAAAATGACAACGTTAAACACCATAGGTATCCTCCCAAGAAATGTTTCTAGAGTAGAGGGATCAGGAGCCTGGAGTATATCCAATAGGAGATGAATCATTTCTAGTACCCTTGCTGCAGCATCACCCCACCCTCTCTCAAATCCCATACCTTGTAACCTGCATAAATTTAAAGCAGAGAACGCAAGACACTTAGCAATAAAATTTAGAAGTTTTTTTTTTTTTTTTTTTTATGACCAAGGAATCCACCACGGGCCCTCCGTACCCGGACGGCACCAAAGGGCCGGGCCCCTATACTCTGAAATTAGAAGTATTTCTGCCTACTTTATTTATATTCAAAAGAGAACCATGTCAAGGAGTGTACACATATTCAAATTCAGAGTATGGTGTATCAGGTGACAGCTTAGAAAGATAATCTTCTGCTTTAGCCAAAGCAGATTGAAGCTTTGAGATGCTCGGTACTCTATCATTCAGCATCAGTGTCTGCACAGAAAGCATATTCAAAGTGGAATCACTGCCATGAACATATAGCAACACAAATTATCAATACTCCAATTGGGCGAAGAAAAGGAATGGACGATAACTGCGATTGTACATCTCCAAGACTAAATAGCAGTAGTAGTGCTCAATAACAATTAGTAATATTATCACAACAGCAGATGGTCACATCCAACAAAGTCTCTCTTGTGGACTTACATGTCCTTTATACTTGTGTGCTCGGAGAAAATCAAGTAATGGCTCCAAACAGTCTTTGTTGCGGAACATAATCGACGAAAGATGACGATTAAGAAATTGAACACCATTTCCAATGGATGAAGACCGATTTGGGCGGGGAAAAGATGCATTGAATGGCTCAAAATCAAGCTCAAGAACAAAACTGTCTTCAGGCCTATCAAAAATGAGGAAGAAATAATTCAAATATTATTAGATTCCTCATTCAATCACCTAAGAGCTCAGTTGCATGTGTCTATGTTTACAAAGAAAATTTGAGATGCTTACTTGCCATCCACAAGTTCTTCCTTGAACAAAAGATACTCTGATACAGTCAGTTGCTCTACACTCAGTTCGTAGACATTAACGCGGACATATTCCCAGACACCAGGCCTTGGACGAACTGCTATAGCCACGAAAGGAGGCAAAACTATGGCTTCCTACCATCAGTATCACATATATAATACATTAAGAAAGTAATGGAGAAAACAAAAGCAAAAGTAATAAGTCAAATAAGAAAGAGTCCCAAAGGGAAAAACAATAAAGATTTCAGACCTCAAGAGGTATGAAAACAACTCATTTCTAGGTGTGGTGTTTGGTTGCTTCATCCACTACTACCCAGGACGAAGTGTGCCAATACTCACTCTTGACATATTCATCAGAATAAGCTCTCATAGAGCCCCAAAAAAAATGTGAAATAATAAAAACACACTTGAAACCGTTTCGGCATACTTCAAACACCACCTAAAAGGAGAGAAGCAGGCACTGGGGACATGCAAAAAATGAAAGTTCAAATGATCCGTGGTGTTTAGAGTCATCATAAAAGTTCCCAACCATCCTCTGTAATGAGAACCAAATAAGAAAAAAATTCAATGTCTTTTGTATTAAGATAATTTTTTTAGTTGCCAATGAGAAAAGGTTCTACGAGACAAAAATCAAGATGCCTTTTCCATTTCTGTTGGTTCACATTTAGATCGACTCAGCAGTCACAATCACAATACTTAACGTGGTTTTCAAATCATACAGGATCAATGATGACTAGTTACAAGGTCCTCGTTGTATAGCCTCTCAAGACTTATCAAATACCCCCGGTGAAGAACAATGCCTCTCAATCGACAATCAGACAGATCTCTTAAAAAGCCAGCAATCAGCTTCTCTGATAATTTTCACTCAAGATCGGAAAAAAATCAAGTTTTGAAGACTGAAATATACACCAAAATTAGTCAGTTCAAAGTTCTATAGCAGAGCAATTCGAATATAATGCTAAACATGAACAATATTTTCCGATTGTTTTCTGGTCGGCGAAACAATTAAAATCTTCACTGGAGAGAATAGACATACCTGTGCGGATTTCAAGACCTCAATGAAGGGGCCATCGATAAGAGAGTTTTTCCCTTCGTCCTCGTGGATGATGTGCTCGAGCTCGTCCAGCAAATGATGCGGCTGCAGAATCCCCTTCCCCTGAGCCACATACCTTCGCGAACAAAATACACATGCGAACTCAATGAATTGTCCCAAAAAAAAAAAAAAAAATCGACCATCATTCTCTAAATAAGCCGAGAAAGTCTCTCTCCGAAAAATGAAGCTCCGATTTTCCAACAGGACAGCATCGACGCTCTCGCTCTGTCTTGATCCCAAGGAAACAGAGGAGCACAAGAACGAAAAGCTCGAATCAAACTCAAAATTTGAAAAAGGTTTCCGCTTCCACATAGTTTCCTCCCCTCTCGTGTCGTAACGTCACCATAACCAAACACAGCCGAGTTCACGGCAAAACAAGCTTCCATCGAGAGGTAACAAACAAACAAAAAGAAAAGAAAAAAGAAAAGAGGAGAACGAAAAACCTGGAGAGAAGCGAGACGAGTTCGTTCCTGTGACCGGAGAGAGTGTCCTCGACCCGCTCTCTGATGCTCGGAATTCGACCCAGTTTCGGACCCGCCATGGGAGAAAACACCGAGTTTCCGAACGGCAGTGAGTCACCCTCGACCCCTCCTCAAAATGATCCACGAAACAGAGCAGAGACCCCAAGAATTCTCGAAGCGAAGCCCAGCGACGAACCGAGCTCTGCTGACGAGCGGAGGGAGGAATATATACGATCTGGATTTCGAAGCAAGAGTGAGTGCGTGCGAGAGTGTGAACCGGGAAGCGTCCAGTGACGGGAGGGGATGAAGGAATATATATAATGGCGGGCTTCGACTTGTGGAACCGCTAATGGCGACGTATGCTCCGGAGCACCAAGCAAGTGGACAAAAGACGAGCCTCCGTCTTGGTGCAATGAGCGCACTGGAAGTGGGGTCGCGAGAGAGAGAGAGGCGTGATCGAATGGGAAGGGAGAAACCAGGCAAGAGGAAAGAGATAAGAGAGAACGAGAAAACAGGGGACACACGGCGGTTGGCGCTTCCAGTTTCTGTTTCTTATTCCTCGGAAAATAAATAGGCAGACATCCTGCGGTCATAAATCCTATGACCCTTAAGGAAAGACGCACATGATCGATGCTTATCACTGACGATAAGAATCCACGTAAATTTTATACAGATTATATTAGGAATGTCAGGAACCGAATCGAAAATTTCGGAACTGAACCGAAAATATAAAAATTTCTCTCCCTTTTTTGCTAAACAAATTTTTAGTGTCGCAAAAATAAAAATAAAAAACCAAACCAAACGGAAGCGAGCCAGGCCGAATTTTCAATTCGATTTGTATGCTATTTGAGTTACAAGTCGATTCTGTTTGACCACTTATTCTATCGGGTCGGTTCAAATCAGATTTCCAGAAAACCCGAACCAAACCAAACTAAGCCTTTAATACCCCTAGATTATACAATAACTTTTAAAAAGAATTGATGGAATAATTACTTCATAAATTATTCTTAAATTCACTATCCAAAGAAAGAAGGTATTTCCCTATATCTTTAAATGAGTGACATGAGTGCTTTAAGTTAGCTTTACAGTTGAACATATATTTTTCATAAATTTACCTAATTAGCTATTCCAGTGGGTACGTGATACAAAGGGAGCAGCCCTCGTTGGAACATGTCGTGTATTCATAGCAAATAAATTTGGATTGACAATTTTCTTTTGTTAAAGAATAATGTATGTATTCAAATGACCATTTCATCCCCTATTTCTCATCATTTCATTCGGAAAGCTCGAAACGCCATATCAAGTTGCTGGTGAACCATAAAATGACATATATGTATCGATTCACGGATTACTGTTGTTTGAGCAGATTATGTAATTTGAGTTTTCATGACATTTTATCGCCTAATAGGAAAAATGTGTTTTTTTTTTTACAATGAAGATGGATTAAGTAAAAAATTTTACAACTATGGTCATGCTAACCACAAATTCCCGTTTTGAATAATCCTTACAAATATGGCCTACTTGTCTTTTCTTGCTCTTATTTTGATGATATGTCAGCAAGGAAGAAGGCAAAATGGCAAGGGTCACTAATGTAGGCCCCATTGCAGTCGCCCCACCGTTCCCGGAAAGGGCCGGTAATTTTGGGCAGGGGTGGAACGGTGGCCGACCAATAGGTGGCGAGGGTCACCGGGCCCTGGTCAATTGGCCATCATCTCTCACCTGATTTTGACTAAAAGGATGTTGTTTTACCTTTTATCTTTTAATGCTTTAGCCACGTTAATATCACGGGAGAGAGATTACGGTAGCATCATCCATTAGCTATTAACGGAATGACTTCATTACGATAATTTCATAAATTTTTTAATTTGATCGTAATTTTGTAATTTCTAAGATTTAACTAAACTTTAGTGATAGATTTTAAGATTTTCAGTGCATTGTTCCTGTAAAGTAAATAGTGAGGGAACCCCATGTACAAAATGGGAATTGATTAGAAAGTCGGGAATTTTTAGCATGTTGCGAGAGAGTGAGAATTGTCGAAACAAGTATGAGGTGGAAACGAGAGGGCGAAATGTTGCCCGTGCCAATGGGGTTGGGACCTTTGAGGCCCTATATTGAATTCTTTTGGGCCCTCCATGGACTCGGCCCAAAAAAACATTTTCAGGCCTAGAGAGGCCCATGCCCCTATAGTTGCCTAGGGGCAAAGGAGCCATTGAGAGTGAGAGGATGAAAGAATTGATTATTTTTTGAGATGACATGACTCAAGATTACCAAATGCATAAGTTGCTTATAGGAAAAGATCGATTCAAGTACCTAATAAAATAGTCGAGATCTTGTGGGTTACAATGTGAACAACAACTATTGATCGATGCTGTGGAAACAGAAAATGCGAGTCGCAACTTGAAAAATGCATACCCAAAACACGTGCGTGTCAAGTCCTAGGTACGTCAATCACTGTACGTGTCATGTTTAATTTCTTTCATATTTGTTCAATTGCAAACAAAAACAAAATATAATAAACATAACATTAGGGGTAATGGGTTCTCCAGATGGTCCTGTTCTCTCCTCTCCTTGGGAACCGGCAATTGGAACGACCAATCTTAGGACCAGATCGGTTTGGTCCGGTTCTCGAGCGGTCCAATGGGACCATAATGACAAGCTCAAGAAGTCACCAAAAAAAAGAGGAGAGGGAATCATCTAAATGACGTAAATATATTAAATTCTATTGAAGGAACTGAAGATTTTCAAATCTCTCCATTACGGTCGCGATCGATGTTTTCCATGCACCATGAGCTTGACTTCCTCCAGAAACACAGTCTAACAGAAAGATGGATCAATGCATGTAGATCGAGAGATGCATGCTTACTTTGCAAATAAGGAGGTTGCAGGCATAGGTATACTCCTTAAAAGCATCAGATGATTTGCTCTGGACCTCTACATCTTCTTCGCAATCTTCGTCCCCTTCGCTGCCTTCCTCTTGAGCTCTGTCTTCCTCGAGGAACGATTGCATAGCCTAGCTCACAGTGGTCTTGTGCTTTGGAAGTGAGAGGTCGACCCCCAGCCTCTAGGGAAACCTCCATCTGCAGTCGATGCCTAGTCATCTCACCAGCATCTGACTCCTGCAACACCTCATGCGTGGTTTTGTGATCAGCTGCTGCATGTCTGCACTCATCGTCCGTTCCGATCTCTCGCTGAGAAATTCGAGCACCGACCTTCCTGTGTTGTTTTGTGAGAGAGAGAGAGAGAGAGAGAGAGAAATGAGAGGGAGAGGACTCGGTGGATTTCTATTATATTTTTTTAGAGCACCTCCATCATTGACATTTATGCTAGAATGGAGAGTGGAGAGAGATACTACGCCAAGTTCTAATTTTGGTCCGGGTGATCCGGTCCGGCCCCACCCTCCCAAAAAATAGGAACTAGACTGCTTGGGAATCGGTTTCATTTTTAAGAACCGTAGACCGGATCACAACTTCGAAGAATCGGACCAACCTAGCCAGTCCGGTTCGGTCCGAGTGATTGCCGGGTTGGGCGATCCAATGTATTCAGCCCTATATAACATGTCATGTCAATATTTCGCACGCTTAATAATTTATATATACATCACTTAATTATATATCAAAATACAATACACTTGGCAATGGCTCGGTATCAACGAACTGTATTATCATATCCTAGGCTCAAAAGCCTACATGTACAACATCGATCTAATATCTAAGGATTAATAACCTCACCCATCAACAACTCATCCACATTATAAATAAGAGGATCATCAAAGCCTTTAAGTGGTCTAAGTCAATTGCCAACGGAAAATCTCATATTAGGCTACAAACTGAGAGGGAATTCACTTGGCGAGACCAAACGTCAACCTGTACCATAGTAATACGCTTCGTATACATAAAAACTAAGGGACAATTGCCGATTAAGTCCTAAACCTGTACAAACTTTGCCGATTGAGTCCTAAACCTTTTTTATGCCAAATAAGTCCTAAACCTTTTGCAACTTTGCCAAATAAGTCCTTCCGGCGGATTTTGGCCGGAAAATGCTTACGTGGCGACAACGTGGCAGCGACGGAGCTCGCCGGCGATGACGTGGCATCAACATGGCATTGACCGGATAAAAAAAATCTTCTATTTTTTTTTCTCTTCTTTTTCTTCAAAAAATTACATGGCCGGCGAGCTCCGCCGGTCGCCGGAGCTCGCCGACCACTCTAGAAGGCGGTGAAGCCCTAGAAAAGCACAGCAAATCTGGGCGAGGCCCCCGCCGCCCTCGCCCCTGGGAGCTTGCCCAGATCTGGGCGAGCTGCCCGTGCAGATCTGGGCGAGGCGAGCCCTCGCCGGCCGCGGGAGAGGACGGCCGGCGCCCTCTCCAGCCGCCGCCGTCCTCGCCCGAGGCCGGCGAGGGCTTCTTCACCTTCTAGAGTGGCCGGCGAGCTCTGGCGGCCGGCGGAGCTCGCCGGTCACGTAATTTTTTGAAGAAAAAGAAGAGAAAAAAAAAACATAAGAATTTTTTTGTCCGGTCATCGCCACGTCGCTGCCACATCATCACCGGCGAGCTCCGTCGCGCCACGTAAGTATTTTCCGCCAAAATCTGCCGGAAGGACTTATTCGGCAAAGTTGCAAAAGGTTTAGGATTTATTTGGCATAAAAAAAGGTTTATGACTCAATCGACAAAATAGGTAAAGGTTTAGGACTTAATCGACAATTGTCCCTAAAAACTAAGTTAGGTAACACTCTATCCTCATAGACGCACTCAAAATGCACCGGGACTCCAAATAATTGTGGTGGCAGAAGGGCCATCCGACATGTCTGAAAAATGAAGGAATAAACCGAGGCTCAACAAGCGAAATCTTTAAATCTAAAGTAAGAGTTCACCTTTGCACTCGCCTTGGCATACACCTCAATCAACATTCAAAACCATACAATAAATGCATGGGCTCCCACATCTTACCTTCTTTGCAGGTGTCTCAAACAAATGCATGATCCTATCTACTCAATGCTCACGAATGGCATATAATCTCTTGATGCATCAACGTCATTTGGTGCCTTATCAACATGTATGTATTTATATTCATGAGTACGTATCGTTTTTTTTTCACTTCTCCTCCTACACACTCACAGGGCATCTCAACTCCAACGCATCCTACAACATCCACCCAACAATCCCGTCATACTTATACTAGATATAAAATACGGAGCATCTCAACTCCAGAGGCATCCCAAAACACTCCTAGTAGCATCTTGACATGCGGGCCAACATTTTTAACCATGGGGACGACAACACCTTTTACTTTCAATATTCAAGTCATGATGCAGCATTAATGCACATGCACATGATCAATATCGATATTCAATGCCACACATCATTTCACTTAATCATCGCCGAATTGCAAAAATCTAATATTCAACATCAACATTATGTACCACATTATTTGACTTAACTATCATTGAATCACAAACATAATATCTTATGCATACTGTCCTCAAATACAATAACGCATGAAAGACTAAGGAATCTAGAGAACACAAGGCCTTGTTTTTTTTTAGTGCAGTGACTTACTTACTTCCAGATTACTCCCCATATTCGGTAGCTTTCCAAATCTGGTAATTTTATTTTAGAAATTCGATAACTCTCTCCGCTTCAGTAGCTTCATGCTAGAATCGAATTCTCCCCCAATTACTCCCCCCCCCTTTCCTTTTCCCCTCCCCTCCACCCCAAGTCAGCAACTTTCTCACTTGCCCTTTTTACCCACTTTTCACTTAAAATATCTCCAATCATCATGGAATTCACTCATATTTCACAGTCATCATATCATGAATATAATACATACAAGTTATGAAATGAGCATACCATTGCCATTACTCACATATGCTCATAAAATTTACTAAAAAAACACATCCAAAAAAACAATAAAGTCAATGGTACTCATTAAAACAACCTAATGTAATGCATCAAATTTTCACTTACCTTGAAAACAGTTTGAGTAAAATCAAGATTTTAGTTTTCCTTTGAAGCAAAACAAAATTGAAATCCATGATTTTTGTCTTGAAAATGACAAACCCATTTTGTGGAGAGTAAAGGAAATTGGTAATTTTATCTCATCTAAACTTGAAAATGAACTCGAGACTTTAATAAAATGAACGTGGAACGTCCACTTTTCTCTTGGAAATTGAAAGCGAAAGTTAAAGGGAAATGTAAAGTGATAGGTGAACTAAGTAGGGCCTTCTGTCTACAGAGTTCACTCTCTCCGACTTAATAAATGACCATATAAAAATATTCTTAAAAGAAGGGAGCGTGTGAGCCAAACAAGGAGTAGGAAGAAAAAAAACAAGATTCTTAAAAGAACCTAAAAATCCTAAATTTATCAAATGAAAGACGTAAGTCCAAACTGAACATGTTGGCATCAATGGCTATACTTACTAAATTTATTTAAGAAAGATAACTCTTTCAGAGATTTCATAAAATAATTTAAAATTTTAGAGATCACATTGTATATTGAGGTACAATTTAAGAATCATATTGAACAAATTAAAAGTTTATAGATCATATTACATATAGAGTCAAAGTTCAAAAATTATTTGTGTCACTTGATTTGTAAGTTCTTTCAAACGTTGAATATGCATAAAGCAAATCACAAAAATTGACAAAGCAAACGAGAGGTTCATGAGCAATTTGAGGCTGACTTCCTTGTCTCACTTGATTGAGCATCGATACCATCCTTAACATCGTGATCCCCTCTACTGCTTTGATAATCATCCTTCTTACCTTTTGATTATTGTGATTCCTTGCCGAACGGATTCTTACTAGCTTTACTAGTTTATATTATCCGCTTCTTTGTGAGGTCTCACTTTCTACCAAGTCCTTTCCGGCCCGTTGTTCCATGATGGGAGCATTCTGTGTGCTGCCACTTGTCCAATGACAAGGAGTCTCCGACTTTGTCTGGTTATCATGACCCGGTCGTATCATGAATTTCTTTAATGTCGCCCTTATCCTTTGTGCTTGAGAGAGAAACGTGAAGGAATAGGTGAAGTTCAACCGAAGACCCGACGGGCTATGGATCAATGATATTAGGTTAGAGATGAGCAAGAACCACATAAGTATTTCTAATTAAGTGTGTGTTACTTTCAAATATATTTTTAACATTCATTGACAAACTTCTGCTACCTAAACCTGTATAGATGATCATACAACGGGTCCCATGCAAGGCCCATGATGAGCCCTAATTTGGTGTCTAAATCCGCCCATTAAACAAAACAAAATATGAACTATCTTTTCTGGCTGGGCAGGCCCACTCCGCCTAGGACGGGTCAAGGCGTGTCAGCTCAGTCTTCCAACCACTTTGGTTCATGTAAGTTATAAGTCATTGTACCCATGATTAGGTCTACTATTATCTCTCTTTACAAGTCCGACGATGCTTTCTTTCCACTAATTTCGTTCAATACAACTAAACAACTTTTCAAGTCTCTCTCTTTTGAGTCATTCCATCATAATACCTTCGAGTTTTCACTTGCATCGTAAAAAAGGATAATGTAAGAGATTAGTGGGAGTAATTTATGGGTGCCAAATCTATAATATTATTCTCATATGTACACCTTTAATGATGCACACAATAACTAATTAATTCTTGTTGAGTTTTTTAAAAACCCGAAATCATATGAACAGCGTGGGCGATGTATCCATATGTTCATCGCAAGTGAATGCAATTATATGGGAGTTTTCTTTGGAGTTTAGAATGTGAATTACTTAACATGGGAGATCCGAGACTTACTCTTATCTACGCTTTCCCAAGATCATAGTAAACTAATAAATAAATAAATAAACCCAATAAGTGCATCTCTTTTAATAGTTCAAAATTGAGAATCCATCCATCATCATTCGACTTTTGAATGCGTCAAAGATGAAAAGTCCCCACCTGAACATCTAACCTAACCTGGCTGTTTCCATGTGGCTCATGAAAGGCTCGGAAATGCGCCCATGGACATGAGATGCACCTAACAAAAATCTTATCTTATCTGCAACCTATGATCTTTCTCGTTCATCTATATACACGATCCATATCCACTATCCATAATATCCACCAATCAAGCATGTCCCATCATCCCATGATCTAAATCCATATGTAATCTCATTCATACGTCTGGAACAATTGGATTTTGTCTCGCTTGTCGAGTGCTTAAAAATCACGCTCGCATCAAATAATAGGTGGGGCAGCCGAGTGCATGGAGCTCCCGTGATGTGCCAGGGTCCACGAAGAGACACTAGATAACATTTCGGACCACTCTTAGATCTAGAAACGAACGTAACTATTTCCTCAACAAATCCTTCGAAGGTTCTTATGAACTCGTTGAGAATTAGAAACTATCCAATTACATTCCATACTCAGATCAAGAGCACGCACTAACTAAATCATATTAATGATGCTAAGATAGATATGTCACACGTGGCACGCACTATATCCTTTAAAAGAGATCTCTTTCCTTTTTGGGCTTGCGACTTGAATTTGCGTAAGTTACGAGCTATTTTTCTTGAAAGTAACACTTTCAAACTCTGAAGTTATAGAGATTATCGATAATGAAAAATCAATAATTTCTTCTAAAAACCTAAAAGCAAAATCATTCGGGTTTTTTTTATAAAGCAATGCGTTTTTGTCCTATCAAACGAGATTAATTAATCTAAAGTCTTTCAAATTTATGGGAAAAGTGAATCCAAGGAGGATATCCTTTGGATCCTCAAAAAGGAGGAAGGCTCCAACCAAAGGCATCCAATGAAGACATGGTTCTGGCACCACCAAACTGTTAGCATTAGCTGTCCAAACATAACTGCTCATAGCAAAAGATTAAATGGCGATTATTTCCCCAAAAGTTCTCTAAGAGGGGTAATTTTGAGTCGATTTGAACTTCGAATTACTAGAAAATGTCTCCCGCACCCTCAACTATTCTTCAATGATGGACAATTTCTTTGTACAACAGTGGACATGGAATGACTGTGCTTTCAAGAGTTTCAAGTTGAAAGTCATACATTCGTTTGGTTAAGAATGTCGAGGTGAGCATTTCATGTTAGAAACTGTAGCTGCTCGATGCACATCGGACATGATTCTGCGGAATAGAAGGTCACACGTTGGCTTGGTTAAGAAAGTCTTGAAAGACCGGAACATTCAACTTCGATAGCGATCTCATCCCTATCCCACATGATCTTCCTTATCCACATTTCAGATATTTCGGATATTTCTCAAGTCAAAAAGGCAGAGGAATGGAATATGTGCACGCATTATCCTTTATTCCTTTAGCTATCCTTGAGCTTTCTGAAAGAGAACCAGATCCCAAGATAGAAAGTCATTCGGCCCCTTTGGACCATTGGGTCCGGCCCGTGGAAAGAAAAATCTTGGGTGGTTCGGGTGCATTTGAGGACATTGGGATTCATTGGAGCTCATGTGGATCCACGGGACTCAATGGTGGCTAAGCAATTGAGCACACCATGCCCGGAGCATGCGAGTATGTCTCCCGTTCCGTGGGTGGACCCTGCACAGATCTCATGTGATCGGACATATGTAGTTACACGTCTCCAAAAACTTGTGTGGATTAATTGATGGATTAGTGATTATCCAGATCCTAATGTGCCTAATTTTGCGAATACATCGGTTCCGATATTTTTCAGGCTCCGCTAGAAAACTTCAATGAATCAACGCAACCATTACACTTCTAATTTCTAAATAACCTCTATTTTAGAAACTTATGTCAATCGAGTATTCTTTCGATTGGGGTTATCACACCAAAAGTATGTGCACATTTGCTCGATGTCGAATTTAGCACATAACTTTTTTTTTAAATTAGATATCTCTAGTTATAAAAAAAGAAAGCTTCATGTTGTCATTTTATTAAATCATGTATCGTGTGATGTACCATTTTATAGATGAAAATTGCCTGCTCAATGGCGACTGTGCAAAAATTATGACGTGAAATGCCATATCCACCATTTCAAATCAGCAAATAAGTAAAAAGGACTTTCGTCATTCACTTTAGGTCTCTTTGGGTTTCATGGGAAAGGATGCTCGAAAAATTCCCATGCCAAGTGATCTTCCTTTTCAATTGAGTAAAGATTTCGTGTACCAAATTTTATGTGATTGGATTGCGTAAAGCATAGCTCTGAACTGAAGTGCCTGCATATCCTTTATTCTTCTTCACTTACCTTTTTTCATTGATTTTGTTGCGTCATGCACATTAAATCCAGTAAAACTGAGCCTGAACGCGATAATCCGTCTAAACTCACTTTGAGGATAGGTATGATTATTTTTTCAAACCATAAAAAAGTATTAAAAAAAAAACCGAGTTCATCCGTACCGGACCATAAACTTTCGAATTAGGTCGAGTCAACCCAAGACGATAAAAAACTTGAAGAATATTTTCCTCCCACTATGTTTGAATCGTACTTGGAAATTTGGAGTAGTCAAAATTATACTATGTTCGGTCTTGTTAATTGTAATTGCATGATGACCCAAAGAAAAGTAATTTATACAATTTACTATATGAGACGAATGACTCAAAACTATATTTGATAATGCTGCGGATTTGTGTTGGGTGCTCAAATTGGACCAGCTTGCTCAAAGAACTACTTCAGATGGTCTCTAAGCAGACTCATTTACTAGATCAGTTGTGGTATTTTTAGAACTGGTCAAATAATATAAAACTAGGTACGATCGAAGTATGGTTTTAGACTGCTTTGTTTAATTTTTTTTCTAATTACATGAATAGTAAAAGTTATCAAATTTCTAGTTATTAGCTATTATTACTTGTCTAGCAAATCAATTCCGCAGTTATTTAGAAGCCATCATAAATTTGCAATCGGTTGTTCAGAATCCGTCATAAGTGAATTATCTAGTTACTGATTTTTGTGAAGTCATTTGTCACATCAAACATTTACACTCTAAATATATGGCTCATTTCTTGAAGAAAAATAGTGAGGTAAAAAAAAAAAAAAGAGGTCAACCCGATTCGAGAAGGGATCTGTTATGGCTTCGATGATTCAATTTATGACACGGGCCAGTGTTAGACCCGACCCTGGACTTGTCCAAACCGGCCTGATGGCTAAGTCTGGATTGCGCATGTACCGGGTGATTGTGAATCTTTGCCCCTATAGTCCCTCCATTCAAACAAAATCATGTGGTCCCATGACCCTATTTTTGGTCACTCATGCACGAAACCCTTTGAGATCAGAAGAGATATGTCTAAGTTCCCTCATACGCGTAAGGAAGACCGGATAGATACCGACGAACTTGTTCTGCCAAACGTCGCTTGCCACCGAAAGGTCAGAGAATCTCTTATCTCTTCGGGTTCTTCGTCACCCGCACCTCTTTTACTTTTGAATTATTACCTTTTTTTCCAGAGAAGTTGGACATATAAAAAGGGCCAGGGGGTGTATCCGTTCTTCACCACACAGAAGCACAAAGAACACAGCCTCGTAGATAGATCACTCACTGAAGTCGCTAGTTTAGGATTAGGCATCAGAGCACTCATCATGGCTCATTCACGCGAACTTGCTAAAATTGCAGAGGAAGCCTTCGCCATGTTGGAAGAGAGCGTGGCCAAGAAGACGGTCAGGCAACCCCGGATTCCTCAAGCCCGTTCCCAGAAGCCCATGGATTGCGTCGAGGCCGCTAAAGCGTTCGGCGGCATGCTGCTGGTGGATTTCCACGGCAAGAAGTTCGTGGCACCGCCACGCTAGGTTCAACAAAGTATGAAATACATATTATGTATATGCATTTACGGACAATATGTATGACTCTATATAAGCTAGTCCTAAGAGTTGCTGCCGACCTGGGATTAGCATCAGTACCTTTTAACTAAGGCTTATCGCACTTTGGATGTCTTAATGTGATTATACAGTAATTAAGTGCAGCAATACATCTTAATGATTCTCTATTGAAAAAAAGCCGTGCATTACTTTCAGATTTCATTCGCCGAATGGATATTTAATGAGTGTCCAGCCGTGATCACTCAAGAGACTTTCTGGGTGATTTTCTTATTTGATCATGGAAATGTAACGTGCTCGTTCCTTCTTCTTCTTCTTCTTCTCCAAAATTGATGTCTTGTCCTGTCTCTTCACCTCGGTTCTTGGAGTTGCTGGCATGATGCCCTAGAGTATGGAATAAAAATATTAACCACGTAACTCATCTCATTAGTTGACGGCGACCGGAAGCCAAACTTAATTGGCTCTAAAAACACCATAGACATAAATGATCACCCTGTGGCAGTGAGAAAATTATCAGTGATTTGCTAGTATTGCATCTGATGTGATAGGTGGTTTTGTTCATAGCCACTATAGTCCAGCCGAGGGAATTTCTTGTTGGCCGCGACCGAGACGGCCACGGCTCGCCCTAGGATCGACGTAGCTAAGCAATAGAACGACTCAGTCAATGAAAGTTGAGTTACGTACTTGTTTTCGAATCCATGATTGTTTCGGGGCCGTTGTCGACGATCCACTTCCCCTCTATCACTCACCGGATCACTGACTCAATGAGGCTGCCTCTCGCGGTCTATTTGCCTAATGGACTCCTTATGCGAGTTCAGAGAGAATTTCTGTGCGTCTGGGCTAGAGGATGAACTTTGAGCGCTATTTATAAAGTTTTTAGCCAGGCCCTCTCATTACGGGCTGGGCCGAACTCGGCCCACACAAGCCAATCCCATATTAGACTTAATTGAAAATCTTGATATCCGATCTCATTAGACCAAGCCCGTTAATCGGTTTTACAATCTCAATTAATACAAGTCCACATCAGAAAATTATTACATTTCTTTGCTTCATTGGAGTGCCATTGCCGTCGCCCATGGCGGAGTCACCGGCGCTGCATCCAAGCCAAGCCACCTGCGTCACTCGTATAAATCTAGATCTAGAGTAGAGCTAGTCCAGATCTAGATCTATATATCTCTAGTTTTACCTCCGTTGGTACTCATCTATCGCCGCGAGCAATAGGGCCGGCCATCGCGGCTCATCCATAGTTCTCACTGTTGGCCCAAGCCAAAAGGATCCATCATCGCTTGTACAAATCGGGATCTAGAGTCTGTGCTTGTCCAAATCTACATTGGCATCTTGAGTTGTGCCTTCGTCAGTACTCCACGGTCGAAGCTAATGATTTGACAATCACAACTCATCTATAGATCTCAACAGTTATGAACCGTGACTGGTCAAGTAAATTATCCATAAAATCATAAACTAATCACATTTCTATCAAATCAATTACAGATATTTTCATATTTAGTCAATTGAATACGTGGATGCTGATTGCCCTACGTGACACAGCTGGCACTAACGTGGACAATTTTCAGTAATATTTTACATTTTCTTTTCTTTTCTTTTTCACCCTAGGCTAGCAAGGTTGCAAGCTAACCCTTGCCGATCATAGGTGAGGGTGTCGTTGTCCTGACTGATCGATGGGTGAAGGTCGGCCAGCAACCTCATTGGTTGAGAGTCAGAAAAAAAAATAGGAAAGAAAAGGGGAAAGAAAAGAAAAATTGTGACATATAAGACAATCGAAATACATGCCACCAATTAATGATTAAAATAGTCAAATTGACTTAACTGATAAGACATAAATAATTTTAAGACTCAATTGATCAAATTAAAATGTTTATAATTGAATTGATAAATGTACAATAAGGTTAGTTTTTTTTTCCCTTAGCTGGTAGCTCATCCACAGATCAGTGATTGTGGCTCATCCATGGCCGCAAAGCACTAATAGTGTGCTGGAAATCTTAGCACTCACGAATTGCGAGCTTATTAAAAAAAAAAAACCACAAATGAATGACACCAGGGTTGGCACGTGGCTATGAACAAGCGAGTCGATGATGCCTAAACGTGTTTAGCTGCGAATGAGCAACGTCCCAAAACGCCTACGACATTGGGAACGTCCGGGCAAGATAGCCAGACTTGTAGAGCAACGCTAGTGACGGTGAAAAAGACTTTAAAAAAAAGGAAGACAAAGCCGACCTCAAAGACGACGAAGGAGGCGACAACTGGACATAGTAGCAGCATGTACGTGGCCCTGGCACTTCCTCCCATGACGACAATAAAGGGAGAGCATGAAGGTTCAAAACGGATTGCCCGCAGTGCTTTGCAGCACTACAGGCCATCCAGACCGTCCAAATACCTCTCTAGTAAAAGGGGAAGTCCCCACCCTCAATACACACGGCTATGATTGCCTACAGTATTTTTATAGCACCGCAGGCAATCCAGGTCCATGAAGATTAGGCTTAGAGGAGGCTGTGGATGGTGGAGGAGGAAGAGAGATAAATGGGCAGATTTTTTTTTTCTCTTTATATCATGTTAACTATTCTTGAGGTTGTCCATATATATTGTAAAAGTCAGTTGATTGTTAATTTATAAACGTAAGAAAAAGTCTCATCTTTTAAGTTAGTTTTTGAGATTATTATTGTTTGTGGAAGGTGTTGGCGGAGCCGTTGTTCCACATTAATTGTGAAAGGTATTGATGGTCAATTAGTGAATATTTTGTCATCATGGTCATAGTAAACATGTTGTATTTTAAAAGACAACTCATTTATAACAATGTTAATACCCCTAAAGGCTTATTGTAATGTGCCTTCCAAAACCCCCGATAGTAACGTGCCTAATTTGTGAAACCAAAAATGCTTGTGTATATATTGCTTCCGATATTATCCATTACTTGTCAGGAAATTTTAATATTTCAACTGAGCCTCTATGGCTGTGTTTAGAAATGTTTCCGTTTCTCTATTTTCCTATTATTTTGTTTTCAAGAACAAAAAATAACATAAATTCGTTTGTGTATGTGAGTTGATTTTTTTATTCCGGGGGAATAGAAAAGTGGCCAGAGAATATAGTTGGAACAGAAATTAGAAGTACAAAAAGTAAATTTACTTTTTATTTCTGAGAATAATTTATTGGAACAACTTTTTTTCTTTATTCTTCTCATTCCTTTTTCTTTTTCTTCTTTTTCTTCTTCTTTCTATAACCAGTTGTTGAGCCTCGAGGAAGACCGGCGACTAGCTAACTAACGATCTACCAAGATTGAGGCTGGCTAGTGTGAGGTCAACCTTCTTGGCCTCCAATAAACCTTGCTAAGCCCGAACACGGGGTTGACCTCACCTAAATTTGGAGAGGTTGAGCTTCACTTAGCCATGGTAACCTTGTGGCAGCTAAGCAAGATTTGCCATGGCAAGGCTCGACCTCACGAGCATTGCTCAAATTTTGCAAGGTCAAGCCTCGCCCAATCTCAATGTCCTTAGAGACCCACGAGGTCTCACTGACGAGAGTATCTGGCCAGTCATTGGTCAACAACTAGACGGAGGAAGAAAAAAAGAAATGAGAAAAAGAAAGAAAGAAAAATTAAAAAGATTAGAAATATATCATAAAATAGTTTTGTGCTAAACACATTTCCATTTTTTTCTATTTCGGGAATAACAGTTATTGAATTCATCTTCTCACAAAGAAACTTGTCCATGGAAGTGAAGATGAAGCTGATGAATGAGCGAAGATGAAGATGAGGATGATGAGTGTTGAGGAACGGAGCAAGGGCCGAGGGACAGGGTGAATGCCGCCATTCCTAAGGTGGTTGTCTGCGCGTTGCTCGGAGAAATTGATGAAGTGGATCGGCGGGTGGGGGGGTTGAGTTATTCGTTGAGATTCAGGGTTTTGACTTTTTTTTCTTTTGTTTGACTTACATTTTCTCTATTTCAACTTTATGTAAAGTAAATTTGTTAGAATAATGTAAGACCAGATTTTTTTTATGAAAAAAATAAAATTTGAAGTATATGTGTCACAATAAATAAGTTTATGAACTTTTATCACACAAAAAAGTTTCGAAGTATTTATATCACAGTAATCATAATTTAAAATTATATGATGCTTTAATTAAACACCCCCAACTTTTTTGACATAAAGTTGATGTGGTCATTTTACTAAATTGAGTACCTTGTCATGTATATTCCATTGATGAGAATTGCCATCCTCTATGGTAATTAGGCCAAAGCTGTGACGTGGAACGCCATGTCATTTCATTCTTTTTTTTTCATATCAGGATAAAATGAAAATAAAAAGATCATTTTCATTCACTTTAGGTATCTTTTAGCTTCATGACAAACGGCCTCAAATATATCACCATTTCAAGAATGCGATTCCTTTTTAATTGTGCAACGACTTCATGCACCAGAGTTCTTATGTGGTTGGATTGGTCAAAGCTAAGTTCTGAACTCAGATGCCTGCACATTCTTTATTCTTCTTCACTTACCTTTTTCATTGTTTTTGTTGCATGGTGCATATCAAATGCTGCAAAAAAAAGTACCCGGACCCAATAATCCGTCTAAATTTGATCCGAAGATTACGTATGATTTATTTTCCTACCAACGAAAAGAAATTGAATCCACTTGACCTCAACCGAATAACTTTCGAGTTAGGTCGAGTCAACCTGACATGACCAAAAATGCAAAGAATAGTCTTCCCAACTATGCTCGAATCATAGTTGCAAAATTGGAGTAGTCAAAGTTATACAACATTCTTTGACCAAAAAAAAAGTTGTACAACATTCAGTAGTCTTGTTAATCATCGCTGTATGATATCCAAAATAATATATATTGTTTATACACTCAACTATATAATGTGAATGAGTCGAAAATGTTTTAAATAATGCTAGGTGTGGCAAATAAGTTTTTTGACCTGCAGTAGTTTAGAAGCTACCATAAGCGAATTTTCTAATTATTGATTTGGTAACGTTATTTATTCCACGAAACATTTCTGTCATAAATATGTAATTCACTTTTCGAAGAGAAAGAACGGGTCAAAAAAAGGGTCGACCCCAGTTAAACAAAGATCCAACATGATTCTCATAATTCAATTTATGACACGGGTCAGTGTTGACCCGAATCCTGGCCCGTCCAAACCCTCCCAATTGCTGGTCTACGCCGCGCATGCAGCGGATGATCGTGAATATTTGCCCCTGTATTCCCTCCACACGAGAGCCATACCTTTGGTCACTCATGCACGAAACACTTCGAGATCAGGAGAAATATGTCTTAGTTCCCTCGTACGCGTAAAGAAGACCAGATAGATATCGACGAATTTGTTCTGCTAAACGTCGCTTGCCACCGAAGGTAAAAGCAATGCGTATCTCTTATCTCTTCAGATTCTTCATCGCGCTCAACTTTTTCCTTTGGAATTATTGCCTACCTCCAGAGAAGTTGGACATATAAAAAGGGCCAGGGTGGGTTTCGTTCTTCACCGCATAGAAACACAGAGAACACAGCCTCATAGATAGATCAATCGCTAAGTCGCTAGTTTAACACGAGGTATCAGTGCACTTATCATGGCTCATTCACGTGAACTTGCCAAAATTGCAGAGGAAGCCTTCGCCATGTTAGAAGAGGGTGTGGCCAAGAAGATGGTTAGGCAACCCCCGATCCCTCAAGCCACTCCCCAGAAGCCGATGGATTGCTTTGAGGCCGCTAAAGCGTTCGGTGGCGTGCTGATGGTGGACTTTCGCTGCAAGAAGTTCGCGCCGCCACCGAGGCGCTTTCCTAAGCTCCATTAGTTAGGTTCGACTAAGTATGAACTATTACGGACAATATGTATAAACTCTATATAGCTAGTCCTAAGAGTTGCTGCAGACCTGGGATTAGCATCAGTACCTTTTACTTAAGGGTCACCGCACTTTGGATGTCTTGAGAAGCTCCACTGTAATTGTGTAGTAATTTAGTTATACATCTTAATAAGGTTATGCTATGTAATGTTCAATGTCTATCTTAGGCAAAAAGCGCTCGCAATGTGATATATTCTCAGATGTAATTGGCCAAGTGATTTAGTAACGAGTGTCTAGCCTCGATCACTTTAGACACTTTCTTGGTGAGTTTATTTTCATTTGATTTGTTCGCTCTTTTTTTTTTCCCCAAAAATTTTGTCTTGTGCTTTTTCTGCACCACAGTTTATTGGAATTGCTGGCACGATGCCCTCGTCAAACGTTAACCAAAAGGGTTGCACGAGCAGGGAAGATGAAAAATAATGCTGTACCGGAATGGATCCATTAGATTCGACAGGTCTGGATACGAGCATAGATGAAGCTTTTGAGCTGGAGCTGTCAAGGGCTGGGTACCCCCTTGACAGTCCAGCATCTCAGAGCCTTAGTGGCTCAAGAAAGGCCCAACCTGGTGTTCCTTATGGAGACAAAAAATCAGAATAATGTTATAGAGAGAGTAAGGAACATGATCCATTTCAAAACTTCATTTACGATTCAACCAGTAGGATTAGCTGGTGGACTGGCTCTAATGTGGGATGAGGAGGTCGAGGTGGAAGTGGAAGGAAGTTCTGGGGAGCTCATAAATATAACTTGCAAGGACCTCAACAGTGGCGGTCTTATGAGGATATCCCTTTTACATGCACCAACAAACTTTCAAGAGAGACTGAGACTTTGGCAGACAGTTAAAGAAAGCAATATCTCCAACCCACTCCCATGGTTATGCGTAGGAGATTTTAATGAAATACTTTACCATTGGGAAAAGGTTGGGTGCAGAGAGGTGGACCGCTATAGAACCACAGCTTTTTGGATGATTGCTCTTTAATGGATATTGAAAGTAAGGGCTGTGCTTTCACCTGGTCCAACAAACGAGAAGGAAGTGCATCAGTAAAGAAAAGATTGGACAGGGCACTTTGTAATATGGAGTGGAGAGTACAGTACCCTAACGCAATGGCCTTTGCCCTACCGGCAATAGGCTCTGATCATAGCCCAATTGTCCTATCCCTACACCAAACAGAAAAGAAAGGCCAGAAAATATTCAGATTTGAACCATTCTGGATTGAAGATCCTGAATGTGAGGAGGTGATAAAGAGAGCGTGGCAGGCAAACAGTCCAACTGCAATCAGTCTTACACAAAAAATACGACTGGTAGTTGCTGATTTACTCAAATGGAGTAGGAGGAAGTTCCAAAATGCCCAAAAACAGATTAATCATCTACAACTGCGGCTTATGGAGTTGACAAATACATTGAACGGGGAACAAAGCAGGGAGGAAACCAGCGATATTATTAGGAAAATCGAACAACTCTGGAGGCGAGAAGAGATGTATTGGTGCATGAAATCCAGAATAGAATGGTTAAAATGGGGGGATCAAAACACCAAGTACTTTCATGCAACCACAATTCAGAGAAGGCAGCGAAATAAAATATTTATGCTGTGGCTGGATGATCAAACCTGGTGCAGGGATCCTGAAACTCTTCGGCACCACATATGTGGGTTTTATCAATCTTTATTCACCTCAGTTGGGAGCAGGAACTATCAACCTGTTTTGGAACAATGTCAAACGGTGGTTACTGATGAGATGAACGAAAGTTTGACTAAACCAGTTACAAAAGAGGAGGTTAAAGCTGCTGTTTTTCAGCTAGGGGCTACAAAGGCGCCGGGGCCCGATAGGCTAAATGGTATATTCTACCAAAACCATTGGTCTATCATTAATGACGACATATTCAACATGGTGCAGTCTTTCTTTAGGCAAGGTATCTTCGAGCCAGAGCTAAACAGAACACACATTACTCTTATCCCTAAAGTAGCAAACCCTGAGAATATCACCCAATTCAGACCCATCAGCCTTTGTAATTTCAGTTATAAAATTATAGCGAAGGTCTTGGCAAACAGGCTAAAACCATGGTTGTCAAGGATAGTTTCTGAACACCAAACAGCCTTTATAAGTGACAGGCAGAGCCAAGACAATATTTTTATTGTCCAAGAGGTGATTCATCAGCTAAGGGTAAGAAGGAGGAGGCGTAAATTTCAAGGCATTCTAAAACTAGACATGCAAAAAGCATACGACAGAGTGGAATGGGACTTCCTCTGTGACTATATGCTGAGGTTGGGTTTCCATGAGAAATGGGTTAAATGGATAAAGCAATGCATCTCGTCGGTGTCTTTCAGCATTCTAATTAATGGTGAACCCTCAGCCAGTTTCAGACCCACCAGAGGAATTCGACAAGGGGATCCCCTTTCCCCCTATCTATTCATTATCATGGCAAATACTTTCTCGACTCTTATGAGCAAAGCCGTACAAGATGGAAGCATAAAGGGTATTCGTCTCAATCCTACATGTCCCACTCTCTCACACCTCCTATTTGCTGATGATGCCATAATCTTTCTAGATGGCACAGTACGAGAAGTACAGAATGTATCTAATGTTTTGAACCAATATTGTTATGCATCGGGACAAGCTATAAACCTCAACAAGTCAGGAATTTTTATGGGGAGAGACTGCCCTTATACTCTCAAACAAAATCTGGCAGCAGAATTGAGAGTTCCTATCTCAGAAAGTGTAGGCAAATACCTCGGAATTCCGTCAGACTGGGGCAGAACAAAGAAGCAGATGTTTGCTTGGATCCTTGCTAGAGTTGAAAGGAAACTTGAAGGGTGGAAAGAGAAGCTGGTATCAAAAGCAGGCAAAGAAATTCTCATTAAGACAGTCATTCAAGCCATTCCCCAATATGCGATGTCAATATTTAAAATCCCCATTTCTATTTGCTGCACCATTGAGAAGAGAATAGCTTCCTTCTGGTAGAAGCAGAATGCTGACAGAAGAGGAGTTCATTGGAAGAAATGGGAAGACCTGAAGCGAAGGAAGGATTGTGGTGGACTAGGTTTCAAAGATCTAGTGAATTTTAACAAAGCCATGTTGGGAAAACAGGCTTGGAGGATCGTCAAACAACCGAATGCACTATGGTGTCAAGTGCTGAAAAGCATTTACTATCCTCGAGGGGATTTATGGGCAGCTAAAAGAGGCACTCGGCCATCGTGGGGATGGCAAAGTCTGTTGATGGGTAGGGATGCAATTGAACCAGCCACTAGATGGGAGGTGGGTGATGGAAAGACAATACGAATTAGAGAGGATGTGTGGCTACCGTCTGGAAGAATCATAGGCCTAGCAAACAAAGAAGATCCAAGACTGGTGGCTGACTTAATTGATCATAACACAAAGGAGTGGGACACACATAGAGTGAAGGAAATTTTTCCGGCATATGTTGTGAAAGAGATACTAGCTCACCCTCTTAGCCTACACCCTTGCCCAGATAAGCTCGTCTGGACAGCCAACAACTCTGGTTTATACACAGTCAAGAGTGGTTACAACAGAATACACAACGCAACCAACCCTTCCTCTAGACAAAACCCATCCTCATCCTACCAAACTCCAAGAGAGCTATGGAATGAGATTTGGAAAATCCCTATCTACCCAAAGATAAGATTTTTACTATGGAGTATATGCAACAATTCCCTCCCAACAAAGGAAAATCTGTATAGAAGACAAATGTTACAGGACCCTACCTGTCATATCTGCGGCCAAGCTCCAGAAACAATGGAACACATCTTCATCCTCTGCAACTGGACTAAACCGCTATGGTTAGCCCCTGAGTGTAAAGCCGACACAAACCCAGCAAGTATAACTCGCATCGACAAGTGGATGTTAGAAAATCTCACCTCAAGAGCAAGCTTAAACTCAAAGACCCTTTTCGCTGCTACCCTATGGCAGATTTGGAAGACCCGCAACTCAGCAATCTTCAAAGGGCGAACACCCGAACCGACCAACACCCTATCAGAAGCAAGAATAGTTACAGATCTCTGTACAAAATGGATCGACAAGGGGAGGAATGGAATTAGCCGAATGCAGACTCACCTCAACAGTTCGACGAGGTGGAGACCTCCCGAACCCCAGGCGCTGAAGATAAACGTGGACGCATCGTGGTGTGACTTGACGCAGGAGGGATCGATCGCAGGTGTTGGAAGGAACTCTGCTGGCCTTCTCGTCGCCGGCTTTACACGGGCGATCCGTGCTCCGTCCGCCTGGGTTGCGGAAACCCTAGCAGTGAGAGAAGCTCTGTTGTGGGTAAAAGAGAGAAGATGTATGGGTTATACACGAACGGAACTCCAACAGCAAGTCTTCGACGAAACTGATCTGCACGTGGACATCTCTTCAGATAGCTTATCTTTGGTGGAGAGCTTATCAGGCCGTAAAGTACCTCCTTGGCCAGCCCAACCCATTGTCGCCGACTGCACTGGTATTTTGGCAGAGCTAAGTGACGTCTCTGTCTCCTACGAATTGAGGGATAACAACAAGGCCGCGGATTGGGTCGCTAAAGCCCACCGAGCCAATTCCCTTCCTAGCAATTGGGTTCATTCTCCTCCTCAGCCTTTATTTTCACTACTATGTTTAGACTTTGCGACTAATGGTGCCCCCTTTGTGGGCTAGCAATGATATTATAACTTTCTGAAAAAAAAAAAAAGTCCAAATGCATCCGATGCATGCAAGAGTTAATTTTCGAGAAGGTCATGAGAAGACCAAAAGTAAAGCGCGAACTCCACGGTCGAGCTTGCAAATCTAGCATCTTCTAATAAGTTCTTGTTTTAGTGCCTAATTATCTTCCCTCATTTGATTGGATACCAAGCAATCGTTAGATGTATGCAAAAGAACATCGCAAGATGCTGTCTTTGGACCCATGATGGTTATCTAAGTCAAGAAACAAGACTGTAGCGGGACGTAGAGAATAAACTAGTTATCTAGTTAAGTACGGTCACTGGATATATATACTCGAGAGAAGAAAAAAGATATTAAAAAAAAGGAATAAAAAATGGTGAAGAAACACCACAAAGAAGCTTCTTTCGACTCTAAAATGTCTCATTAGCATGAGGCAAATGCCACACCCGGGAGAGCGATAAACGAAATCAAACAAGAGAGGCAGGCCACCTTGGAAATTGTTTCTCTACCGGCTGTGTGTATGGCATAAGTTGACCGACGCTAAATAAGTTTTCTTAAAATGAATGGAGCATGCTCCTTTCCTCCCGAATTAAGAGGGAAAGGCGTTTTTGACATGCAATGCAAAAGAATGTCTAGGATATGTATACAGTAAAAGTGTTCAAACTGAATAATTACGACATGATTTGGTTATTAAAAAAAAACAGCAAAGTTTCATTAGCATTTCGGGTGGAATTGTTACTTTGGGGAAGTTTCGAGCATAGAATGAGACTAATTAAGAGAGTCCTTTGGAGGAGATCCAAACCCAAAAACGGAACCAAACTCCAACAGAGGCAAAATGATTAAATCTTTTGTCATCACGCCATTGAATAAACAAAGAAATTGCCGTTTGCCGAAATTTGGCCCCAAAGTTAAGAATAGAGGACTCGATCGTGTACAAGCCGAGAGTTGTGAGTTGAGTAAATCAAGAGCTGTGAGCTAAGCTACAAGCTATGAGCCGAAGAAGATGAGCTACAAGCTGATGGCTACTTATTCTGGTGAAAGAAGTTGTAACCAATAAACAGTTGTTGACACCTATTTTCCGCCTCTTTTTCTTTGACTTTTCCCCCCTCTTTTTCTCTTTCCCTTCGACTGCCAGCTTTTCCCCATTTTCTTTGGACCAGTTGACCCATCCTATCTCCCTCTGCACTGCGAAAAAGGAAGGAGAGACACGCAAAAGGAAGGAAAGAGGGGGGACTCTCTCTAGCCTCTCAGAGCTCTCTCTCTCTCTCTCTCTCTCTCTCTCTCTCTCTCTCTCTCTCTCTCTCGCAGGGCCGCGTCCTCACAGCGTCGCTCCTCCAGCTTGCGTCCGCGTCCTCCCAGCTCGCCTCCCGTTGCGCCGCCCGCACTTCGCTCGCCTCCAAGCTCGCGGACGCCTCCAGCTCGCGCCTCCCAGCTTGCGGCCACCCCCCAGCTCACCTCTCGCTCGCTGTCCGTGCCTCCCCCAGCTCTCGCCTCCGCTCCTCCAGCTCGCGGTTCCCTCAGCGCCGCACCTCCCCTGACTTCGCCGCCCTTCAGCTCGTCCGCGCCTCCCCTGGCCTCCAGCCCCCAGCTCGCGGCTTGTCGCTCCTCCAAGCTCGCGGACGCCCACAGCTCGTCCCCTGCAGCTCGCGCGCTTCCCCGCTTCCCCGAGCTCGCGATTTTTTCAGCTTCGCCTGCGATTTCATCTACATAGGTAAGCATCGGTCCTGTTCTTTTCATTTTGTTTTGGAGGTTGCTGCTTTGCCCTTGTTCATGCGTTCTATGCACCTAAACTTAGCTTAGTTTTGCTGCAAATAGGTTGATTCCATGCTAGGTAAACTTGGTTTCGATGGTTTGCTGTTTAGATTGAAGCTGGTTTAGGTTGATTTAGGCATTAAAACTTGCTGATCAATGTTGAGTTCCACATGTTTGATGAAATGCCTAGGTGAAAATCCGAGTTGTATTCTTAGCTTAGTCATGTAATTTTAGTTGATTACACAAGTCTCTGGTTAGAAATCATGGAATCGCTAGTTATTCTTCGGTTGTGCAAATCTTGACCTCAGTTGATGTTGAATGTGAGTGTAGGTGAATGGAGAAGATCAATTACATAGAGAGTCTCTCTGGTTTAATGGGCTTAGAAAGAAGAAGTTGGTTTAGAAATGATAAAATGGGCCGAATTAAACAAATAGAAGAGATGGGCCGGCGAAATTAAGGGATAAGTGGGCTCCGAAACTAAAGGTAAAAATGGGCTAAAGATTGGATTAGGCCTAGAAAATTCGTTTTAATTTGGGGCCTATTCTGATTTTGGGCCTTTTTCTTAGTTTTGGGTCAAGTTTAATAGTTTAAAACCATTTCTTTTAAAAATTGAGTTGGGCCTTATGGCCAGCCCATTTCATAAAACCCAACCCAAAAAATAAATAAAAATTCGAAATTCAAAATACTATAATAAGAAAAATAGTAAAGAAAGTCGAAAGATATAATATTAAAATAATACATCTTTTTTTCAAAAAAAAATTTTAAAAAAAAACTACTTAAGATTCGGGCTGTCATTTAATATTACCATATCATTATAATATTTAATATTTTAATAATAAAGTATATATATATATTTTCATAAAAATTGAAAAAGTCAAGATGTTGCTTAGGAAGGCTAGTCTTGTCTTGAAACTCTTCTTCTTAACATTAGAATTATGCCTAGCTTAGTTAAGCGGCACCAGTTTTCAGAGAAAATCGATGGGGCTATTTTCGATGGGCAATTAAGTGTCTTGTGGTTCTCATTGCTTCGTAACGTAATTACGTGCCTTATTTAACTTTGCATATGAATAGCTAGATGCATGTTTAGGATTGTTTGACATATATCATGGGTTGCTTAAATGAATGCTAGAATATCGATATCATGACATGTTTAGTTTAACGTGGCAATGGCGATCGCGACATGGCGTGCGCGGAGCTGGTGGTATTTAGGCCGATGTCCGTTCCGGTCTTAAACTTGTAAAAATTTGTGAAGAGACCTTGTATTCTTAATTACCCGACGAGTTTCGGGTTTTACTTTTTAGCCATTAGATAGTCGCACCTAATTGTTTTGAGTGTTTATTTATTGCACCGCATTTCAATACTTTTTGTTTACTTTTGTCACATTGTCTTTTGATAGTTTATGTGTTAATTTCTTTCATAGACTAATTTGTCATTAGTTTAGATTGGCATATAAAATGATCTCACAAAAACAATTGTATGAACACTTAGTGAATTTGAATGACCTTTAGAGCTTCAAAAGAAAAGCAATAGTGCATGATTATTTTAGACTAAATAACCAACTAGTTAGGTACCGAAAGGGCGCTAATAGAAATGCTAGCGTAAACAAGTCTCCGAACTTTGAATCTCTGGTTACGTAGGGATCAAGACGACACTCCCGCGTTTTGATCGGTTTCTAGCCGACCCCAATAGGCTAGTGGCAACTTCTAGAAATATTTTAGGTTGTTAAATAACCTTTTTAAATGAAAACGCCTAATCGTCACGTGAGGTATGGATTTGGGAGAATCCAAGCTCGAGATTGTGGAATCAAGAGCAAATACCTCTAATCCTATCTTTATCCCCTCAAAGGGCGGAATATTTAGGTTGCGACAACAGTAAGTAATTTTGTTCTGTTGAAATAACTGAAGGCGAGTGCTGTTTATAATAAAGACCAATGTCATTGAATTACACAGAGAAACAGAGAGAGTAGATAGGACTCTGTATACACAATTGACTCATCTTCAATGATTGTAGAGATTATTCATTGAATAATACACATAGGTCATTCAGTATCTTCTTCTCATAGCTTCTTCGTCTTCATCTCTTCCTTCGTTGATTTCACTGTGATCGTCTTCATTTATTCTTTTTTACTTCAACATTCAAAGAACTTTTTCATGGTATCAGAGCTGGACGCTCTAGTCTGAGAGCTCGATCATGGCATCAAGGATTCAGAAATATCCTTTTCCTATACATGTGAATATTTCCAACTTTGTTACAATCAAATCAGCTGAAGATAATTTTCTTCTGTGGCAAGCTCAATTCCACAGGTTCTTGCGTAGTCAAGAACTTTTCGGCTTCATTAATAGCGAAACTCTGCACCACCACGATTTCTAGAAGTAGGAGAAGAAGGTTGTGAAGATGGAGTATGCAATCCAGACTACAACGACTGGACAAGAACATATCAACTTGTATCTTCTTGGATTAGTGGTGCGGTATATGAAAACATTTTGATCTTGATCATTGGTCTTGAAACTTCTTACAAGGTATGGCAAACTTTGCTGAATCGTTTTACACAAAAGTCGATAGCATGAGAGTTTGAACTCAGAGGTAAACTACAAGCATGCAAGAAACAAAGTCGGGAATTATCCGTGTATCTGAGAGAATATAAGTTGGTCTGTGATCAACTCAATGCAATCGAAAAACCGATTGATGATATAACAAAATGTTTGGTGTTCTTGAAGGCTTAGGGCCTGAATATGAAAGTTTTCGAACTACAATGTATTGCTTGAGGTCACAACCAGAATATGATGAAGTTATATCGCAATTAGAGAGGTTTGAAACAAAATTACAAGCCTATTCATCAAATCAGTTTAATCCTAATCTTGCTTACTTTGGGCAAAGAAGGTCTGAGGCTCAACAGAAAAGTGAGCTGAGCAAGGAATATGTTCATCAAGGCTTCAATTCTGGAGACCAGAGAGGAAATTTCCATGGGGGCGTGTGTTCAGTCGAGGAAGATCATTCAGTAGTAGAGGTTGTGGCTATGGATATGCTAGGAGAAGTCAGAATTATAGACTGAATGCATCCAGCTAAGGTCAAGAAAATACACATTTCAAGCAAAGCAATAAATTGCTTGATTCTGGCCAAGGGTTTCGACCTTATGTGAACAACTCACAGAGGTATCAAAATATAAACTCTTATCCTCCTTCAAAGTTAATAGACAATACTCACTTGCAGGAAGAAAAAGGAGTTGTGAATGCTCGTTTAGAGTGTCAAATATGTAGATGCCCAGGACATGATGCACTTCGGTGCTGGTATAAATTTGACAACTCATACCAAGTTGAAGATGTGCCAACAACATTGGTAGCTTTACATCTTGAATATCCGAAAGGAGAGGAATGATATCCAAATACTGGTGCTACAGTTCACATGAGCTCAAATCCTGGTATTCTTCAAAAACTCACTGAATATATAGGAACTGATCGTGTCATGATTGGTGATGGGTCTTGTTTAGCTATAACATATATTGGAGATGCATAGTTAAGAATAGAGGATATTACTTTATCTCTCAATGATGTATTGATTGTTCCTGAAATTAAAAAGAACCTCATTTCAATCTCAAAACTAACATATGACTATCCTTGTTCATTTGTGTTTGATAAAAATGGGGTTTATATAAAGGACAATCACAACAATACAATGGTGAAGCTCGGGAGGAAGGTTAGAGGCCTCTACCAAGTTGATTCATGAACTACTGTAGCCTTCTTCACTCAAAGAAACAAAGCAGTAGCTGAAGATATGTGGCACAAGAGATTAGCTCATGTCAATTCTAAAACTTTTAAGTTTCTACAAACTCAAAAAGTCATACATTGTAATGCACCAGTTCAAACTATGTGTCAGAGTTGTCAAATAGCAAAAAGCACAGCACTTCCCTTTCCCTTATCTGATTCTACTTCCAATGTTATCTTAGAAAGAGTACATTGTGACATTTGGGTTCTCCTCCAATTTTTTCGTCTCAAAACTTCAAGTACTATGTCATTTTTGTAGACAATTGTACTTGGTACAAATGGCTTTATCCATTGAGAAATAAGTCTGATTTCTATGACATTTTTGTCATTTTCCAAAAGCAAGTAGAAAATCAATTTGATAGTAGAATCAAGATTTTTCAATGTGATGGTGGTGGAGAATTCATAAGTCACAAATTTCAGAGTCCCCTACGGAATTGTGGCGTTAAACAGCTTATATCTTGTCCTCATACACCTCAACAGAATGGCATATCTGAGAGGAAGCATCGACATTTGGTTGAACTTGGATTAGCAATTATGTATCATGCAAGGGTTCCTTTGCAGTATTGGGTGGATGCTTTCATAACAGCTAACTATATTATCAATGTCCTTCCTACAACAACATTACAAATGCAATCTCCATACAGCAGACTTTATCATAAGCAGCCAAGATATGAACACCTTCGAGTCTTTAGTTGTGCTTGTTACCCTTGTCTTTAGGCCATATGCACAGCATAAGTTCAACCCTAGATCTCTCACATGTGTTTTTCTTGGGTATAGTGAGAGACACAAGAGATATCATTGTCTAGTTCCTATTGATAGATGTGTATATATCAGCAAACATGTAGTATTTGATGAGAGTTTATTTCCATTTGCTAAGCAATGGTCTACAGAATATGATCAATACACACGATTATATAAACAATGGGCTAAAGAAGTTGATGTTTCAGGACCTTCTGTTTCTAGTCCAGTTAGAAATTTTGACAATAGTCATGTCTCATGTTTACAAGATAGTGTTTTTATAAATGAAGATCACCCAATAGACTCTCTTGAAGTACAACAAGCACAACCTCACTCATCGAGCAGTAACTCCGGTCCTATCTCTGAAGAACAGCTTGGAATTGCTTCTGCTCAAATGCAACAACAATCTTTTACCTGCAATCCAGGTTCTACTTCTACTCATCCTATGAGAACTAGACTTCAATCTGGTGTCATCAAGCTAAATCCTAAGTATGCATGCTTAGCTAAATACCATGTACCTTCTGAGCCAAAATCAGTAAAGTCAGCATTGGCAGATAAAGGTTGGTACAATGCAATGCAAGATGAAATGCAAGCTCTTTATGACAATCAAACTTGGTTGCTAGTTCCTCGAACTAGAGACATGCATGTCATAGGATGTAAATGGGTGTTCAAAATTAAGCTAGCCTCTGATGGCAGCTGGTTGCTAAGGGATTTCATCAAGAATAGGGCGTTGATTTTATAGAAACATTTAGTCTAGTCATTAAACATGCCACCATTCAAATAGTACTTTCTGTGGCTATGACTAAACACTGGCCAATCCATCAACTTCATGTGAAAAATGCCTTCTTACATCGCAATTTACATGAGACTATTTACATGGAATAGCCACCTGGCTTTGTTGATCCTCAAAAGTCTTCTTTTGTCCGGCTTCTTCAAAAGTCACTATATGGCCTTCGTCAAGAACCACGTGCTTGGTTTGACAAATTTAGCAACTTCTTTCTTGAAAATGGCTTCTTTTGTAGCACCACATATCCTTCTCTCTTTGTTCTTCATAAAAGATCAGACATAGTACTTCTCTTGTTATATGTTGACGACATTGTGCTAACGGGCAGCTCGTCTAAACTGATTACTCACCTCATTGAATTATTGAGTGTTCATTTTCATATGAAGGATCTTGGTCTCTTACATTACTTCTTAGGCATTGAAGTTACCTGTACAGCACATGATATATTTCTATGTCAACAGAAATATGCTCTTGACTTGTTGTCTCATGCTCATATGTTGGATTGTAAACCAGTGTCTACACCTCTACCACTTCGACCACTTATCATGCTTGGTGACAGCTCTCTACGTGCTAACCCACTTGAATACAGAAGCCTAGTGGGTGGACTCCAGTACTTAACAAAAACACGTCCTGATCTCTCCTTTGCTACAAATCTTCTTTGTTAGAAAATGCAACATCCCACTATTGGTGACTTTTATGCTCTGAAAAGAGTTTTTCGTTATGTCAAGGGCACAGCTCATTATGGTATCTTTAATAGTTCCATGCGACTCTATGGATATTCAAATGCTGACTGGGCATATTGTGCTATCTCTAGACATTCCACTACTAGATTTTGCATTTATCTTGTGTAACAGCCGCGAAGGGCTTGGCCCAACTAGCCCCCGTCCGCACCTGTCCACGTCCGGCCATGCACGGGCTGTGCTCAACCCATCGCCAGTAGCCCATGTTCTCGTCCCAGCCCACGTCGCAGCTCCCTCTCTCCTCTATTCTCCCCTGCTTCTCATGCGCAGCATGGACGATCGGGAAGCTCGACGTACGGGTCCCACACTGGCGAGACGGCCGACCATTCGCTCGGGGTCTGCTGCAGCAGCCCTGGGGAACCGGCTGGAAGTGACCTCAGCCAATGAGAGCTCGCCGTGAGTTGCGACCGGCGACGAAACCTCCTTCGCACGCTTCCTTGCTATGTTTTTCTTCCACCCACCTAGCCATCTTTGAAGTAGCGTTTCTCTCACCTCGGATCTCCGTTTGAGACGTGGTTGGTGTCGTTGGAATCGTGGAGACGCCCTCTTCAAGCAGACGCCAACTGCAGTCAACGATTCGCTCTCCATCGCCGCCGGCAGCCCCCGAAAGTCAGCCCCTCGCAGCCCGACTCCCCTGTTTTGCCGGTAAGAGTTTTGAGCTGCAAAGTACGATTTTATCCACTTTCTTTGATCTTTAACTTGATTCGTTGATTCAATGGGTTTGTAGACATAGTTAAACCCCAAATTAGCCTTTGATTTCATTTGATTTGGTTTGGATTTGGCTGATTTGTGATTGAATATAAGTTTGCCCCAATTCCTTGAAACTGAATCCTAGAATTTCCAATCTGTCGTTTGGGACCTACCCACTTTCAATTGATGCTTCCAATAGACTCGTATGGGTGTTATAAGTGTAGATTAGGAAGTTATTTGGTCCGATTTGGTCTTGGATGGACGGATTGAAGCCATTTTTGTCGATTCTCTCCCCCGTTTAACCGAACCGCCGCCCCTCTCTCTTTGAAACCCGATTTCTCCCTCCTCCGACCACCTCAACCTACGTTCTTGGTGTCGTTAGACTCGTATGAGAGTCCTCTACAAAACCCCTAAGGTTTTGAGTCTCAATTTTGCATGTGTGCGACGAATCGAAGGGAATTCGAGTGAGGCACGCTCGATCCGAGGTTGACCCGTTTGATGAACCGGGTCTGCAGGTGGGCCGCGTGCATTGGGCTCAGCTCGTGGGCTTCGTTCATCCCAGACCCGAGACAGCAAGCATTTCAGCCCGTGAGGAAAAGAAAGGAAGAAAAGAAAAAGAAGAAAGAAAAAGGAAAAAGGAAAAAGGGAAATTATTCCGTGGACCGCCGTTGTGTTTAGGATCGCAATTTAAGGTGAGAGAATTTCCTAAATCGCTATTAGGCATACATGTGCGCTAGTTAATATCGTTTATTATTTTATTATTATATTTATCGTTTTAATGTTATTATTATTATTAGTTAATTATTATTGCATGTTAGTAATTTTATTATCATTAGTACTGTTATTAAATTTATTAATTACTAATTATTATTTATTGATTTAGTTTTATTATTATTATTGTCAAGTGGTTAAATTATGATTATTTAGCCAAATAATTAGTATGCGACGGTAAGATTGAGAATTCAAGGAATGTGGTGGACTATAAGTCAGTTTTAAACGGCTTGAGTTAGTTTCTTTAGACACACAATTTATTTATTTATTTGCTACAATTTATTTATTTATTACGGCATTTATTTATTTAAAGTTTTAGTATTATTTTAATTTTGCAATTGATTGTGTA
Source organism: Melaleuca alternifolia (assembly GCA_019926035.1). Taxonomy (NCBI): domain Eukaryota; kingdom Viridiplantae; phylum Streptophyta; class Magnoliopsida; order Myrtales; family Myrtaceae; genus Melaleuca; species Melaleuca alternifolia. Next base: position 801,188 of record JAGKPW010000400.1, on the reverse strand, counting down.
CTTAGACTACGTGAATAGTCTGGAGCGATGGGACATGGGTTTAGACTGGACTGACTACGAATTCTTGGGATTGATGTGAGCTTAGCAGCTTGTTTAGTGACAAATTAGGGACCCTAGAGCCGAGGTAAACCTAGTGGTGGGATAGAGAGTTAACTTGCCGAGATAATTAGTATCTCACCCCACCACCCAACCTTTTCCCCCAGGTATCAGTAATGGACCCTGAGAATAACGTGGAATTTGAGGAAGAGGTGTTGGAAGAAGAGACGAACGAAGATGACCTGCCACTAGAAGAGCTTGAAGAGGAGGATCTAGAAGAAGAGGAACTCGAGGAGGAAGAGCTGGAGGAAGAGGAGCTCGAAGAGGAGGATTTGGAGGAAGAAGAGATTGAAGAAGAGGAGCCGGAGGAAGAAAAGATAGAAGAGGAGGAACCAGTGCAGGAAGAGCCCGAAGAGAAAGTGGTGGACGACGAACCCATGCAAGACGTGCATAACATGATTATGGGTTGGTACCAGGAGTTCGACCAACAGCTGCAACTACAGGAACCCATACCCAAGTCCGCAGATCAGGGATGGATCATCGACAGGGTCGAGACCCTCTCTGGAAGAGTAGCAGAAAAACATGAGACTATCATCTGGGAGCGGAATTCCCTACTCAGAAGGTGGGTTGATCATCAGTATTGGGAACGCTACGAGGGAGAGGTCAGAGGCCCACTAGTCTTCCACCAGGGGCAGCATGAGGCACCGACAGGGGTGTTTGATTATTGGAATCCGAACCTAGGTTACGGCAACCAACCTGGTGGCACAGTTATAGATCCATAGGAAAAATGGTCTAGGTTGTCTTTGGGACTCGGTTTTGTAACTATACAGTATTGGGGTAGACTAGGTTGTTATGTGCACGGGTATGTATACGCTCTAGTTGGACGTAAATTTTGGGAATGTATATTATTACACTTTTGTGTGCCTACTCTGATTTTCAATGAGGACCGCGATTGACTTTGGACCAAGGAAAGACAAAATGGCAGGGTTGTGCACACGCACTGGTCTCGGAGCGTGACATCGTGGATCTAATCTTGTTTCTTGGTCTACTAAGAAACAACCTACGGTTTCTCGTTCTTCTACCGAGGCTGAATATCGAGCGTTGGCCTCCACTACTGCTGAGCTTACTTGGGTTAGCTTTGTTCTTCGTGACGTTGGTATTTCCTTATCTTCCACAACCTCACTGTTTTGTCATAATAAGTCAGCTATCTCACTCACTGCCAATCCAATTTTACACACTCGTACTAAACATATTGAAGTCGATTATCACTTTTTACGGGAGAAGGTGTCTTCAGAGTCACTCACTCTGCGTTATATTCCTAGTTCTCTTCAGTTTGCAGATATATTTACCAAATCGTTGACTCGATTGGTCCATAATCTTCTTCGCACCATATTGGGCATGGGTTACTTACCCCTTCTCAATTTGCGGGGGGATGTTAAGAACAAAGTTAAGAATAGATGACTCGATCATGTACAAGCCAAGAGCTGTGAGCTGAGTAAATCAAGAGCTGTGAGCTAAGCTACAAGCTATGAGCCAAAGAATATGAGCTACGAGCTGATGGTTACATATTCTGATTAAAGAAGTTGTAACCAATAAATAGAAAGTAGATTTGTTCTGTTGAAGTAACTGAAGGCGAGTGTTGTATATATTAAAGACCAATGTCTTTGAATTATGCAGAGAAGCAGAGAGAGTAGATAGGACTCTGTATACACAATTGAGTCATCTTCAATGATTGTAGAGATTACTCATTGAATAATACATAGAGGTCATTCAATATCTTCTTCTCATAGCTTCTTCGTCTTCATCTCTTCCTTCGTTGATTTTACTGTGATCGTCTTCATCTACTCTTTGTTACTTCAACATTCAAAGAACTTTTTCACAAAGCACAGCTTCCCCTCCTTGGAACCCTAACCTACGGTCAGCCACCTTCTTGTCGCCGTATTTCACCGCTCTGGCCACCTCAGCTGCTGCCATTGGTTGGCAAGGTTGCAAGTTGACCCTTGCTAATCATAGGTAAGGGTGTTGTGGTCCTCACCGATCAATGGGCGAAGGTTGGCCAGCAACCTCATTGGCCTAGGGTTAGGAAAAAGATAGGAAAAAAAAGGAAAAGAAAAAATAAATTGTGTCATGTAAGATGACTGACGTACATGTCAATGATTAATGATTAAAATTAGTTATATGCACTCAATTGATAAGATGTGAAAATTTGTAAGACTTAATTGCTCAAATTAAAAGGCTTAGAATTGAATTAATAAAAGAATAACAGATTTAAGGCTTTTGTCCCTTAACCAGAAGCTCATTCACAAATCCAGCGATTGTGGCTAATCCATCGCCGCAAGCATTAAGAACAAGATGGAGATCTTAGCAGTCATGGATTGCGAGCTTAAACAACAAGAAAAGAAAAACAAATGAATGACACCAAAGTTGGAACACTGCCATGAACAAGCGAGTCGATGATGCCTAAACGCGTTTAGCCGCAGATAAGCAGCGTCTACAACACTAGGAACGTCTGAGCATGATGGCCAGGTTCGAAGAGCAACGCTAGTGACGGGAAAAAAAAACAGAGAAACAAAACCAACCTCAAAGACAACAAAGGAGGTAACAATTGGACATAATAGTGGTCTACCTGTACGTGGTGCTGGCACCTCCGCCGGTGGTGATAATAAACAGGGGCATGAAGGTTGGAATCGGATCACCTGCTGTAGTGCAATACTACTGCATGTGATGTTGGCCCTTCATTGGGAGGGCCATCATGGAGGGCCAAGATTACCTGCAGTAGTGTTGCACTACTACAAGCAATCCTTTTCCGGGGAGGTTGGGCTTAGAGGCTGTGGATGGTGGAGGAGGAAGAGAGTTAAATGGGTCTTTCTTTTCTTTTCTTTTTTATCGTGTTAGCTATTATTAAGATTGTTTCACGTCAGTTATGAAAGGCATTGATGATCGATTTATGAGCATAAGTGAAAGTCTTATCTTTTGTATTAGCTTTAAAGGTGAAAAAGGTTTAAGACCCCCAACACTCTTATTAAAGCCTAAATTAGTTGTGGAAGGCATTGATAGCTGATTTATAAGTTTGAGGGAAAGTCTCGGCCTTTGAATTAGCTCCCAACAATTAAAAGACAACTCATTTAAAAAAAATTATAAAGTATAAGAATGTGAATACCCCTAAAGGCTTTTCCTAGTAGTCGTTTATTTTTATTAATCACATTTATTTCTATTGAAATCTCCATCTATGATACGATGATCAATTCAAACATAAACCTTTCGATTGTCCCAATTTAGTCTTAAACATTTAGATATTCAATTTACCAACTTAACCATAAAATGGTTCTTGTTATGCCATGCGAAAGCATCCATCGTGGCTAGTTGGAAGCTTCATAAGCATTGAGGGTGGAATTGCTAAAATTTGGTCAAATTTCAAGAGTAAAATTGGACTAATTTCTTTGATTTCGCGAAAAATGAATGATTCGGGAAATACTTTTTTTAAATAATCAATTGTATGATTTAAACTAATTAACGATTAGATAATTTTCATCATCAATAATAATTTACGTCTAAATATTTTCGTGAATGGTTTTTCGCTCGTTCATTTTTATAACTAATATCAACAATCATTTATAAAAAATTAATTTTCAAAACATTTATTTTCAGCAAAACAAACGGAGCAAAGTCATGCAATTGCTCAAATCGGGTTGGTAAGTGCGGTCATGCTCCATTGCCCAAAGTGCTTTCCAATTCACCTTTGGACATCAATAGAAATTTGAGCAGTTTGGGGTTGTAGACAAGGTTATCAACGCTTCACTAAAACTTTGGTCATATGTTTCATAAATATATAAAGGGATTCGGTTCCACGCATTAGTAGTTATCTCGATAGTAATGTGCCTAATTTGTGAAACCAAAAAGCTTGTATATATATATATATATATATATATATATATATATATATATATATTGCTTTCAATATTATCCGTTACTTGTCAAGAAAGTTTAATATTTCAACTGAGCCTCTATGGCTGTGTTTGGTAACTTTTTTGTGTCTCTATTTTTCTATTCTATGTTCTCAAGAACAAAATATAACAAAAATTCGTTTGTGTATGCTAGGTGATTTTTCTATTTCGGGAGAATAGGAAAGTGGTCAAGGAATATAGTTGGAATAAAAATAAAAAGTACAAAAAACAAATTTACTTTTTACTCCCAATAATAATTCATTAGAACAACTTTTTTCTTATTCTTTTTTCTCCTCGTACCTTTTTCTTCTTCTTTCTATAACCAGTCGCCAAGCCTCGATGAAGACCGACGACTGGTTGACTATCGATTGGCCAAGACTGAGGCTAGCTAGAATGAGATCAACCTTATCAGCCTTCGGCAAGCCTCGCCTCAACCGAGCACGGAGTCAACCTCGTCGTTGCTGGGTGCAGGGTCGACCTCACCTAGATTTGGAAAGGTTGAGCTTCACCTAGCCATGGCAACCTTGCGGTGGCTAGACAAGATCGACCATGGTGAGGCTCAACCTCATGGACATTGCCCAAATTTTGTGAGGTCGAGCCTCGCCCACCCTCGATGTCTCTAGAGACCTGTGAGGTCCCGTCAAGTCAAGTCTCTGGCCGTCATTGATTGTCGGCAATTGGCCGGAGGAAGACAAAAAAGAAATAAAAAAAGAAATAAAAGAAATAAAAAATTATTAGAAAACTAGTTTTGTACTAGACGCACTTCTATTATTTTTTCCTATTATGAGAATAATAGTTACTAAATTCGTTATTTTCCAAAGAAACTTGTCCAGGGATTAGAAATGAAAATAAAAAATTTGAAAATAATTTATACTTGGGAATATCAGTGTTGTTAAATGCACCCTATACTTCCTAAATTCTATATACTCTGTACTTTAGGAATCTATTTCAATGTTGAGTCTGCTCTTTGGGTGATGATGCCGAAAGTATATGATGTTTTAATTAAACACCCTCAACTTTTTTCACATAAAGTTAATTTGGTCATTCCCATTGATGAAAATTGCCATGCTCTGTGGTAATTAGGCCAAAGCTGTGACGTGCAACGCCATGTCATTTCATTCCTTTTTTTTTCTTATCAGGATAAAATGAAAATAACAAGATCATTTTCATTCACTTTAGGTATCTTTTAGCTTTATGACAAAGGGCCTCAAATATATCACCATTTCAAGATTGCGATTCCTTTTTAATTGTGCAACGACTTCATGCACCGGATCTTATGTGGTTGGATTGGTCAAAGCTAAGTTCTGAACTCGGATGCCTGCACATTCTTTATTCTTTCTTCACTTTACCTTCTTCTTTGTTGTTGTTGCATGGTGCATATTAAATGCGGCAAAAAAAAGAGCCCCGACCTGATAACCCGCCTAAACTCGATCCGAAGAATACGTCTGATTTTTCTTCCTACCAACCCAAAAAAAAAAAAAAAAAAATTGAGCCCACCTGACCTCGACCCAGTAACTTTCGAGTTAGATCGAGTCAACTTGACATGACCAAAAATGCGAAGAATATTCTTCCCCACTATGCTTCAATTGTAGTCGCAAAATTGGAACAGTTAAAGTTATACAACATTCAGTAGTCTTATTAATCATCACTGTATGATATCCAAAATAATATATGTTATTTATACACTCAAATAAATTATGTGAATGACTCAAAAGTATTTTAAATAATGCTAGGCGTGGCAAATAAAATTTTCTACCTGCAGTAGTTTAGAAGCTATCACAAGCGACTTTTCTAATTATTGAATCAGTAAAGTTATTTATTCCACGAAACATTCGCGTCCTAAATATATAATTCACTTTTTCGAAGAAAAAGAACAGGGTAAAAAAAAAGATCGACCCCAGTTCAAAAAAAGATCCGACATGATTTTAACGATTCGATTTATGACACGGGTCAGTGTTGACCCGAATCCGGGCCGGTCCAAACCCTCCCAATTGCTAGGACTAGGCCGCGCATGCAGGGGATAATTGGAATCTTGCCCCTGTATTCCCTCCACACGAGAGTCATATTTTTGGTGAATCATGCACGAAACCCTTCGAGATCACGAGAGATATGTCTTAGTTCCCTCATACGCGTAAAGAAGACCAGATAGATATCGACGAATTTATTCTGCTAAACGTAGCTTGCCACCGAATGGTAAAAGCAATGCGTATCTCTTATCTCTTCATAGATTCTTCATCGCCCTCGCCTTTTTCCTTTGGAATTATTGCCTACTTCCAGAGAAGTTGGACATATAAAAGGGGCCAGGGTGGTTCCGTTCTTCACCGCATAGAAGCACAAAGAACACAGCCTCATAGACAGATCAGTCGCTAAGTCGCTAGTTTTGCACGAGGTATCAGAGCACTTATCATGGCTCATTCACGTGAACTTGCCAAAATTGAAGTGGAAGCCTTCGCCATGTTAGAAGAGGATATAGCCAGGAAGATGGTTAGGCAACCCCCGATCCCTCAAGCCCCTCCCCAGAAGAAGCCGATGGATTGCTACGAGGCGGCTAAAGCGTTCGGTGGCATGCTGATGGTGGATTTTGGTGACAAGAAGTTGCCACCGCCACCGCGGCGCTTTCCTAAGCTCCATAGCTAGGTTCGACTAAGTATGAACTATTATAGACAATATGTATGACTCTATATAGCTAGTCCTAAGAGTTGCTGCAGACCTGGGATTGGCATCGGTGCCTTTTACTTAAGGGTCCTCGCACTTTGGATGTGTTAAGAATCTCCACTGTAAATGTATAGAAATCTAGTAATACATCTTGATAAGGTTATGCTATGTAATGTTCAATGTCTATCTTAGGCAAAAAGCGCTGACGATGCAATATTCTCAGATGTAATTGGCCAAGTGATGAGTAATGAGTGTCTAGCCTTGATCACTTTAGACACTTTCTTGGTGAGTTTTTCATTTGATTCGTTCGCTCTTGTTTTTTTTTTCCCAAAATTTTGTCTTTTGCTTTTACTCCAGCACAGTTTATTGGAATTGCTGGCACGATGCTCTCGTCAAATGTTAACCAAAAGGATTGCACAAGCAGGGAAGATGAATAATAATGCTGTACCGGAACGGATCCATTAGATTCGACAGGTCTGGATATATTAAGTCCAAATGCATCCGATGCATGCAAGAGTTAATTTTCGAGGAGGTCATGAGAAGACCAAAAGTAAATCACGAACTCCACGGTCGAGCTTGCGAATCCCGCATCTTCTCTTAACTCTAATAAGCTCTTGTTTTAATACCTAATTATTCCCTCACTTGATTGGATACCAAGCAATCATTAGATGTACGCAAAAGAACATCGCAACACGCTGTCTTTGGACCCATGATGGTTATCTAAGTCAAGAAACAAGACTGTAGCAGGACGTAGAGAATAAACTAGTTATCTGGTTAAGTACGGTCACTCGATACATACTCTTGAGAGAAGAAAAAAGAAATAAAAAAAGGGTGAAGAAACACCTCAAAGAAGCTTCTTTCGACTCTAATATGTCTCATGAGCATGAGGCAAATTCCACACCCGGGAGAGCGATAAACGAAATCAAACAAGAGAGGCAGGCCACCTTGGAAATTGTTTCTCCACCGGCTGTGTGTATGGCAAAGTCGGCCGACGCTAGTTAAGTTTTCTTGAAATGAATGTTGCATGCCCCTTTCCTCCCGAATTAAGAGGGAAAGGCGTTCTTGACATGCAATGCAACAGAATGTCTAGGATATGAATACAGTAAAAGTGTTCAAAGTGAATAATCACGACGTGAATTTGGTTATATATATAAAAAAAAAACAGCAAAGCTTCATTAGCATTTCAGCTGGAATTGTTACTTTGGGAAGTTTCGAGCATGGAATGAGACTAATTAAGAGAGTCCTTTGGAGGAGATCCAATCCCAAAAACGGAACCAACAGAGGCAAAATGATTAAATCTTTTGTCATCGCGCCATTGGATATACAAAGACATTGCACGCAAGTGAACGGGAGTTTAAGTCATTTGCTCTGTTGAGTAAATTAAATTAACCTTAGGAAATGAAGAGAATGACGTTGAGGAAGAGCATAGTAAGATCAATGGAGGAGCTGGTTTTGTGCTTTGATTAAGTTTTCAGTTCACTTTTTTTCCTTCTAGAAAATGGTGGTTATGAACTAATTAAGCCCTTGATCTCTCTGAGAGGCTAAATATGGTGGGAAGGAAGTTCCAAGATAGATACGCACGTCCCCGATAGACAGTTTTTCAACCCCTTTTCGGAGGAAAATGAGTGCCATACATAGAACAAGCCATAACAGGAAAAAAACCCAAACCAAAAACGAGGTTATAAAAACATGGAGCCCCATCTCAATTCTCATCAAACACACAAAGAAGCCTCAGGCTGGTAAATCTTCAGTTTTCTAGGAGAGGTGAGAAGAAAACTGGAGTGCAGGCCCCCATCAAGGTCACAATGGCTACCTCAGAAGGAATTATCGCAGGCAAAGCCATGGCACTAGGGCTGGCTTTGCTTGTTTGTTTGGTGGCCAGAGGCGAGTCTCGAGGCCCCGTTTACGGTGCTATCAGGGCTGCCCGCCGTGGCCTTGTCGAATCCGGTGCTGCAGTTTTTGACGTCACTAATTATGGCGCAAAGGCTGATGGAAAGACCGACAATGCATTGGTGAGCCAATCGAAACATCTCGCAGGAATATACATAGGGTTTTTTCACATTTTCAATAGGTCAAGATAGAGTAATTTTCAAGTGAATTATCGATTGTACACGGTAATGGAAGATTGTTTGATAGGCTGGAGTTGGACTTGATAATTTTAGTGTACATAACCCGATGGTTTCTATCAGAAACTATAATAGAGAACTTCATATAAACATTCATGTCGAATGATATTCGACACAATGCCTTCTATGCATCATATGATGAACAGTCAAAATACATTACTTGATTCTTAGAATGCGTCTCTAAAACTTTTCCAATACCGTCCAATTCCCATTGATAGTCCGTAACTAACAGAAATCGACATATTTACATTCATGCAGGCATTTATAAAGGCATGGGACGCAGCTTGCCACAATAGTGGACCTGCCAAACTAATGATCCCAACGGGAACATTCATGTCCGGACCCGTGGTGTTTCAGGGGCCGTGTCAGGGTTCGAACCCAATCACTATTGAAGTTCAGGGAAACATAATAGCAAGCACTGATATCAGTGAATATTCTGAAGATGGGTGGTTCTCGTTCGAGATGATCGATGGCTTGGTCCTCAAAGGAGGAGTATTTGATGGGCAAGGCCAGACTGCATGGCAGTACAACGATTGCAAGGACAACAGCGGTTGCCAACACCTCCCCGTGGTAAATTAAGTTTTTCATAGCCATTTTCGCAAAACGGAGAAGCGTAATGAGTATTAGACAGTATCTTGTGGACTAGGTTTACATTCTGAATCCGTCTGTACGGTTTAATTCCATAGGTGCCATCTGTTGATCCCACCAGGTTATGTGGTTCGGATGTGTATGGTGTATACAGTCCCGAAAAAGTCAACTTATTCAATTACTACAGGCTTAGCTTTTAACATAGGTTCAAGATTTTTATGATAACAAGTGTCTTAGCATCGCTAACCCGAATCACCAACGTTTATGAGCTTCTCTTATGTGCAGTCACTCAAGTTTAACAAAGTGAAAAACACAATCGTAGATGGGGTGACTTCACTGAACAGCAAGGGCTTCCATTTTTCCCTAACGTTCTCACAAAACTTCACCGGCGTAAACCTCAACATATCGGCTCCAGAAGATAGCCCAAACACGGACGGAATCCATTTGAGCAGTTCTGACCGCATCAATATCTCAAGCAGCTTCATTGCGACCGGCGACGATTGCATCGGAATTATCCAGGGTGCCACGAACGTTGCCATCACCCAAATCACCTGCGGCCCTGGTCATGGCATTAGGTAATTGAACGTCGAACTTAATTTCAGGGTACTCACGACGGCTCAAATTATGCAACGTTAAACAGGGGTTTACGTGGAAACTATACAAATCCCTTAATCATGGGGCCTCATGGCCAGATAATTAAACTATGGCTTTTCTAAATGGCTGCTTACAAAAGTGGAGGTTTATTAATAAAACCTTTGAAATGCGTCTCTACTCCATAAATTTCTAAATTGTTGGATCTAACATGACATGGATTCGCTTGACAGTATAGGCAGCCTCGGCAAGTATCCTGAGGAAAAGGACGTGATCGGCGTGCATGTGAGGAACGCCACGTTGACGAACACCACGAATGGCGTCCGAATCAAGACCTTCCCAGGAAACAGGCAGCTTCTCGCTTCAGACATTATCTTTGAAGACATCGTCATGCAGAGCGTGAAGAACCCGATCATCATCGACCAGAATTACGGCTCCCACAAGGTCATAAAGGTAATTAAACCTCTCGTACTAAACTCTCCTCTGCTCCCCGTTCTTTTCGGCGTTTCCCTAATGCATGTTGTCTATTTGGATCAGCCATCTAGTGTGAAGGTGAGCGATGTGCACTTCAAGAACATTAGGGGAACCACGGTCTCGGACGTGGCGGTCTTGCTGTTGTGCAGCTCGACAAACCCTTGCGACCGCGTCGAACTGTCTGAAATCAACTTGTCCTACGCTGGGACACCGTTGAGGAACAAGAACATGACGTCGTCGTGCACGAACGCAAAGCCTACCTTCAGCGGCATACAAAACCCACCAGCTTGCCAGTAGTTTGCGTCTATGATTGTGTCGCGATTAGCAATGGACAAACCATTGCCTCTTTGAGATTATAACCAAGAGGACACCGCCTGAGCTCGTCTCTTGCAGTATTCCCGTCAATGGATACAAAGGAACAAGGATAAAGGAAAGAAACTTCACCGGAGCTTACCGCCACATGGATCAGTGTGTGCTTTGAGTGAGCGCTCGTGTTATAGATAAAGTAGGTACAGATGTTGACAGGAGATACTATTAGGCATATTTATTTCCTCTTCGTTTTCGAAGAGATCTTCTCTGACTCTATACTGAAGTTTTCTTTAATCCATAACTTTGACGTAGATTCGTCTGTTTCATGTCGTGATTGATAACTTCTTGGTCAGGTTATGATGGTTCTCGCTGGTGTCTGTCTGCCCTGCTCACAGGAACCAATCCGGTCTTTCATTGAAAAGTACATGCAATGACTAAGTAGCAACTACATATTTTGTTAAAAACGAGAACTATTTTGAGATTCTACAGGAATCAAAATGAACACAATAGTTAGAAAAATCACAAGATCAAGAATTTGAGCGCATCGAGTGTTCTTAGGACCAACTGTTCTTCCCATAGTGACTATAGTCCTCAATTTGTGCTACAGACTTTTTGAAATGTTGAAAGAATCATATCAACTATTAATAATTGAGATACTATGATATTTATCAATTATCTATACTATAGGTATGAAGCCCTTTGATAAGAAAAACTATTGTTAATTAATGCAAAGAAAGAGTGGGGGCTCTGTCAGTGAAATACTCGTAGTTTTGTATATAATACACGTAAGTACATGATTTTCTTTCAAATTTCTGTCTCCCGCACATTTACTTAATTTACAGATAAATGCCATTCCTCTGGATGGAACTGAATTATACACGTCTAGAAGACGTGTTATGCTTGGTTCAAATACTTCCAACTTTAAACTTCTCTTATGTCTTTTCTTTGGTTAATTAACTTTTAACCTCTTATGAATCAATACATGTCAAAAATATGGTTATTTTACAGAATCAAATATAATATTCTTGGGTTTTCTTATTGGATCATTGGTTTAAGTAACAAAATTCAATCATTAGATAAAACATCTCCAGAAAGTTTTATATTTTTAATTGTCCTAGCATATATGTAATAGATTCTTTTTGTCCATAATTGCAATTAATGTAAGATCATGATAACAATATAGCTGAAGCGACAATCGTGACCTTTACTAGAAAAGGGGCTTGAGACGCTTAGGGTGACCTTGGATTTGACATTACCGTGCCCTTTTAGCTCCAATCTAAGGAAGTGTCCTTACATCTCAACTTGCAAAAATAGACAAGAAAAAGGCAAAATGAAAGAGGAGCATAAGTCTTATTCTCCGTCATTAAAAACGAATATGTTAACGTGTCGAGTATACAAAAGTTAAATTTATCCTATAAAATATATCTATATCATGTATTCCTCTGGAATGATAATACGAAACATCAGAATTTTTAGAGTTGAGCCCTTCATCGCCCAGTTTCTTCCCTGGATATGCTAACTAGTTTATAAAAAGTTAATGGGGTTTTTGCTCAACAAAAAGATTATTTGAGGTTCCAAAGCAAACGAAAAAAATCCGAAATGCTACTTACCCGAAAAAAAAAGGGAAAATTTTTAAGAATTCTAGATGCTATCCCTTGGCAAATGGTATATTCTTACTTAGGCAGCCAAGATTGAAAGCAAGAGCATCCTTCCACGAGTAGATTCCATTCCACTTTCCACTTTCTACTTTCCAATTTCCAATAACTAAAGACCACAGCCCCCCTCGTGATTTCACCTACCCAACTTTCTCCTGAACTTAATTGATTCCTCTCTTAGTCCTTTTCCTTTATTTATGCAAACTGCAGGACACGTTGGGAGATCTAGGGAAAGAGTTTATTATTCCAATTGGCTTCATTCCCCGGGAAGCTTCTCAATGATGGATGACGAAGGCACAAAAGATTCTTGACGTGGGGACTCTTGACTGGCATCTTGGAATCGTGATCAAAGCGCAATTAAAGATGTGATTAAGCAATAGCTTTTCGGTTCAGACATCCTAAGACATAGGTACAGTATTATATACAGCTCCAAGGTTCATGTTCCACGGTGCCCCGGTTACGCGCGCATGCGATTGAGCGTTCCATTAAGAGGGCTCTTGAAGTTCGTCCATGTCGAACGCCTAAGAGTAAATCATCTGTATTCCCGAGCTAATGTTTTTGTTACATGATCTCCCACATCTGTACTTCGAATGTGAATCGGGAACAAGGGCTTGCCATTTATTTGATTTTTCCCCGTCATACTGTTACTAGGACTCTCGCTCATTTCCTAGTGTTCATTCTTATGTACCCCTAATGTCACGCCCACCCGAGGTATCTATAATGAAAGTTGAAAGCCCATCACTCGTCGGGTTTAGTGTGAAGAAGTGACTATGACATTGTACAACCACCTAAACCTCTGAGGGCAAATTATGGTGCTTGAGGATCGATTAGGTGCCTTGCATGTTAATAAAGGTAAATAGACTCGGATGGCACAAATCTTTATCACAACTCACTCGATTATTTTCTCGTTCACGATGTTCGATAATAAGTTGTTTAGCAGAAAATGCCATCTTGTGCGGTGCCCTAGCATGCCTTGGAGTTAAGTTCAGTTTTCTGGACTGTTTTATTGGAGAGGATAAAGTCGGATCGGATTATAATGAGATTTTTAACACCTTATGCAACGTTTGAAAAATATACAGATACCTAAACAGAATTGCATGTCGACCATTCGAGCTGATTGAACGTCGACGTAATAGCTCATGCTGCCGGCAATATCCTGACTTAATGGTTGGTTCTCAATGCTGGCAAATCCCACCTCACTCTCCTCATGAATGTCGATTGTCCATATCTTCAAACCCTCGCGTACGTCCGAGGTGCTTGGGCATCACCATTGTACAAGATGATTAGTGTTAATAGAATCAAAATCAAGCTCCACCAAATCACAAGCCAAATCAAATCAACAGCAATCAAGCTCTAGCAAATCATGATCCAAACTTTCCTCCTCTATGTCAATCATCAAATGAGTTATTTAGTTTCTAATTGTGATTCCTTAATTGTAGATATTATCCCACTTGTAAAACCTTATATATACAGGAGGTTGTATCAATTCAAGACACAAGAGAGAAAATCATAAACACAATATTTGCGTCCTTCTCCTTCCTCCTCCTATTAGCATTCTCTCCTTCTTCTTTGCATCATGACTCATAACCATTCTAACATGGTATCAGAGCCAGCTAACGAAAGCTCTTGATCTGACACAAACCCAATTCTTCCCTCCTCAGATTTAACCGCTGTCAATCCTCAAGTTGCAGCACCCAACTCGACATCCAACCTTAATTTTGGGTCTCCACCCACCATAGGAGAGAAGCTCACTGGACAAAATTATCCGATCTGGAAAGCTCAAATTTCTCCATACCTACAAGCAGCCAACCTCCTCTCTATTCTTGATGGCTCAGAACTAGCTCCTCCACAATACATTCATGGTGCATCTGACAATACCACACTGGTTCCTCATCCAGAATACAAGGCATGGCGAATCTGTGACTCGATTGCAATGGGGTGGATCCTCAATTCATCCACCTCCCCTGTCGTCGCCCAATTAACGAACCACACCTCTGCAGTTGCCATCTGGAAATACTTGTCAGAGTCCTATGCAGCACAATCGAAGGCACGAGCATCAACTCTGTGTCTTCAATTTCAATCCATCGCTAAAGGGAGTCGCACAATCACAGATTTCCTTCAAGAGGTAGCCACCATTGCCGATCAATTGGCGACCATTGGAGAACCTCTTTCAGCCAATGAATACCACACACACATCTTTCGTGGTCTTGGCTCTGAATTTTCTGGATTAGACACAGCGATCTCTATTGTCTCTCAATCAGGGGCACTCTCACGTGACACTCTTCATGGACTACTTCTTCAACATGAAGGAAGACTAGAGTTGAGCAGAATGACCTCCCATACTCCTCCGCCTGCTGCTTTCATGTCTCACCAGACATGATTCACATCTCAACAGCCTAAAGGAGGCTCTCAAAATTTCAGCCCATCTAACGCAGGACCATCCAACAGCAATCCACTTCTACCGACACCAATTGGTCCTCCCCACTACCGATCCTCTGGTGGAGGTGGCAAGCGTCGCAACTTTGGTCCATTTTGTCACATATGTCGTCGCTAAGGCCATTGAGCCAACAATTGCAGGGAGTGTTTCAATCAGCAGTTTGTGACACCACTGCCACCTCAGGCCAATTATTCAGCCTCTACTGGAGCCACTCAACCAGTAGCTTATTATGCCCATCCGGCAACTCCACATTCTACCATGGATGTCCAATCTTGGTATCCAGATTCTGGTGCCACCCACCACATCACTAACAACACTTTTGGCCTTTTCGAAGTTACTCCATACACAAGAAACAACAATTGACTATGGGTGATGGAGTTTCTCTTCCCATCACTCACACAGGTACATTTGTGCCTTCTTCAGGTCCCCAATTTCGCCTCTTCAATATTTTAGTTGTCCCCAATATTATGAAAAATCTGCTGTCAGTTTCCAAATTTTCTCGCGATAACAATTGCGTTTTCTTATTTTACCCCACCTCATTTGTTGCTCTATGTGTTCATACTGGTCAGGTATTCCTCCAAGGTCATCTTGAGGATGGTTTATATCGGGTTTCCTCCTCTGACAAGTCTGCTTCCGCCTTTCTTAGCTCCTTAAATGTGCGACATCAACGGCTGGGTCATGCATCATCAAATAGAATAGCGCGTCTCCTTCAATCCACGCAAACTAAATTTTCTAAATCGTCTCCCTCCCATTGTACGGCATGTGCTCTTAGCAAGAGTAAACGCCAACCACACCCTCCTTCCCCGTCTAGAGCAAAATTTCCTCTTGAATTGGTTCATTTTGATGTTTGGGGCTCGTCCCCCGTCACTTCTGTTTTGGGTTATAAATATTATGTATGTTTTGTTGATGATCATTCCCGTTTCACTTGGTATTATTCCTTTACTACTCGTGATCAATTTGCAAGCATTTTCAAAGCTTTCCACAAATTTGCAGAAACTCAATTACAGCGTCAACTTCAAACAATTCAGTGTGATGGCGCACCAGCATTTCGCCGCTCTATAGAAGTACGCAACCATCTCTTCCAACATGGTATACATCAGTGAGTTTCGTGTCCCTATGCCTCATTTCAGAATGGCACAGCAGAACGCAAACACTGCCACATTATTGAGACAGGCCTATGCACTTATGTCTCATGCCTCAGTTCCCTACTAATTTTGGGAGTATGCTTTTGAAACGGCTGTACATTTGATCAACCAAACTCTGACTCGTCTTCTCAACAATCTCACACCCTGGCAAACACTATTCAAAATACCGCCGGAGATCTCACACTTCCGAGTTTTCGAGTGCATAGTTTTTCCATATTTGCGTCCCTATGCTACTCACAAACTTGCCCTCAGATCTCAACACTGCATTTTTCTTGGCTATCCTCCAGAGTATAAAGGATATCGATGTTATTGCCCGCAAACTGGTAAAATCTTTATTACAGCGGATGCAGTTTTCAATGAGAGCACATTTCCATTCAGCGATACACCTTCCCTACCACCATGCTCTACTCCTCCACCTACAATTGTGGTGCTCTCTCTGCCACCAACAGACAATTCTGTCCTGCCTTCCACATCTGCACCAGTAGATCCTGAGCCTTCATGTTTCTCACCAACCCCATTGCCAGCTCCATCCATAACTCCAGAACATGAGATTTCCAACTCCTCTGCTCTAGTTACTTCCACCTTAGTTCCTACACATCCCATGGTCACTCGGTTGAAAGAAGGCACAATTAACCGGCGAATACTCACAAAAAATCAAGCTTTCGCATTGACTGCCAGTACGGAGACTCCCATCGAGCCTACTTGCTTCACGCAAGCATCCCGAGATCCAAATTGGCGAGCAGCTATGGCAGCAGAATATGATGTCTTACTCAAAAATAGAACATGGGAACTTGTACCACCACCTTCTCATGTCCGCCCCATCGGTTGTAAATGGATTTTAAAGTCAAGCTCAAGTCTGATGGCTCCCTTGAAAGGCACAAGGCTCGACTAATTGCCAAGGGCTATCACCAACAACCGGGAGTTGACTATACAGAGACATTCAGCCCCGTAGCCAAACCAGTCACAATCCACACAGTCCTTGCTCTAGCTTACTCTCGAGGGCGGCCCATTCGTCAACTTGATGTCTCTAATGCTTTCCTTCATGGCCACTTAACCGAAGAAGTCTACATGACGCAGCCACAAGGATTTATCGATGCCCATCGTCCAACTCATGTTTGTCGTCTTCGACGCTCTCTCTATGGTTTGAAGCAAGCGCCGCGCGCATGGTACCAGCGGCTCAGTTCACATCTTCTCAAAATCGGGTTCTGTCTATCTAGTGCGGACTCCTCTCTCTTCATTATGCATACTTCACATTACAGTATTTTTCTGCTTGTATATGTGGACGATATCATTCTCACAGGGTCACCTCAAGATCCTCTACAAGCCTTACTCAACTCACTCCAAGGTGAATTTGCCATCAAGGATCTTGGACCCCTTCATTACTTTCTGGGAGTGGAAGTACAATATACTTCCATTGGCCGTTTACTCAATCAAGCCAAATTTACTCAAGAGATCTTGCGAAGGTCCAAGATGATCGAAGCTAAAGCTGCACCTACTCCTTGCACCACTGATGAACCATTATCTGCTCAATTTGGAGAACCTATGACTAATCATGCACTTTATCGCAGCATTGTTGGAGCCCTTCAATACCTCACACTCACACGTCCTAATATAGCCTACTCTGTGAACACCGCTTGCCAGTACCTTCATGCTCCTACCGACATGCATTGGCAAGCTGTCAAGCGAATCCTACGCTATCTTGCCGACACTCCACAACACGGATTGCACTTTACTCGCACGTCATCCACAGCTCTCCATGCATTCTCTGATGCAAGCTGGGCCGGTGATCGAGACGATCGACGTTTTGTTGGAGGTTTCTGCATCTACCTTGGTTCCAATCTTATTTCGTGGAGTTCTCGCAAAAAACACACAATTGCTCGCTCTAGCACAGAAGCAGAATACCAAAGCCTAGCAGACACCACAGCTGAGCTTATTTGGATAGAGTTTCTGCTACGTGACCTTAGGGCACTACCACCATATCCACCTACTCTCTGGTGTGACAATCTTTCAGCTATCTATCTCACCACCAATCCAGTGTTCCATGCCCGCACCAAGCATGTGGAGATTGATTTTCACTTCATACGAGAGCACTTGGCACGTCGTCAACTCTCAATTTATTATATCTCATCCATCGATCAACCAGCTGACATCTTCACCAAAGGACTATCATCAACCAGATTTCGGATGCTACGATCCAAGCTTACTGTCCATTCTGCACAGTCAACTTGCAGGGGGATGTTAACAGAATCAAAATCAAGCTCCACCAAATCACAAGCCAAATCAAATCAACAGGAATCAAGCTCTAGCAAATCATGATCCAAACTTTCCTCCTCTATGTCAATCATCAAATGAGTTATTTAGTTTCCAATTGTGATTCCTTAATTGTAGATATTATCCTACTTGTAAAACCTTATATATACAGGAGGTTGTATTAATTCAAGACACAAGAGAGAAAATCATAAACACAATATTTTCGTCCTTCTTCTTCCTCCTCCTATTAGCATTCTCTCCTTCTTCTTTGCATCATGACTCATAACCATTCTAACAATTAGCAACCACTAATCCCTCCCGTATATTCATCGCCGTTTGCAATTTCCAACCATTACCAATTTGGTCGCCACCCCTACACTCGCAACCAACACCGAGGTCGAGGCTCAGTGAACGAAGGTGCGGTGGACCGTCCAACAAAGGTGCATGTGGCATAGAGGAACCATAGATGCTACAGCAGATACGGCTATGGAAGGGGATGACAACAAAGAGGGACAGCGGACCGAACTACTCTGTGGTCGAGGACGAGTCAAGCTCAGCCATAGAGGAGCTCTTCATCTACCAAATGTAGGCTAAGACTGGTAAATGCGTTAATCAGGACTCAAAGTGAATGTTTCATAACGGATGTGAAACTCGAATATCAACAGTTGGCGAAGGCTGCTGCATTAGTTACGCCTTTCTAATTTTTCACTTTGGTTGATTTCTCGTTCACGTGATAGCATTTGTATGCGAACAATCTGTTTGACGTGATGTTACAAGTCAATTATAAATATAAAAGATTCCAAAGCGACGTCGTGTAATCTCTTCACGCAAATGAAAAGAGTTTTTTATGTTGAAAAGAAATATATATGAAAGGAACAATCAATACACGATGAAAACTACCAAACTTGTAGGTGCATAGACAAAAGAGAGGATGACAGAGATTATTTTCATGAAGACTAGTGCACCTACACTTATGTCCATTCGTTTCATTTGATGTAACAAAGCCAAGCGACATGGTGGGTGAATTTCTCAATTTGCCTCGATTTCGTTGGCTAAACAATCTCCCTCCATTAGTGATAGGCCCTTCCTCAGCACATCGGCTAATAATCAACAATTAATAGTACTAATTCTTGTCACAATAGAACTTAATCTTTCCGCCACAAAGTTCGTTCAGCCAAATCTCCAATTAATAAAGAATTTTATTTAAGCTCGGCTTATTTATCGAAAAACGAACAGTTTAAAAAACATTTCCCTGAAAATGATGAATTCTATTGATTGAAATAATTCCTCAATTATGACTAAATATTTTATGGTGGACGACGAAAGAATTTTTTATTCATTCATTTTTTAAGTGATACAAGATATCATTTTTAGGAAAATGTTTTCTAATCAGTCAGTTTGTGTTAAATATATGGAATCTTAAATTGACTTGGATAAGAACACTTCATGAAAAATAGAAAGTCATTTTCATAATCTTATATTAGGAAAGAAAATGACACATATGGTATGAAAAATCCAAACCATGGTTTTTATTACCATAAAAATTACGGACCAATCAATTATGGTACTAAATCCAGCTAATTTGGACAATGCATACTCAGTTAGGCTCGGTCATCCCGGGTACAAAATCTCTATTGACCACGTACATCACATCACATCACAATTCGAAGACCTTTTTTTTTTAATATTCAGCACAAAAAGTGATTTTGAAAAAATGCATATAATTCATTTTCCGAAATTAAATTGAGTGACTAAAGCACTATTCAATTGGTAATACCTCGTTCAAGCTGATTACATGGCCATCCTCGTCCCCGCTATTTATCTCTCCGATACATATGACGTAACAATGTATAGTTGATGCTAACATTGTCACATGCTTAAAAGTCAACTTTTCAATTTGACAAATGGAAAATACATACATATACAGCGTATTCCTACCACGTATTTCTCACAAAACAATTAAAGCGATCTGTTCGGACGAGACAGATCTCACGTCCGATTGATAGCACCCAGTTCATGCTAATTTTAGGGTCATCCTCGTCCTCATCCTCCCTCCTAAGTACATCTCCGATGCATGTGATGGAATAATTTTATGTGCACTCATGATAATTGGTCAAGTAAAAAAAAGTTTGAATATTATGTATTTTCTCAATTCCTGTGTATCCATACATATGTATATATACTTATACATATGTATTCATGCAAAGAGAAAATAAAAATAAAAATAAAAAAAATCTCTATCTGGCATTTGTGTGGCGCTGGCTAAACCCAATCCCCCTTCTCCCCCTGCCTCTCTCTCTCTCTCTCTCTCTCGCTCGCTCTGTGTATCATCTCTGTCACTCTCCTTGTTCGTCTCCAACCAAACTCCATTCTCCTTCTCCACAATCCAGTCTTGTTCTTCACTCGCGGAATCCGAACTTCGAGCCTCAACCTGTCAATCGGCATCTTGCGAGCTCCTCCTCCGTCGCAGCTTCGAATATCTCGCGCTTTTCCCTTCGAAAGTTTCGGTTTCATCATCTTCTTCATTTTTTTTTTGGGCTTTTGATTTTGATTTCGCCCGTCCCCTCCCTCATGTTCGATTCTCCCCCGGGGTCCGTCGGTTCAGATGCTGCTTCGTAGGACATGGCTTCCGCTGCTTCAATGTCCGGTGCGTATCGTGATTTCGTTTCGCGCCCTTTTTCGGTTTGTTTTGCGCTGTTGAAATTATATGGGCGGATGAGGGATTGGTGCTTTATGTGAGTGGCTCTGTTGGTTTTCGGGAGCTGCAAGAGTCGCGATTTTTCGGATTGTTCTGATGGGCGAACGCGTTGTAGCTTCGATTCTTTGATGCTAAGCTAGGCACGAGCAGCATGTCCCGCATTGCTGAGAGAGTTGTCTCTGTTTGGCTGACTTGAATTTTGGGGCGCTGCTACTTTGTTTCGTTCGTTGACGAGTTTATGTCTTTCTGTGGCATTTGAATGAAAATTTTTCTTTTTGGGAATTTGCAGTGTCAGTAGAGTGTGTGAATGTGTGCAAGTTGGTGAAAGGAGATGTGAGCGGGAGACATGACTGCAGTGCTCTCTCGTCTGCTTGGAAAGCCCCACGGGTCCTGTCGGGGTTCCTTGCGAGCACGGCGCATCCTCCTCAATGTTCATCATCCTCTATTGTGCAGATCAGGAGGAAGAATCGGGGAAACTCTGTACGTGTTTATGCTAATGGTGCTATAGGTTTTGTGTTTTCCAGTCTGCAGGGTTTTGTGCATTTAATAATCCGCTTCAGATGATGTCCCAGAAGCTTTGCCGTCAACTTGTTCATTTTGGTTTTCTGTTTCTCTATTGCTTTTTTTTATGGATGAACCTAGTTAAAGTCCCTATGATCATCGCGCTCAAGTTCCACTGACATAATTACTGCGTAAATTTTTTTCTCTATAAGAAGGATTACGGCTTAAAGGTTTTTGAAGTGCTTGATATGATCACAATCTTGCATATGATGATGTTTATACTCATTTATTTGCTTCACATTCCTTTCCAGATTATTTTTCCGGTTATGCATACCTTTAATGTGTTTGAGGTCATGTCTAACTCTTAACAAGTTGCCATGACCATATGGGCGACATGAAGTATCTAAATAATGCATTGTCAAAAATGTAAAAAAAAAAATTTCCCCGTACTTAAGGTTTTTTTTAAGAGTTTCTGGAAGGTAATAACTATTTTAGCTTCCATAATGGGCAGTTATGAGCTTATGAGTATTGAAATACATTGCATTATACAGAAAACCTGAGGAAAAAAATCAATTCCATCAATTCACACTAACGTTGCAATGTCATCATAGAGAAAAAGGCAGGTCGCATGATCTCATTGTCAGGTAGTGTACCACTTTCTGGTCTATACAATATGTAAACATTGTGGTACTAGGGATGATATACATTCCTGGCCAAAATTAGTTCTCCAAATATTAAATGATAAGAATTCGAGGGCTAGTGGTAGATTCTTTAGGAAAGTGAAAGAGAATAGATTTTGGGGTTAGCTAATCCATAGTTTTGCTGTGGACAAAGAACATCAGCATGGGATTGCGGTTTGGTGTCCTGGAAATGATCTCTTCATCTTTGAGATGCAGGGTATGAGTCCTTCTATCCCATATCCAGTCTTTCCTTGGGGTCAATTACCTACCATGAGCGGTTTACCTGACCTAAGTGCCAGAATGGATAGTGGTAACCCCTTGGTTGTGACAAAAAGATAACCTAGAATATCAATACAAGCTATACATGCGACGAAACTAGGTGTGTAAGGAAGTGAAAGCAAAATATCAACAAACGGAGTTACTTCTGAATTTTGGAACTAAAATTAAATCCATTCATTCCGAGATGCAAAAGGTCTTCACTTCAATTTTTACCTTTTAGGTTTCTCCCTTCGCCTTAACTGCATATCAAAAAGACAAATCTTGTAGGGAGCTTTCTCTGAATAATTTTTAATTTTTTTCCCTCTTTTAAATCCCCTCTCTGCATAAGGCACCCCTAATTGCTTCATCGCACTTTTGCTGGGATAGGTCTTGTCACGGTATTATTGCATATGGAGCATTCATGTTATAGTTGCTTGTTTCCTAAGTTAACCAGATGCAGGCACAGAAATTTATGGTGCTACTTTGTGTTTGTCCTTTCTGCAGAAATATGAAACCCTCTACGCAGGGGATTGTTACTTCTCTGATTTTCCAGATTTTTTAGTCTTCGGAGGACTTTCCAGACCATCTTATGCTGCATTTACAAAATGGCGTTGTCGTTGTTCTTCATCAGGCTGCTCAGATACCTTCAATGACACTTCTCCTGATAGTTTGTGGGAGGTAGGAACTATGCAGTTGAATCTGGAAGCATTTCTATTGCTAGAAAATAGAGTTCAAATTATGCATTTCTATAATATGTTTTATGCATTGCTTCAGTATTTAAAGCCAACTATTTCGTATCTTTCACCGAATGAGATGGAATTGGTCCATAATGCTCTTAAGGTAAGCCTTTTTCTCTGCCACCATTTGGGTTTGTTTGCTATCCATATATATATATATTGAAATAGTGGTTGAAGACATGTGGTGTCTTCTGTTGTGTACAGCTCGCTTTCAAGGCTCATGATGGCCAGAAAAGACGCAGCGGAGAGCCATTTATCATTCATCCTGTTGAAGTGGCACATATTCTCGGAGAACTTGTGAGTTGTGGACAAGCTTCCAAATATTGCCACAGTAACCTATCCTGTTAATATATTTAAAATATAAATGTTTTCAGGAGTTAGACTGGGAGTCTATTGCAGCTGGTTTGCTCCATGACACTGTGGAGGATACAAATGTTGTTACCTTTGAAAGGATAGAAGATGAATTTGGTGCTACCGTGCGCCACATTGTTGAAGGAGAGACAAAGGTGCCCCATACATTTGTGAACAGTACTTAATTGCATCCATTTTCAATCATCAATGGAATTTCCCCATTTCTTTTACCTTAAAACAACTCATTGGCTGCTTGGCATCCATCTGTCTCCAATAGTTCTCCATGTTATCTTAGGTGTCAAAATTGGGAAAGCTGAAATGTAAGAATGAAAACAGTGAAGCCCAAGATGTTAAGGCTGATGACCTTCGGCAGATGTTCTTGGCCATGACAGCAGAGGTGATCTTTTATCATAGTCCTAGCGAACTATTATTTTTAATTAAGCCACATGGCAGATAAGCTATCACTCTTGCAGGTCCGTGTCATTATTGTCAAGTTAGCTGACCGATTACACAACATGCGAACACTATCACACATGCCTCCTCATAAGCAGGTAGTGTTTGGTTCAGTAAGACTTGCATAAACATTGACTGCTTAGTCATGACATTTCTCACGTTATTGTTATACTTGCAGTCCAGCATTGCCTTGGAAACTTTGCAGGTTTTTGCTCCTTTGGCAAAGCTGCTTGGCATGTATCAAATCAAGGTAAACAAGGCTCAATTTGTGCTTTGGGTTTATTTTTATGGCTCTTGCCTTTAAGTATGGTGCTCTTGATAGATTTCATACTTTTCAGAAATGTTGGGCTCCAGTTTTAAAACGCGTTCCCTTTACATGCTCTACAGATCTTTGTTATTGATACAATCTAACGAGCATCTTTCTAGTTTTCCCTTTACACTTGCTTAGTTTCAATGTTGATTACTGCACTTGCGCTTGCTATTGCAATTTTAGCCTCCTACCTTCTCTTGTTGCGGTTGGATCCACGATTTAACTTTTCTCTGTTACTGACTTAGATGGTGTCGTCTGCATGGTCTCTGTCCTAGAGTTCACATCATCTTGTCTTAAAATTTTGGAGTTGCAAGCAATAAGCATACAAATTATAGGTTCCAATACTTGTTGTTTTCGTTGTATAGATATACATAGATCTCTGGGAAACTTTTTTAATAGTTCAAGGTGGGAAAAGAAAAATCTCAAGACCTTGTTGTTATGTGCATTATTTGTAGGTTTTATAGTAGATTTTACAGCTATCAAGCAATAGATGATTTTATAGCTACCAAGCAATAATGTCAAGTCTTAAAAGCAAGCTTCATTAAATATTTCATTGCTGTCCTCTAACTTATGTGGGGAGTTTCGCGTCTTTATAATTTCCTTTTTCTTTTCGGTCATGTCATCTAGAATTCTGATATTTGTTAATTACTGTTGCAGTCTGAGCTAGAAAATCTGTCATTTATGTACACAAATGCTGAAGATTATGCTAAGGTCAAACGAAGGATTGCGGACCTGTACAAGGAACATGAGCAGGAGCTCTTAGAGGTAATGAGATCTTTACGTGACAAAATATATACTAATTATTAGTTTGCTTCTCGCTAAGCTGGCCATAGTGATCAGCAGTTGAGATTTGACTGCTGAAAACTAGTTTAGCTGCTACATGAGTTCTGTAGGAATATTGTATCATTCCCTCTATCAATTTTTAGGCAAACAAGATTTTGATGAAGAAGATAGAGGATGATCAATTTCTAGATCTTATGACAGTGAAAACTGAAGTCCGCTCTGCCTGTAAGGAGCCCTACAGGTGAAGCCTCAATTCTTATTCTGTTTTAGATGTCTTGTCTGGTGTTGTTGCTGAATTTTTGTTTCTTTGAAGTCATTGTCTTGTGAGGTATTAAGACTCTAGTCAAGTGATGTACTTTGTCAGATGGTTTATCTTTACTTATTTTGGCAGTGGCTTCTGATCAGTATAATAGTTACTTAAAGTATGCTGTATTATCTGTTGTGGTTGGAGTTTCTGCGTAATTTAGCATGTGTTGCCCAGTGTTGCATTCAAGTGGTTCTGTTAAATGTGGACTATGGAGTGGAGTTTTATGGTTGTCTGAGAGAGTGCTGACCCTAATATCATTTTTAAGGTCACGTCAGAGTACGTTGTTCAAGAAAAGTTTACCATGTGTCAGTCTTATTGCCTATCGTAGACTTGATTAGGAGATTGGGTCATTTGATTGCCAAGCTTGCAATATAGTTCGTAAAGTATTAAAAATCATGGTGAGGGAACCTCAAGTTAGTGTGAGCAAGAGTATCCAGTTTCAAATGGCTATGATGGGTCATGTAATAGATGGCAA
This sequence comes from Melaleuca alternifolia, assembly GCA_019926035.1. Classification (NCBI taxonomy): domain Eukaryota; kingdom Viridiplantae; phylum Streptophyta; class Magnoliopsida; order Myrtales; family Myrtaceae; genus Melaleuca; species Melaleuca alternifolia. The sequence continues at coordinate 775,425 of JAGKPW010000400.1, read as the reverse complement.
ATGGGTTGGGCTACTATGCTACATGAGGAGCTGCACTGGAGCTGTGTGCTGCTTGCCAGCAGGGCAAGGCCCGCAATTGGTCATGTATGGCCTGGCCCATGTGCAACCACGGCAAGGCCCTCCTAACACCCCATACAAAACAGCCTGTGAGCCGACCTTCTAGAGTTGCAGTTAATTGGGACATTAGCTTTAGTTCTTAGGCTTTTGAAATTCTCAAACAACTCTTACAAATGTAATCTGTTAGTCAACACTTCTATATTCTCTTTTATACAAGTTATGTATTATATTCTCTTACTATCTATAAGCTACAGCTATGTGCGTTTTACTTAAAAAGAACTTTGCTGGAAATCATTTTTAAAGGAACTTATTTTCTGGACAGATGGTTCAATTTTCTTGAGTTTGATTGTTCCCTTCAAGAAAGATGGAAGTCTTTTTTTGAGATATGTTACTGGAAAATAATAAAACTTTTTTGAGAACAAGATTTTGAGTTCGACCCCAAGGATGTCGGTATGAACTGCAGTGTAGCCAAGTCCAGGCAACAGTTTGGGCGACGTAACCCCGGGCTCAGGCTGCAAGGACTCTGGTCTGGATCGATGCTAACCTTAGTCCAGATTGCTGGACATCAGGGTCTGGGCGGTCGAGGTCCAGGGTCTAGGCTGTCGGGAGCTATATTAGGGTGTTGGGATCTCGGGTCGGTCAGTCAGACAACGGGGACAGTCTTGTGGTTGTAGAGATCAAGTTGTATTCTGGTATAATTTCTGATTTCTCAAAAAGGAAGTCATTTTTTTATCTTAAAACATAGATTTTCCATGGACTCATTTTTCGAAGTGATCCAAATGCGAGAAAAAGAACATATTTTCAAGCAGTTTATTTTCTGCGAGATAAGCGGGGCCTAAATCTTAATTATCATATTTCAGTTCTCTTGAAAACGGTGAGTGGACTCTTAGATCTCTCTAGTGATAACGAACTTACTTATTGTAAGGCATGGCTTCCAAACCAACACGACCACAAACATAGCATTACCCGTTAGTGCTTTTTTAATGGGCCGGCCTGCAGCCTGCCACATAATTGCACAGCCTGCCACATTTTCAGGCTGGCCAGAGGATGCATGGCCCCCTTAAGTGCTGGCACTACACTATAGCAAGATGGCCCAGGACAGCACAAAATCCATCTCTAAGGAATCTGTGGTTCTATTCTTTCTATGCCCTCAAGGTCTTATGACAAGCACTTATAATTTCATATCCTTTTTCACATGCTTGTCTAAACTTGGTGTCAAAGCAAAGTAGAAGAATCCTTGTATACCCATTTCAGACTTTCAGTGATAAGTATGGATAATTCTCAGGAGGAGTCTCTTCTGAAAGTTTTCATTGTTGCATGCAGTATATATAAGTCTGTGCTGAAATCTAAATGTTCCATCAACGAGATCAATCAAATAGCACAGGTTTGTGAGACTATATATTTGATATAGAACTGAAAGAGCTATTGTAAGTTGCTTTTAATTCTACTTTTCCTGTATGTTTGTTCTCCTGGTTACATACAGCTCCGCATCATCATAAAACCGAAACCATGCTTTGGAGTAGGCCCTCTATGTAGTCCACAACAGGCAATTCTCTCTCCTCCCATGTTGTAAAATGGAGTGTTTTGATACTCCTTTTTTTCTTGGTGCAAGTACCTCATTCTCACGGCTGTGCCATTGCAGATCTGCTATCATGTTCTTGGTTTGGTCCATGGAATCTGGACTCCCATCCCTCGAGCTGTGTGTAGCTTTTCCTTCTTTCAAGATTATGCTGTCGTTAGTGTCTATGTATTTTTTTTATTATGGTTTATTTTTTATTATTTGTCACAGATGAAAGACTATATTGCAACTCCAAAACCTAATGGCTATCAAAGCCTCCATACTACCGTCATTCCCTTTTTGTATGAAAGCATGTTCCGATTAGAAGTTCAGGTACCATATGGTTCACCCCATGCCTTGCTGTCAGCTTCATTTTCTATTTTCCCATTTTAAGATTTTTCAAACTAGTTCGTGTTTTATTTTTTTGTTAAATAAACAAGTTCATGTTTGCTTTTTCTTTTTTCTGATTATTAATCCGTGGATAGTCTAGTGAATTTTTTATTTCATTTATTTGGCCTATTAGTTTGTTGTAAGTCCATACATGACCGGCTGAGTAAATGTTCTATTTCCAGATTCGAACTGAGGAGATGGATCTCATAGCAGAGAGGGGGATTGCTGCTCATTACAGTGGAAGAGGGTGTGTTACTGGCCTAGTCGGACTTGTGGTGCCTAACTGTAGAGGATCGAGAGGAAAGGCTGTCTGTCTCAACAATGCAAATGTTGCACTGAGGGTATGACATGGTGTTTCTAGTTTCCTTCTTTATTTTGGTAATTTTCTGTTGTTCTTTTGGGTATCTGTTGCACACTCTTGAAGCTTCCCCATGGTGATGCGAAGTGTGCGAATGACTTGTTTCTTTTTTCAGATTGGTTGGCTTAATGCTATAAGAGAATGGCAAGAAGAATTTGTAGGCAACATGAGCTCTAGAGAATTTGTTGACACTGTAACCAGAGACCTGCTAGGGAGTCGTGTTTTTGTGTTTACACCTAGAGGAGAGGTGAGAAGTCTGATTGATTACTATGTTAAAATAGCCTTGCTTGAGGCCCTGAATATATTATTATCTCTCTTCACAGATTAAAAATCTTCCTAAAGGCGCAACTGTTATTGACTATGCATATATGATCCATACCGAAATAGGCAACAAGATGGTGGCTGCAAAGGTAAAGTCATCGTATGCTGGTGCTGTAGATGTTCTTGAATTGTTGGCTATTGATATTAATCAGTGAGTCTGTTAAATAAATGTGCCCTTGGCAGGTGAATGGAAATCTTGTTTCTCCTTCGCGAGTACTTGCAAATGCAGAAGTTGTAGAGATAATTACTTATAATGTAAGTACTCTTAATCCTGTGTGGAGAAACTGAATTTCTTGTAGTTTTTTATTTTGAGGGACTCTAGATGTCTGCTCTCTGTGAAGAGATAACTGTCAGCAAACTCAGCTCTCAAAAATTTACCTTGAGGTTGTCATCTGTTGAATTGGGAACATTTTCACACATAAGTTATTTATAAAGAGCTTTTATTATACTGGTAGAGGTTGCCCAGTTCGCCATGCTCCATAATCAATCCTTTCAGTTCCAACTACCTTTTAGTTTCAAGCTCAATGAGCACTTCCTTGGTATGTTGAGACTGCACCTGATTACATAAATGTGGCACATGCTCTTAGTTCCTTGTCATAATGGGCTAGTTTGTCTTTTTGAAGTATTTGAGTGTTGAAAGCCTATTCAATGAAATGTCATTTTCTTGCTTTGCTAGGCTCTCTCTAGCAAATCTGCTTTCCAGAGGCACAAGCAGTGGTTGCAGCATGCAAAGACACGTAGTGCCAGACACAAAATTATGAAGGTATATAAATGCATATACATTTTTGTAGGCACGGTTGCTATTTGGATCAAGCTTTATAAATATGTTAAATCGCCTTTGTCCTGTGATCTAAAATAAGTTTTTGTTTAGTTCTTAAGGGAGCAAGCTGCGCTTTCTGCTGCTGAAATAACAGTGGACTCTCTGAATGATTTTATCACTGATTCTGAAGAAGGGGGTGTTCCCAAGCATCCCAAGGAGAACAAGCCTATATGGGACAGGGTTCTCATGAGTGTGATGGGAATGCCATCTTCAGGCTGTAATGAAGATGTTGTCCACCTTAAAAGTGGTGGTGATGGGATCCCCAAAGTGAATGGAAAGCATCACAAGCATGTCCAGCATGTTAGTTTGATGGGTAAAGGCGAGTCATTGTCTCAAGGAAATGGTGTTGCCAAGATGATACAAGCCAACATACCTTTATACAAAGAAGTCTTGCCTGGCTTAGAAAGTTGGCAGGCTAGCAAAATTGCCTCTTGGCACAATGTAGAAGGGCACTCCGTCCAGTGGTTTTGTGTGGTATGCATAGATCGTAGAGGTAGTCTTCTTTCTCTGGTATAATTATCACTTACAGGAGTTCCTTTTTTCAGCTAGACCTTACTAATTGATGTTTGCTCTGGTTTTAGTAAGGACTATAGTAACACTCAATAATGAAGACTAGCCAAAAGAAGAAAGAAGAAGAAACCATCATTTGTGGCGGTTATTGGATAGATAGATATCTGTGTGCGCTCGTGTGTAAAGAGTTTTCGGATACAAATAGACAATTGATTGAGACTTGAGACTGACTTGGAAATCATGGACTGAGGAAGCTACTTATAATAGAGAACTGATTAATGTGGAAGCAGATATTCTGAACAAAATAAGTACTCTCATCTCCAGTACTCATTTATGTGCTTGTTCGGGTGGTGGGTAGAGGCCCTTAGTGGTTAACCTTGGATGAGGAAAAATGTCTAATCTTACTTTATAAAATTAACAGGGATGATGGCCGAGGTTACATCAGCGCTGTCAGCTGCGGGCATTACCATATGTTCTTGTGTGGTGAGATTATGAGATTCAGTCAGTTTCTAGTTGACTAAGTCATTTGCAATTTGTAACCTTGCTGATATAAGCAGGCTGAGATCGATAGAGGTAGGGGTATGGCCGTCATGATGTTTCATGTTGAAGCAAATATTGAGAGCCTGGTATGATATTGCATCATTCCTCTTTATTTTCTATAGTTGACCTCTTTTATGGGGTAAATATCTCATATCCTTGACTTGACTACTTGTCCCTCAGGTCAATGCCTGCTCGAGCATAGATCTAATCCTCGGGGTATTGGGATGGTCCACAGGTTGCAGTTGGCCATGCTTAGTTGACGCCAATCAATTTCTTGAATGCTAACGAATCAATAGAAGTATCGAGTTACCTAGCTCACCCAGCTATTGGAGCTTTGGGTGTAAAGTTTTGTCCTCGGAAAACAGAAATTCTGAAGTTTCGCAATTCTGTATCTAGCTAGTTTCTCATTTGTTGCGCAGGCGGAGCTCAATAAGGTGGCAGTAGCATGCAGAAAATAGTCTGGTTGCAGGGCATTGTATATAAGAAGAGCTATAGGGTTAAGGAGGTATACACCTGTGAAGGTACTTGGGAAAGAGGGACATCTATACAGAGGTTACACAATTCTATGGTATATAGTTCGATTTTTTCATTCAACAATTTGATGTTTTATTCTTTCACAGACGTGTACTAGCTTTGCTCTCTTGCTTCTACCTTCCTTTTCGCTTACGTTGTCTCTTCACCCGTTGGTCTTTACCTATTTACGTTAGAAATTCAATAGAGGCAACCCATCCTAGTACTTTCGGAGTTCTCAGATATTTCACATCCTACTACAATCTAGTGATCAAGTTGGATGGACGAAATCTAATGTGCTAATGTCATGGATAATTGGAACTCTTGTTTGCTCGTGCATCGGTGAAATGTATTTGTCGAAATGCGTTGGAGCTCTACCTTGTTTCGAAGTCATGGAGGTTGTGCCGAAGCCTGAAGCAATCATGTGGCCGTCATGCCTCATGAGGCATCCAATAGTAGCTAGCGAAGATGGGGATGGACAAGTTACGACTGGTCATCTTGGCTTTCGAAGTCATGGGAGTAGTCTAGCTTATACTCAGGGAGACGGTAAGAGTAAATCAAATACAATGGATAATCCTAGATGGATGCCATGTCCGACCACAAACGTCGACTCAGTTCACCAAAATAGTATGGAAAAGATAACAAGAGAGAGAAACTTCATCGGGTGCTTACGGGGCGGCCGCATGAGTGAGAGCAGCTCCAAGGAAATTGGAATGATGGATCGCTGTGCAAAATGACGGTGTTGGGAAAATTATTCTGAGTTGTATACTGTCACGGGGAGGCTAGAGAAGTTTCTTCTCCAGGTAAACGAAGGGTATGCGTGCATGTTTAACCTTTGTTGTGCAACATTTCTCCAATGCTTTGATTATTGTCCCGCACCGAGTTCGGTAGTCAGCAGGACTGAGTTCTGCTGCAGTTTAAGATGATTCTTATTGAGGACTCAATAAGACACAGCAAAAGATTGGAATGCTTGAATGAAAAGTCTCAATTCCTCCCTGCGGTTGTGAGAACTTCATTTGACAGGGAGATCACATCTATCAGATGCCAAACTCCTGATGCTGCTGCTGTGAACTAGGAATGACAGCAACATCAACAGCAGCAGGACACACCAAATCCAGATCGGCGGCAGCCTTGGGAAGTGTGTTGTCCAATGATTTGCCGCGACGGGCTCCTTCTCCAATTTATTCTCAGCAAAGCCTGCTAAGTCTCCACGGTTTTCGTGAGTATAGTCTCCGACATTATCTTCCTCCCCTTCTTCGCAGATGGTAATGTCCTTCTCTTGCTTGAGGATCTTGGTCATGCCTACACGATCCTCAGTAATAGTCTTCACTTCCTCATCGATCATTTCCAATGGCCAGATCGCCTCGTCGTTTAATTCAAGACAGGAGTCCCCTGATTCTTCCGAGCTGCCCTCGACTGCTTCCTCTTGTTCATCACCACCACCGTCTTCTTCTTCCTCCTCCACAGAATCCGCCAACTCGTCTTCTTCTGTTATCAGCTCTTGACGAGCTACAAGATCAAAGGCACCCGATGCGTGAATCATTTGCTTCTCGAGATGGTTTTCTGTATTTTCATTCCAGTCATCAGTGGCTTGCCCAGCCGGTGGCGAACCATCTTCGACCATGGAATGATCACTAAAGGACGTACCGCTCTCTGTTTTCCCACCGTCGGAAAAGACAGCCTCTAGATGAGCCATATTCTCCTCACCCTTTTCAAGGGCAGGCTTCTCTTCCTGAATCAAATGGATCCGACAATTTTACATCCATCGTCATGTTCGTGATGTCTCGATTTAAAGCTCAGAAAAAGAAACAGATAACTGCTCAAATTACGTCTACTTCTAAAATTAAAACAACTTGTATCTCCATTTATTTCTCCTTGGGCATTGATTTAATAAGAACAGATGCAGATATGAATCCTAAAAACCTTTTGTGTTTTTCCCAAAAGATTGTTCTTCCGTTTTGTATCGCGACTGTTTCCAAATTTTTTTAAATGAGCAGGAATGATATCTCACCGACGTCGAACTCAGACCCGACACAGAATCACAGCAATCCAAGTGAGCCAAATCCGTCCTCGACGGTCCACCATGGCTTCCGCCTATGCAGCTGCAGATCAACCACCAGATATGTCATAATCACGACAGCGATGAAAGGAAAAGGAAACTCGAAATTCTAATCACTTTAGGCACAATTCGTTATTCCAAGTCTCACCCCGACGAGTTACGCGGAGTAAGAGGACTCGTGGGAGAACTCTGATCCCTGAGAACCATGCGAAGGCCTCCATTTTCTTCGCCTTCTCCATCTTCTTCTTCTCCTTCTTCAGTGGCCTTGACCTTAAGTTTCTCGGATTTACGGGGGCACCGACTCGAGACCTTCTTCTTCGCTCTGATCGTGAAGAGGGCCATCAAGCTCGCAATCGCCAGGGTTCCTCCCCACACAAGAACCCCTTCAATCCTAACGCCACCACTGCCGCCGCCGACTCTCAGGCGAGCCGTTCTCTTCCTCCGATCCCCAGTTTCTCCGCCCTCACGCGGCTCCATGATCGCGTGCTGCGTAGCTCCAAGGTTCCCAGGAATTAGGGTGTCCCCAGGTCGGTGTTCTCACCTCAATGCTTCTTTTGCCGTTGCTCGTTTGATGGAGAGAGTTGGTGGACGGTAGTTAAGCAGCGCAGCATCTCTCGGAGGTTGAAGCGGACGTGCGTTCTTGTACGCGTCTGTTGCTTCGAGAACGCAGGAACGATTCTTCCCTCTAGCTCGTGCTTAAATTAAAGATGATCAGAACGCTCTTCTGCATGCAAACCCTCTCATTACGTGCGTTCGCGTTTGAACCAGCACACCTCTCTTTTACAAGAACTCCGCGATCTTCACGTGAATGCATGCGGTCGATCCTCACGTGATCTTTCACGTGCGCTCCTTCCTCGTCGGTCGGGAACGGAATTTCATGTGATTCGGTTGAAGCAATCAGATCTTTGACGTAAGTAGAAGCAAAAAAAAAATCACAATTTTGTAATTCACCATTTGAAAAAAATTTCCATGCATATTAACTGTTGCGCGACGCGGGCAAAAGTTACTTATGATGTGTCTTGAACTGGTGGATATACTCTACTTTGACGCATTCGGCTAATGTCGTGCGCACAAAATTAAGATTCGGTTTGCCAATGTCAACATGTTCGTTCTTTAAGATACCCTCAAGCAAAATCTCACAATAAGATGCGACGAGAATGTTCAACCGCCGCCGCCGCCAATCACCCGGACACGATCAATTCCGATCGAGCACCATTCATCATTGAAAGAGAAAAGCCCTACTTATCTTTTCCAAATTGACCGGATGAGATTCGGACTATGTCGAGCGGTTCCGGCCACATTAAAAAAGCTGCGTTGGATGGCCGAACCCGGCGTTGCTCGGTCCCCGTCCGTGTTCGCCTCCGCGAGAAGGATGGAACGAGATTTCTCCGAACTTGGTTCGCTCATCAATTTCAATGGATGGTGTCGTGTCCCTTTTTCTCATTAAGCTCGTCGTTCTCGTTGTGACTTCTCTTTCTCTCCCTCGGTTTGCCTCTTCTTTGAAGTCTTGCCTTTTTAAGCGACGTTAATTAAGAGTTAAGACCTCGGACGAATTGATAATTCTTTTTTATGAACCTTGCTGGCATAAAGGCAACGTTACTTCTTATTATGTATGTTCCAAGAAAATTAGGACAAAATTCAGTGGATATTTCTATGCAATTATCCCACGGTGGACATGGACATTGCTCCAAAATCAAGAGCAAGTACATTGAAGATTCAATTACATGCACCGTTGTGTCACGAACTGAAGTTCTCTTGTACTTGTGTACCCTTGTGAGCGGAGCTAAGGATGTTGTCGTGATGGGATAGGGAAGCAGTAGAAAAGAAACAACTAGTCCGTGGGAGTGGCGTCAGGGTGGTTTGTACTAAGAGTTCATGAATAGATAGATTATATCTCTAGGAGCTTTAAAGGCGGGATTGGCCTCCCGTGAACAAACTGGTCGGAAGCTGATGCCTCTCTCCTTATAAGGCCATGGCATGTTGAAACCAATTTTTTGTGCTAGAAAGGTGCTGCGAGTCTCGTTTTGAGAGAGTTCCTCGAGCTAGGCCAGACATGCCATAAACTGATATGAGGTTGTTATTCGCCGTATTGTTACTTAGAACAACTATAGAAAGAAGGTTGGCTTTGAGGCCTCAACCCTCCAAGGCACTGCACGGGCCTTTGCGGCGGTGAAATTTGTTAGTCTGTGACAAATGGTATTAGAGCAGAATCCCTCCAGTAAGTGAGTGAGTCGGGGAAAACCTGTGGTCATCCTGTCCTATGAGGGTGGAGAGTGATCACCGAAGCAAAGGGGCTCGGACAAATTGCGACTCTCGATCAGCTTCTAGGATGACATTGGGGGCATAAGGAAGAACCGATTCCTCACTAAATAGGGAAAACATTACTGGGTCAATTAGGTGGATCTCAAGATAAGGTTGTTGCCATGTTTTCATCAAGGGGAGAATCTTGTTAATTTGCTAAGTCCACGAAGCCTAGTACACAAAAGGTGTTGCCAAGGGAGTGCAGTTGGCTAGGGATGCCAAGTTTGTCAAGAAGCACAAGCAACTATATGCGCGAACAACTTTTGGATTGGGTAGCAATTAATGGAGAGGTTTATTATGTTGGGCGAGCGTGGCCATTCATGTAAGTCCTAAGGGAGTGGCAGTGATGGTTGGGAACGCAAGGAAGCGACATAATATCCCGCAACAAGGGCATTGCAAAAATGAGTGAGGGAGGATGTCAAGAACCGAAATTCTCCTGTACTCATATACCATTGTGAGAAGAGTTAAAGATGTTGTCATGATGTGATAAGGATGCAATAGGGAAGATAGAACTAGTCCTATTGAGTGGTGCCAAGGTGGTTTGTACTAGGAGTTCACGAATTGATAGATTATATCTTTAGGAGCTCTGAAGGTGGGGTTGGCCTCTTGTGTACAAACTGGTTGGAATATGATGCTACTCTCCTAATAAGGCCATGATACGCCAAAACCAGTTGTTGTACCAGAAGGGTGCCGCGAGTCCCGTTACGAGAGAGTTCCTCAAGCTAGGCTAAGTGTGCCATAGACCGATACGAGGTTGATATTCGCTGTATTGTTACTTAGAATAACTATAGAAAGAAGGCTGGCTTGGAGGCCTTGATCCTCCCAAGTGCCGCACAGGCCTTTGCGGCTATGGAATCTATAAGTCCGTGAATAGTCGGCTCTTTGATTATTTTCTTAGGGCAATAACCTACCACCATGACCCCCCCCCCTTCAATCTACGTGCCCCAGGATAAGCTTTGGACTCGAAGCATCGTTTCATGAGTCAAAAGTATGAGAGCAACGTCGCAGCCGGGTTGATTCTAGGATGGGTTACCAAGAAAATCATATCCATGGGGAAGTAATTTGATTCAGTGTATTTGCTCGGACTATTAAAAATCGGCCGAAAATCATCATCGGACATTAGTTGCCATACATGCCCCCTAGACCTTTCTGGAAGAAACGCACTCGGGTCTAGAAGGCCAGGTCTCGTGTACTTCCCAAGAGGTCTAGACGCCGCGACCTCGAGTCCAACCCTTTAAGGATTCAGATTCAAGCATCGGGATCAAAGGACCAAGGTCTGAATTCGTGCCGGTCCCCAAGTTTGGGCATTGGAGACTCGCTTCCGTATTGGGGACTCGCTTCCTCCTCGAGTCCATACTGCAATGAAGTGATCTTCATGCGCTCTTTATTTCTGCATTTTTGTTTCTTTAACCCTAATTTGATTCATAGTGGAATCTTAGCGATTTCTTGTGATGAGGAATTTTACTTGGCAGTATCCTAGCAAGAGATAGTAAACTTCTACTCCTACATAACAATTATTATATCCTTTTTGTCATTGAAATTTTTAGGCTCGATTATCTTGAAAAGCACTAACTTTAAGTCATATCTCACTCTAACTCCAACTCTTTTTGCTTTGCAAAAAAGCACAACATTTACATCATGTCTTACTTCGAGCCCCATTTTTTTAGCCCCATTTTTTTTTATCATCTCATAAGGAGGCATCGATATTCATCGGTACCCAAATATGGCCCTGTCAAGATTCAATACAATGATGCCCTTGAGGATTTGCTGTGTCATTCCATGTGTACTTGGCCAAGACTAAAAATTTGACTAGAGACATATCTATGCACCAACTGAATATGAGTGTTTTTCTTATGAGAATTGCGACACGAATGAGAGTTGGTTCCGTGAGACAAAAAAAAATAAAGTTCAGGTTAACATCGGGACCAAACCTGAAATTAGTGCTTTTTCATGAGACAAAGGAAGTTCAGACCAAAATTTGGACTTGAATTAAACTGGGTCGTTTTCTTTTTTTAATAGATTGTGCATTGTACACGTTACCAAAATAAAAGCGAATGACATTACAAACAAAGTGAGCTTTGTCCTAATATTGGTCATTCGTGAACACCCACTAGCTCGGCCAAAACACAAACCTGTGTATAGTCTTGTCATTGTCATTGTCTGAACATCACCCAAACACCCAAAGAAGCACAAGTACTTTATTTTTTGTGATCAACTATCGCCCACACTTTTAAACATCTAAGAAAATAGGCACGTACATTGGCTGATAGAACGACTTTGGCACAACCTTTTCAAACGTCCCCGAAGTGAAATAAAGTTAGTTCTTATGTATGGGTCGATTGGGCTCATGTTACCTCTGTCTTCCATCATTAATGTGTAGGACGGAGTATGCGTAGCGAACAAAACGACGACATTTTGATTCCATTGTCGCAGTCACATTGATTGAAAGCAATAGCAAGAGGGGCAAATTGTCTCAAACAGTCTTGTTTAACTTTGACGATCATTAGATAATTCAGGCCACAAAATCAACGTCCGTCTTGTCACTTTGGATGTTCCATCCATTGACCCGTAAACGTTGGCACTTCCATGGAACTTATGTATGACGAAGATAACAAAGGTCGAAATTGTCCCATCAGCAAAAGCATGCGCCTTTCCCCAGGACAGTTCAAAGTTTGGCTTAAAACTATTCAATGAATAAGGGTATGCCCTTCGTTGTAATGCCCTGCACCTTACCGAACCTTACCTTTGTTAAATTTTTTTGCCAGAGGAACACAAACTTACATTGATGATTGGAGGTCTGGATAATGACATTGTTTATCCTCGAATTTGGTTCACTATACAATGTCATCCTTCAACATTTGATTTGTTTAGATATCTAGATATTAGTAAGGAGAGAACCCATTATTGAATTGGCACAATTGATATTAAATTGATTACCACACAATAAGTTTAAGAATTTTTGAAGAATTTTATGTCAATTTCTTCCTCTGCTTTTCATTTAAGAATGGGAGAGATAGAGGATGAATGGATAATTGCTTGCTATGCCTAAAAAAGAACTAGCCCAATTCTTCATATTTGTTACTAGCAAAGACCCAATACTAGTTACCCAACGGTGGGTAGTTTTGTCAGTCGAGAGTTTATCCCTTATCACCAAGGTCGAGAGTTCAAAATCCTCAGTTGCTAGCGTCTTAAGTGGGGGGCTAGGTGTTAGGGTCTTGTGCTAGTCTTCCCCAAGGTATAAGAGCCCGACCCTTTTGTGCTATCTAGGCACGGAGGACCCATGGTAGATTCATCGATCATCAAAAAAAAAAAGACCCTTTTGTGATTTGTTTGATCTCACGTTAGTTCTACGTAATTGTTGTCTATTTCAAGTTCTATCCGCACAAATTATTAGAATGATGACATTGAACATTTTGATAGAAGTTTAGGGTTCAAATGCGATATTATATTGTACATAAAATAAAGGTTCAGTTCATGGAGATAATCACGCTCAAGGAAAAATAGGAGTAACATTTCTGCTTGATTAGACTACAAATTGAAAGATTAATAGTATCGTTAATCATCACATGCAATGTTTTTGGGGTTTAATGGTAAAGATAGACATCATGTAACAACACTCTAAATCAGAAACGTAACCAAAGTAAGACCAGATGATCAGAACAAAAAGACCGTGGTCAAATCACAAACCTTAGGTTACGTCTGTTAGCCAGAATAGGACAAAATTTACCATATTTTGTATTTCGTTCTTGCCCAAGATAGAATAAACTTGGATATAATAGGGATATAGCATGGATAAAAATATCCCATGGGGAGGTGAGATAATAAAATTTCTTATATTCATGATATAAAATTAATGGTTCTTGAATACCAAACGTTTTTTATATAAATAAAATTAAGATAATAATTAAATATAAATAAATTTTGAGTGTTATTATAAAAATTCAAAATAACATTAATTTTTTTCTTGTTTATTCTTGTTTAATTTATATATTTGACTTCCTTTCCACTCTATAATATATATTATGTATATATAAATGTATACATATATTTAATATCTATTATATATATATTACCTACTTTAGGTATATTAGTGTAGTTTTTTATATGATAATATTTTTATTAAAGAATGACATAAGGGAATAGACAAAGAAATGAATAATAAAAATGAAGTGGAAGAACCCCGATTTTAAATGAATGAATTCAAACTCGAAAATGATTGTTCTATTTGTTGAAGAATTAAGGCTAATGAGATTTATAAGCCAACCATCTCCATCTCTTTCTGCTTCATAATTCAAATCCGTGTTGAAATTCCACGACGACTCTATAGTTCTATAATTCACATTGAAACTCCACGAACACGAGGAGAGAGTCGAAGCTCCATCCCTTCCTAACTCTCTAGTTCACGTTAAAAGTCCATGAGAGCAACAAGCCCAAACTCTTTCTCCTCAGTAACTCTTTGTGGTTCACGTTGAAGATTCACAAAAGTAGCGAGAGAGTGAAAGTGCTATACTTTTTGAAATCGCAAAAGTAAATGATTATATTTTCTCCGTTGTTGCCATAGCCAGTCTACTTTTATTATTATAGCTGAATTTATGGCTCTAAAATGCTTCAATTTTTAAATTTCGATTGTACAACAATCATAAATTAATTTGTGGAGGTTACCTCCGCATAAGCATTTTTTAAGCTTCTTTAGTAGTGAATCACAAGAGATTCTTGGAATATCCAATTGTGCATTTCCGGGTTCATTTACACCATACATCGTTCATATCAAATAATGGGCAATACTAGATATGAAAATATCCAGCTTTACAACTAAAATTCATCAAATAATAATTACGACATAAAAATATCCATGAAGTTCATATCTTATCATATCTAGCCTTATCCCGACTAAAAATTCAGACGACCAGACATACCTGTAGATATTTTAGATTCTTCACGTTCTTGCCCCTATTATTTTAATACCTTTTTTTTTTAATCTTTTGGCTAAGTCAAGCAAAGTTGGAACATGCCCACCAATTCAAGATACGATGTGCTTGGTGGGTGTTCCCTCACGAAATCCTGTTCAATTTAACGGTTTCGAAGATACTGCCGTTCAAGCGAGATTGACCTTCCCGGGCTCGGAATCCTCTCGGGTCTTCAGTGCGTGACAGGCGTGTGTCGGATTAAAGAATAAAGGGAAAGCAGAAAGAGAACGTAAGACATGAACCAAAAGTAAACGTAATCAAAGACAGGATCGTGTGCTTCTTAATGATGTTCATTTGTCACGTCCGTCTTTCAACGCATGAAATTCGCAGACAAGCAAGCTAGCAAGAGAGAGAGAGAGAGAATTGAAGAAGAGACTGTATGCAGGATTTCAGGGTCAAATTTGCCCACTAACGGTCTCACGATCCGACGTTTGACTGCTTCAAGATCGTCCGCTTGCCATCCTTAAACACGATCCGAGGTTTGGGACACCGGTCAAATCTCGTATTACCAAACCAAAGGACCGACTTTGGTGTTAAAGCGAGAGCTCGGTGTTGAACGGAACGCGCCGCCGTTTTCCCCTTTGACTTTTTTGAGTTCGAGCCACACGACACGTCACTTCCGTAAATTGGCGGCGCTTTGGATATCTGATTAGGTCTTACCTTAATTGCCTTTTTTGATCTTCAAGTGGAGGGGAAAGTAGGACTTGGATAGGAAGACAAATCGAAATCGCATTCCCCCACCGAATAAAGTATTCTCTTTTTTAAGGGCAAGATGTGCAAATTCCCCCCCCCCCTCTCTTCCGACCCTCTTTTTGATTTTGCATAGTCGAGTTGCTGAAATTACTTTTTTGGCCCAATTGGGTCCTCGACTTATCCACTTTTTTCTACTTTATTTTAGGCCTTCCGTCGAAAAAAAGGGACTGAAACACTCGAATTATCGACTTGACAGTCGTGATTATCGTGTGTCGATCGATTAGGGATTTTGATCGAACGACGCAATTCCCGTAACTCCGCATCAACTCACGATTCCAGGCCAAGAAAGGAATGACAACTCGACGGACTCTTTTCTGATGCCGATGGTGAAATGAATTTATCGAGGATGATTACGACGTGAATATTTTCCGAATAACGAGGACGGAGGTTCGATTGGAAGAACTGAAATGACCGTAGATAAATACGATTAGTTGCACAGATTCAAAATTAACCCTCTGATCATGACATTTCACAGTCCTGGGACAAAGCTCGTTAAAAGCCCACCCAAGGCTGAGCTTTTAGAATGTGGCACTCGAGCTAATCTCTTTCACACCCCTCATGATTAGTCATTCTACACCAGAATCTCGATTGACCCCCGCTCTCAACTTCCTCTCGCGTGAAAACGTGTCCAAGCGTCCGACTTCAGTTACATGTACACTTGTGTGCATGCAAAATCTTCTTCCCATTTCACGACTCGAGCGCATTTAATTTCGTAATTAATTAATTTTTCAGCAAAATATCCCCAAAATTATGTCGATGCACAAGATTTTTGCATCTTAAATATGCGTCCCGTGATAACGACGTATAAATAAGCGAGCCCGCCTCAAATACAGTATTGAGTGGTCTTGAATCTTTTTCATCTCAAAAGTTACCTCAAAAAATGAGTCTCCCATTAACATTTTTCTCCAACCGGTGTAGAACATCCTACACAATCCACCCCTTACATATCGGACTTGAGTTTGCAACAATTCGTAACTCTCCTGGTAGTCTTGGGTCTCTTTCGTCCCAAAAGTCAGCTCAAAAGATGAAACTTTCCTTCACATTTATAAATCGCCTATCAACGTACTCTCCAACCAATGTGGGACGACCTTAATATGCAAAGTTTCAAACTTCAAACTTAAAATTGTCTGAGATGCATAATGAAGACTTCCTCAGCCTGTACGCAGGCAATTTCACTCGAAGCTGTCCCTGTGATATTCATATCATCAGCCGGAGAATCATTTATGGCTATATTTTTTATAATTCATTTTTAACTTCCCGTGTCCGAATTTTGAAGAAGTCGGCGTTTATGTCGTGTATGACGTCATGGTTTAGATCATCATCGTCGTCAACACGCGGCGTAGATGCGCTCGACTCGGGAGGTAAGTCGGTTTGGTCATCGACAGCGTAATCTCGACTGTTCCTAGGTTTTCATCTTCATTCGACATGGCCCCACGAGAATTTCAGTAGCCATGAAACTCAAATTTCTTTTTTTTATTATAATTTAATAAATTATTATTATTATTATTATTATTATTATTATTATTAAGTCCTTCAATTATTGAGTTTTCACCTAGCTAATTTTTGTTTTGCCAAAATAATTTTAGAAAGAAAATTCTTGTGCCTCATGCGATTAGCTATTGACCTCCTTGAGGTTCAAGTTAGAATTAGAAATATCAAGATCCGGCCCGATATTTCTATTTCATTCAAACTCGAAATCCTATCGTTAGCTTGGCACTGTGCAAAATCCGGCGTGCACTGAATCATCGCGTGCTAAATTTTCAATACAACAGTAAGGATAAAATGGTCGACCTCCGTTTATCCTCATGAGTAGAGGTAGCAAGATAGATTTGGAACCCATACTTTAACTCATATTTCATCGGGTGGATCATAAATAGGTTACCTTAAATTTTGAAAATAAGTTTAAATAGGTGATAAATGAATTACCCAACAACTAATGTCTTAGATGATTGTAGATAAGTCATGAATGGGTTAGTTAATAAGTTTCAAGTGACTTTTTTTATTGTTTTAATTTTTAATTTTTTCAAAATTTTCAAATTTTTGATAATTGTTTTCTTCCTTTCTGTTCCTTTTTTCCCCATGAATCCAATGAGATGGTCACAAGCGAGAGTTGGCAGACCCTTGTTGACACTAGGCACTCGCCAGCGGTTTGAGGACCCTTTCAAGATTCGTCGAATAAAAAATGAAAGTAAGAGAGAAAAGAAAAAAGAGAAAAGAAAAAATATAAAATATTGGAAAATTCTAAAAAAGTAAAAATTTACAAATTCAAAAAGGTAAAGAATATAAAAATTGTCAATTATATTTTATTGCATGAAAATGTTTTAGTAATAATATGTTTTACAAAAAAAAGAAGAAATAAGTCATCCTAAATCTAATTAAATAAGTAATTTAACAATATGAGTCGAAATCTGGTATGAATCAAGAAATTTGCATTGCAACAAAAGAGTCAATTCGAGTCGAGTCATCCATCGATTTGACAGGTCTACTAATGTGCAAGAATCATACCTTCATTAAAAACATCAAGGTTAAGGAGTGGAGCCGCTAAGCATGTTCTTCTTCATTTAGTTGAATGTCATTTCTGCACAGATTTTATCTTCCAATACAGTTTGCTTGAGAATAGGCACGTGAAGGACTTTCAAGCCCAAAAAAGAAAAAAAAAGAAAAAAAAGGGTACTAGGTGAAATTGAAAAAGTGAAAAGTGAAAATGAATTTACTCTCGATTTAATTTCTATGAACCTTTTGTCATTTTCTCTTAGCTTCTGCGGATATCGACTAGCTCATCTTCATGGGCGATATGAAGGATGCAAACTCTACATAAAATCAATGCGTCTGTGATTCCACTCTTGAAACATGCTTCCATTGAAGTCTAGAAACCTACTTCATAAGTGAATTGATTCTATAATCTTATAGAAAATTAAGTGACACATTTATCATCGTCCCGAAAAAGGGACAAATTATTCGAAGTTAAATTGCTACTGTAGGACTGTACTTATTTAGGATTTTGCCTTCATTAAAAAGATGTCATGCTCGATGGAGGGGATAAAGAGTTGGCGTGACTTGTTAGCCACGAAATGCCAAGTGGACGGTACAAATCCAAAATTTAAAAAGAGCAAAAGAAGGCGGAACTCAAAGGAAAGTTCCGTTTCTACTTCCCCCCTACGCACCCTTCTCCCCTACAAAACCCCCCCACCGCCCACTTGCTTTTCCACCGCATTCCTTAAACCCTTCACTTCCACACTTTCTCGACATCACCACCATCTTCTTCTCCTCCTTCCATTGCTTGCCTTCCCGAACCACAAGCAACATTCTCCCAAACCTCTACTGGTGTTTGTCTGTACTTGTAGCTGCACGTCCTCTTCTCTCCGTGAAAGTTCAGCTCCACAATGTGTGGCGGTGCTATCATCGCTGAATTCATACCTCGGAACAGAGGTCGCCGTGTCTCTGCCTCTGACATCTGGCCCGACTCCCTCTTCCTCAAGCCCTCCGACAACCACGACGACTCCCTCTCCCTGAAAGACCCCCACCCCACTTCAGGTACTGCTTCGTCGTTTTCTTGCGGCCGGTTCTTGGTGAAACTTCGAGTTGGGTTCTGATTGGGGAATTTCGTCCAACAGGTGGTGCGCAGGAAGAGAAGGCCCCGAAGAAGCCGAGGAAGAATCTGTACCGTGGGATCCGGCAGCGCCCGTGGGGCAAGTGGGCGGCCGAGATCCGCGACCCAAGGAAGGGCGTCCGGGTCTGGCTCGGGACGTTCAACACCGCCGAGGAGGCCGCGAGGGCTTACGACCGAGAGGCTCGTAAGATCCGCGGCAAGAAGGCCAAGGTCAACTTCCCCAACGAAGACGATGCCTTCTCCACCATCCCGGCTCGCCAGACCCATCACCCCCACGCCCCCACTTACCCTCCTCTGTATCAAGCCAATTGGAACAACAACAGGCCACCGGCCAAAGCTCTGGACCTGGCCTTCGCTTACGACCTGAACCAGACAGGGCATTTCCCCCCGAACGGCTTCACCCCGGTCCACGCCGAGCCCGTGGTCATAACCAGCGAAGAGATCTCCGGGTCGGGTTCGGAGGAAACGCACGCATCGTCGACGGCCGCGCTGGGCGCCAATTACGGCGGTGAAGTAAAGGTGAAGGAGGAGGTGGGGGGGAAGAAAGAGGAGGAAGAGGAGAGCGAGGTGCAGAAGCTGTCGGAGGAGCTCATGGCCTTCGAGAGCTACATGAAGTTCTACCAGATTCCCTACCTCGACGGCCAGTCGACCGCCGCGCCGCCGAACCCCGCTCAGGATAGCGTCGTGGGCGAGCTCTGGAGCTTCGACGACGTCGAAGGCGACGGCGCCAGCGCCGTTAGCGCCGTCACCTCGGCCGCTATCTAACTACGTCGTTTGGTTGGGGCGGAGTGGGGGAGGTCTCTTAGATTTTCTTTCTTTTTTCCTTAATTTTTGCCTTTAATTCGGGATATTTCCTTTTTCTTTCCTTTATATTTCGAATATTATGATGAACCGGGTGTAATTTCGGGTGGGGCGGGCCGTGGCGTGCGTTGATCTGGTCGGGGGGATCGACGGTCGTGGTTACTGATCAGCAGAAGACTCTTTTTTGTTGTCCACAAATGTAAACCTTCTGTAAT
Source organism: Melaleuca alternifolia (assembly GCA_019926035.1). Classification (NCBI taxonomy): domain Eukaryota; kingdom Viridiplantae; phylum Streptophyta; class Magnoliopsida; order Myrtales; family Myrtaceae; genus Melaleuca; species Melaleuca alternifolia. The sequence continues at coordinate 755,655 of JAGKPW010000400.1, read as the reverse complement.
AAAATTTGTGATTAGAATCCATAAGCTATTTCGTCGTGGAAAGCTAACTTTCATTTTTCTCGAAATGAATTTCATGTTTTACTCAATTAATTAATTGATTATTTATTTTTGTAGTTATCAGCCGAGATGAGCAGTTAAAAAAAAGAACAATAAGAAAAGGAAGGCAGAAAGGAAAAAAAAAGCTGGAGAATATAGAGTGAGGGGGCAAAAGGGCCGAATTCGGGGCGACTTGGGTCCGAAACCGAAAAGGGTCGGGTGACGTCGAATTCCCCGCCGATGAGAAACAGGATGCGGCCGCTGATTTTTCGGCAGTCTGACGCGGCGGCGGGGGTTGGTTGGCGACTTTTAACGCCCCGGGTTGCGGCTCATCTCGGTGGGCGCACGCTGGTTTTGCAGGGACGGTCCGGCACCCGCACGTGCGCGTGCGCGTGCGCGTGCTTTTAATTCGAGGTTTATTTATTTGTTTATAGTTTTGGTCTGCATCAAGGTTTGAACGCCGCCTTTTGGGGTTTTGTACTGCAATGTTCGTAGTTGCATTTGTTTGTACTGCCACGATATGGAATGATCTTTTGTCTTACGTCGTACACTTTTTTTGCTCACGTGCCGCGCGCGTGGTGTTCTTTGAACGAAAGTCAAGACGGAAAAATGCACGGATGTTCGTGGTTATAATTAAAACCGATAATACTTAAAAAAAAAATTTAAGCATTTCTGAAATTGATGATATATGAAGTCAGGGAAGGAGCGAAGACTACTATTTTCATGAATCCCGGTGGATACGCAGAAGCGATAGAGATTAAAGTTCCATTCGTTTCGTAAAAAATAATTTTTAGGAAAATTATTTTCGAATTTTTCGACGTTTATTTCACGAAAAATAAAAAAATCAATAAAAATATTTTCTACCAATGAAAAAAATACCTTCAAAAGTAGGGAAAATATTTTCCACTCCGTCTTCTTTGTTTATTTTTAAGTATCACGGCCTCTAACAGTGTGTCGACGGCCTTTGATAGACTCTAGAGGCGAGCTCGAGGTTTGCCTTGGATTAGCAAGTTCATGGCCTCTGGTGGCAAGCCGAGATCTTGTGGAAGCCTGACAAGACTTGTGGCCGGCGACTTGTCAATGTATAATAAAAAAAAATTATTTTTTTAATAATTTTCTTTAAGTCTCAAACGAAGATCCGAAAATATTATAATTTTACAAGAAAAATAATTTCATGAAAATATTTTTTTCCCAAAAGCTATATTTTTCTATGAAATGAACGGGGTCTAAAGACAAAGATATAATTATTATTAACTAATATTTTCTTTCCCGTAAGTAATTGTAAAGACGAATTGAAATATTAACCTTATAATATGAAAATAATAGAAAAATCCCCTAATAATAGTGTAGATAGAAGAAATTTTTTTGGCGCGAACATCTTTTTTACAGTAATTGTGGACTAGAAAGTTCATAAGACCATCTTTCGTTAAAATAGTCAGAAACAAATACAATCCGATCTTAACTTTGCTTCGATGGCGAACGCCTACATCTTTGGTATCAGGCAAAAGCATTGCCAGAAGCTGTCTGTTTTCCTTTAGTTGCTTTAGTACTTTCTTTAGGGGGGCCTATTTCCACACCGTCCTTGGCTACGTACACACCTTTTATTATCAACGGACCAAAATGACCTTCTATATTATAAGGCCATATTGATCACCCGTTCATCCTAATTTTCTCTCCCTTCTCTTTTCTTCACCTTCTATGTTTAGTCATTAACTTGTTAAAACATCCCCTTTGGTCTGTAGACTCTTACTTTGCCTTTCTCCTTTGCCTCGGCTTGCTCCACCTGTCGCCTGGCCCGATGCCCCATTCTCTATGAAGACGATTCCCTCTATTCGGGATAGGTCGTGACATCCGATATTTTATGGACCAAACTCACGACCTTGAAAATATTACATGATTTAATTGATCGTAATTTAAAAAAATAAGATGAGAGAAGCAGTGGGGATAATGTGAGACAAAATACGAGAGAGAGAGAGATAGTATGCTTAATCATCGATTAATTGTTTTCGAAGCCAATGATGTTTTAGTCTGTTAACAATAAAAGTATAATGTGAAGAATACAGATGTGAAGAATACATGAAAGCAGGTGGCCCATTCAGGCCCGCTTCAGAAACTAATCGGGCTCAGACGGCGATCGTCCAGCCAGTCGGAATCGAAAGCTCATTGGGAAGGCCCATAATATTAAGCCCAATGAAAAGTCTGATCCAGGCCCAACCCGACAGAAGCGATCGAAGCCCCAACTCCAAACCAAGCCCTAGGGCAAAACGCCATTTTGTTGGGGGGACGACGAAGTATAAAACCCTAGACTTGGCCGAAACCTCCATCTTCGGCTGCGGCAGCTCAGGGAGGGCGAGAGAGATCGGCGGAGGGAGAGAGATGGTGTCGCTGAAGCTCCAGAAGCGTCTTGCGGCCAGCGTGCTGAAGTGTGGCAGAGGGAAGGTGTGGCTCGACCCCAATGAAGTCAACGAGATCTCCATGGCCAACTCCCGTACGCCTCTCTTCGCCTTCTTCCTTTCGTTCTTCTCTCTTGGTGGTTTCCTGCCGGAAGCTTATCAGCTTTCGAGCTTTGTTTGCTGGTTGTATTAGCTAAGGGAACCGAAAAGCTTAGTGGGTTAGGAGGCTGAATCATGTTGGGGGTTGAATTGCTTAAATATCACTTCGTCGTCGATTTGCCGGATGTCGCTTGGTTGCTCTTCTCGACTTTTATGCTATCCTTGTTCGAACTGGTTAGGCGCGTGGTGGTCTTACGGCGGTCACTTGTCACAAATCGGGCCTTTTACGATTTTTTTCACGAGGGGAAATTGAGCTGCTTGATACGGATTAGTGGGAGGTTGCCGTTTCATAGTTGAGCCGAGCTCTCGAGTGTGTTGTTTGCCGATAAGAAAGATTTAGAATGTGAGAAAATGATATCTTTCAGTTTCTTTTCGGATGGGCTTTTGTTTGGGGACTATGATTAGATTGCGTGAGATAGGCTATTGAATCACATTTTGGCCCCCGGAGTATCATGGGGATGTAAATGACAAGACATTGGGACTTTTTCCCAAGTAGCATATGTCTTGTTCGTAAAGCTTGATCTTACCCTACTGTTTCATTTGCCACATGATGGCAATTTAGTTCTATTTGATGGTCAATTTTAGCATCTGATAGGGGATGGGCAAAGGCCGCCTTTTCGTGTTCTAAGCGAATTTCGTGTTTTGGTGCTTCTTGTTGTGAACTCTGGGGCAAGTCCTATATCTTCAACTTTTTCTGTTCATTGACTTATGCGATACTTTTTCTATGTCATCACTTGCTCCAGTTACTTCTCTCTTAATGTTTTCTCGAGTCCGTTAGTTGTGAACACCCCTATCATCGTATTATCGTTTCTTTATTGGAATCTGTTACTTTTAGTAACTGCGTTTTATCTGATATTACGAGCTTGTGTGTGCAGGGCTAAATATCAGGAAGCTGGTCAAGGATGGGTTTATCATTAGAAAGCCAACAAAGATCCACTCTCGCTCTCGTGCTCGGCGAATGAAGGAGGCCAAGAGAAAGGGCCGTCACTCTGGATATGGTAATTTTACTTCAATCATCAACTTGAATGTGAATATTTGACCGATATGAACAATCATTACAGACCAAACAGAGGTCTCTCTATTTTCGTAGTTCTTGTTTTGACTGAGTAATGTTGTCTTCCAGGTAAACGCAAGGGTACAAGGGAGGCCAGGCTACCAACCAAAATCCTCTGGATGAGGAGGATGCGTGTCTTGAGGCGCTTACTCCGCAAGTACAGAGAATCTAAGAAAATTGACAAGCACATGTACCATGATATGTACATGAGGGTGAAGGGTAATGTGTTCAAAAACAAGCGTGTGCTGATGGAAAGCATTCATAAGTCTAAGGCTGAGAAAGCAAGAGAGAAAACCCTATCCGACCAGTTTGAGGCCAAGAGGGCTAAGAATAAGGCAAGCAGAGAGAGAAAATTTGCAAGGAGGGAGGAAAGATTGGCCCAGGTGGGTTTCAAAGCTGAATCATTTGGTTTTTTTATGTGAAGAAGTCCGTGTCCAGTGGTGAAACGATTTTTTAGTTTACTCAGTTACTCATTGGATGAGCGCTTCTCTATCGTTGTATTTTGAATTGGTATTTTGCAACCTCTGTGGTTTGATTGTGCCATTTTTACAGTAATGTATCGTCTTAATTTGCAGTTTAGCATCCCGTGGTTTTCTGATGGTTTTTCCTTAAATTTGTTCAGGGACCTGGAGAGAAGCCAGCACCACCTGCGGCTGCACCTGTTGCTGAGTAAGTGTAATTTTTTTTTGTGCATGCTTGTGCGATCAGGTCGTCTCCTTCAAAATTGATTAGGGAACCTTTTCTCTTTGGCATGCAGAGTTCCCAAGAAGGCGAAGAAGTGAGATCCATGATGAGCAGAGGTGTAGTAGGTGAAAGTTAGTGGATCGATGCTGGTTTAAGTGATCTTGTTAGATCAATTTTGTTGATTGACTACCCTTTGTTTTCTATAAAGTTGTTACTTTATATAGCAGAAGAAAGAGGATTATGAAAATCCAGGAACAATGTTGGAATTTGTTTCTTAATTCAGTGGCTTTGTATTTTGTTCTTCTCTTGTCGTATTGTTGCATGAGGTGGCTATGCACAGCCTTTACTAATTGGGTAAGTCTCCACACTGCCATCGGTGCTTTGTGCAAACTATAATTTCTGATGCTGCTGGTTCTGTGAGGTCCCTACCGTTATTATCAACTTGGATGAACCTAAGTCCGGTGTACTTGTTTTATATATGTGCGTATATGTTTATATGAAATGTGGGTTAGACGATATTGACCAAGAGCTAAATGTGTTAAACCCATACATGAACTTATTGAGATTTTTTTTTTCGGTCGGTGCTGTTCTATATGTATTTGGTCAAATCAAAGATGGGACACCCTCATAAAATTGTTCACTTTGGGCACCCGACCTCATAGTTTGTTCGTTGGTATTCATCCGATCACATTGAGGAGGTTCCTCAACCATAGACGAGCATACTGATGCCTAAAGTAAGCTCTCTCTGTCCTAGCATATGATCCAGCGCTCACATTAGATAATAGCTTACCTCAGATTTCATGCATCCAGTTTGATAGATCAGTAATCTTTGATATCCATATCAGTATAGGAAATCCCGACTTGTAAGGCATCAGTAATATTGTCATGGCATATTAGAGAGAAAGACATACAATCAGTAAAGCAATTATGCCAATTTCCACCTGCTGTAGTGAGGTTAAAACTCAACAGGTACCGCATGTTTAAGTGAGGCAACTGTGCTAAAAATGATTAGTTCTACAGTTCTGTGACGAATAAACTAAGGTTGCTTTTGATTTGTTTGTAAGTACAAAGACTTATTTATGCATATATACAACTGCTAAAAAGTGAATAACCCACTAAGCGAGAGCTCTCAATCTCTCGGCAGACTCGGGCAGATATAATTTTATGTCAAAGATGGTTATGAGATAGAACTTCCTTTTTTTTTCAGGCATTGAAAATTCAGGGTTTAGGCCTCCATTATTACTTCTGTAAACTGCTTGTGTCAATAATACAAACCTATTGAGAAGCAGAGATGAGGAGATCCTTATCAACTGCTCGTGTAACTAGTAAGATGCTACACAAGCTTGAGACCAATTGATAGAATCCCGCCCAATAATAAAGTTCTTAAATGTTTATAATCCTGTAAGCCCTCGATCCTTCATAGGGGCAAACAAAAATGCCAGATAAAAGTTCGAATACTAGCTAATCATCCATTAGCTAAGAATGCCAATTGTCTTGAGAATCTATCGTTCTTTTCAGTCAATTGGTCCAATCATTTTCTCAGGTACAACAAGATTGTCAAACTCTTTGCTTGTGAGGACCCCAAGTTTCAGAGCAGCTTCCTGAGAAAAGGAGAAAAAGAAAAAGTATACTTTGAGGTAGAATCAAACAACTAATACATTTACCAAATGAGAAACAAATAGGCTACACCACATTAATGACAGGCAGCGTTGCACTCTTTTTACCACCCCATATTTGGAATCACCCCATGGCACCTATTCCCAAGATTACAGAGGATACTTCCTCAGAAAGACATGCCACCCCTAGTCAGCTAACAAGTTTGCAGCCCATTAGCCAACCCAAGGTTGGCGATAAGCATATCTTCTTGACAAAAAAAACACCACACTCTGGGGCCTGTCTCCCAAGCCGGCCAAATGTATTCTCTTCTTCCATGAGTTATGGAAATAATTAGATGCAATGCAACTCATGCCGTGGTTAAAAATTCAACAATAGACATGTGAAATTAACTACATTTTCACCACCCTAGGTTTAAAAATGCACCGTGTTAGTCTAATAGAAACTATGAAAGGAATGAAAAGTTACAATACTCTAAACAATGTGAATAATTTAGTTGAAGGCTCATTTTCCTCAGAGCTCAAGCTTCGAAAAATTTATGCATAAACAATTTGTACTTGCACCAAACAAATTCAAGCAAAAAAATTGGCATCTCTTTTCATTTAACAATCTTTCTATTTTCTAAGTCAATGATTATATAACTACAACAGAATCACAATGTGCTTTACCAAAAAAAAAAAAAAAATACCAGAATCACAATGTAAATATCCAACTACACCAAATATAGCTATATAAGTGTGGAAGGATACTAGCCGATCAGCTTGGGTTTGGTTGGTAAATCAAGGTCGAAAAAACACTAGGTTTAATGAGCTTCCACAAAACAAAACTATATTGAAAAGCCTGAAGGTTCAGTCAGATCTTCTTCTTTTTTCCCTCCGCAACCTTACTGTTAGCATAAAGACTTACAGCCAAGCTGACTGTACATGCTTTCATTGAAGTCTACAACGTAATTAACATAAGTAAACATAGAATCAAGGAAATCACCTTCAAAGTAGATCCCTCTTTGTGGGCTTTCTTCGCAACTGCAGCAGCATTATCATACCCAATTTTCTGGAAAGAGCAGGATTGTTTGCTTTAAGAAAACTTCTTCTTGTTTTTTTTTAGATATAAAAAAATGTTCAGAATAGATATAATGAAAGTTACAATTAAATTAAGCAAGAGGTCAGACACTTACGGGGTTCAGGGATGTGACAAGCATTAATGACTGCAAGGGCCACAGTTTCATCCCCCATCAAGAACAAATAATCAGCTTCAGATTCTAATCAGCCAGAAATTTTAACCATATACTATAAAAAGTAGCACAGCTGACCTCATGCAGTAACTTTGAAATTCTTTCCCTGTTAGCTTGAATTCCTTGGACGCAATTCTTGTTAAAGGAAGAACAGGCATCCCCCAATAGTCTTAGCGACTACAGGTGAAGAGAGCAAAAATTCAAGATGAGTAAATTTGGTGACGTAGGAAATATTAAATATAAACCACAACATTAACAAAAGGTTGAGCATTGGTAAATAACAAACTCATGGAAGCTAATGATGTAGGTAAAAAGTTACTGCGCTATGTTATTAAAAGATTATCTTCACTTCATCACGTGGAGTCATTGAAAACTAGTTTATTTTCATTTGTATGCCTAACTGCATTTTGCCTATTATGCTCATGTAAATTGAATTTCCAAAACTTCCAAACATAATCAAACTAAGTGCTACACACATTTTGAGAGGTTTCAAGGCTGTGGCAATCATATAGAACAAAGCAGCGTTGCTGCTCCATTATATGGCTCATAAATCAAGAACATACACATTATACAATAACAAAAGGCAAGACGAGGAGCGCACTTGTAAGAGACCACTAGCAATCATTGGCTTGAAAACATTCAGCTCGAAATGGCCATTTGATCCGCCCACTGTAACGGCTACATGATTTCCCATAACCTGCGAAATATGTTTTGATTATTTTTCATTGCAGCGGACACTCCTTGACTCTGTAACTTCAAAGATAATTACATAAAACTCTAGCATATGTTACTTCAATTTGGCTTGAGAGAGATTGGAATAGAAGATAAAATTCTTACCCGTGCACAGACCATGGTAAGAGCCTCGCATTGAGTAGGGTTGACCTTTCCCTGCAATAATAGGTTCAGCGAAGTGATGTCAAGCAGCTTTCTCAACTTAAGGTTCTTAAACCAAAGCTACTTGTTGTCTCAATTATAACTTCCAATAACATAAATACCGGCATAATACTGCTGCCAGGCTCATTTTCTGGAAGAATAAGTTCCCCAAGGCCACAACGGGGACCACTGTATAAAGGACCAAAAATGTGAACAAAATATAACAAAAAAGGAATGAAAATGATAGAAAGTTATAACTCCTGCTCTGGTGGTGAACTGACCTTCCCAAAAAACGAATGTCATTAGCAATCTTCATGAGAGAAGTAGCTAATGTGTTAAGGGCACCACTTGTCTCCACAAAAGCATCATGTGCAGCCTGGTAAGCACATGGAGAAGGATTTATATTGCTCACTTAGTTATTTCCCTCCTTCACGAAAGAGAGGACAAAAGTGTAAAGAACAAGGTTTAGCTAACAAAAGCATTACCAAGGCTTCAAACTTGTTTTCTGCAGTGATAAATGGTAAATTAGTTTCCTCAGCTACTGCTGCAGCTATCTTTGCATCAAATCTACAATAGAGTCCCATCAATTGGTCATGCGTTGAAGAAAAGACCCTAACTGTCAATATGTCTAGAATAACTAGAGTATGACGCCTTGAAACATATCTTGGGATAAAACAACCTCAAACAACCTCAAACAATCTATCTACAATCGGCCATGTCATGCTTCCTCCGAAAAGGTTTCATGTTAGGCAGTCAGCCTGAGTTGCTAAAGTTATGATTGAGTCAGCAGGACGCTAACAGGTAATATTTTGACGGGAACCAGGAATACAAAGCAGAGCCATGACCATTACATCATGGGCAGCACACATTGAGGTGAAATTGAAGTTATTATGTCAGGATGAACCTACCCTTTCTTTGTATTCAGACCGGTACCTACAGCAGTACCACCTTGTGCAAGCTGCTCAAACCCCAGCTGTCAGAACTCAGAACTCTGAAAAGAAGGAACATCGAGAGCAAGAAAATATGTATCTCCTACAAACCTGGTACAGACGAGGTAGAGTGAAGTTGACCCGATCAATTCCATACTTAACCTGCAATAGAAACATGCCGGATGAATCGCATCCTCTATGTTGCCATGTAATATATCATGCTTTTGTACAACCACAAATATAAGCAATTAATTTTCCAATTTTTTGGTTGCCAATAAATACAGAAGTCGCTGTATCCACCAGTTAGTAATCAAGCAGGCATCGAAGTTCAGACATAATAGACTAGAACTAAGCATGCAGGGTTTGGAACTTAATATCTCTGCGCTTCCTGAAGTGCACACTTTAATTTGTGCTACCACTAGCCTACAGCAGAAAGAAAAGCTTACTTGGGTACAATAGCCACTAAACTCTTGCCCCAGAGTCAAAGGTGTTGCATCTTGAGTGTGAGTTCGTCCAATTTTGACAATATCCTTAAATTCAGTGGACTGTTGAGGCAAAAAAACAAGGTGATCCAAATGATTTTTACAGAGGTAAATATTGCAAATTCCATGATCATGCACTAGCATCATCTTTAAGAAAATGAAGTCTCTGGAGAAAACAGGCGCAAGCACTATTAGTGAAATGCACAAATAGCCCAATGCACATGTACATCAAACAAAAGTGCAGTGAATGAGAGTTTGGATTCAGAATAGTCACTTTAATTAGAATCCATTGAAGCAAGGAACAACATGACCTTAAGAAAGGTCAATGTCACTGCACATGAATAAGCACTACATAACCGATGAGCCCAAGCATTGAACTCACGAAGCTCGTCCTACGAGTATGCCTCATGTTGCTTAGGATATTGAATAAGAGAAGGAAAAAAGTCCAAAAAAACACAAGATTTTTCACAATGTGAGATAGTGCATATGGCCCCTCCTTCGCACAATCTTATGTATGAGCATAAGTTGGAAATTCTTTGAAAAGAATTGGCATCGACAATCTGGGAGATCCGAAACAAAGGTATAAAATTAAATAAGCAGAACAATAAGTTTATTTGAAGATTGAAGGTGTCATGTACAAAAAGGGCCAAAATAATTTTGAATGGTGAAACATCCAGGGCGGAAAGAAAGAAAGCTGCATTATCATAGAATATTTCTACTTCCTTTGAAGCAAAGATAACGAATGATGTAAACGCAAAGGGAGCACTTCAACAATCATGATATAATTGGTTTAGGTCTTAACGAATAACAAACCTTTGAGTGAAGAGAATTATGCAGGTTCCGAAGACTTGGCAATAATCTTGAATTTATTTCCATTGCAGCTGCAATATGCATCACCTACAATATGGGAAATACAGTTATGCATTAATTTGCTTAATAACTTACTTTATAGCTCTTTTCTCTTACAAATGATATAGAGTTCACATCAATACATGCCCCGGATCAGATCCCTTTTAGGCTTAAAAAAGTGAGAAGAAAATGGTCATAGATGACAATTTGCATCAAGTGAAGGAGGAAATTCAGGTGATGAAGAAAACAAAAAGCTTACAGTTGGGAAAGTGTCGTTAGAAGATTGAGATCGGTTCACATGGTCATTTGGGTGCACAAACTTTTCTCCACGCTTATGGCCAAGAATCTCAGCTGCTCTGTTTGCAATCACCTACAATGGCCCATATATTTAAAAAAAACTAAATGATTAGGAAAACATAATCATCTAGTAATTACCACCATCCCTCTTACACATTCACATGAAATAAAAAATCAAACCGCCCTCATCCCCTATAAAAGAAAATTCCAAATCCGACACTTCGGAGTTACATAAGGATCGTGGCGAGACCCATGATTCTCGCTTGCAAAATGGAAAAAAGTTAGCAACCCAAAAAAGAATGATGGCAACAAGACTTCAGTGGCAATCTGCATGAGCATTAGCATATTGTACCAAAATGCACAAGGCCTTAGAAGCCTTGTTGCATCATATAACTGCACTCACCTCATTGGCATTCATGTTACTCTGAGTGCCACTGCCAGTCTGCCATATGACAAGGGGAAAATGATCATTTAATTTTCCCTCAGCTACTTCTTGAGCGGCTTGCATTATGGCTTTTCCAATGGAAGGATCAAGACCATAATCCATGTTAACCTGAGAATTGTAGCAATGACACAATCAACAATCTTCCGCAATGTGTTTTTGAAGTAGATATGGCATACAATACTGCTGAAAATTAAAAAGGCTCATGGGGTTTGGATAATACATCCCGCCTCATAAAAGTTTCAAGTTATTTTACTGGATAATACAGCTTCAAAGTTCAAAACATTATTTATCAGATATGAGAATGCCATTTTCTTTTATGTGATTATATCTTATTCTTCAAAATGTAGGATACTAAGAAGATAAAGTAACATAGAGATTCAAAGCACTCCAATTCATATTGCGGTAACTATTGGACATTATTAATAGGATTGAATTAAGATAAGACTTAATCTAATCACTAGCATCTGAATGGTATGACAGTTTGGACACAAAACGATGACGGCCTAGAATCACGAGTCCATTTGTATAAATCAACGATACGATACAAGTAATCCTGAAATGAACCCACGAAAAGCCAAAAAGATATCAGGAGCAGAAAATGACCTTGGCAGCACACTTCTTAAGGATGCCGAAAGCTCGAATAATTGGCTCAGGCATCCGCTCGTGCTCACCTCCGATGTCGAAGTTCTGTAGCGATCTTTGTGTTTGCGCTCCCCACAATCTAACGAAATTCAACAGCCCGTCACTTTTCAAGCAATTAGAGCAGCCGCATGGATGCCCCGCTTCATCCATTCTGGCGTGTGCATATAAATATGTGCTTCACCCAACAATCAAAAGATATCATTATAGCATTGTGTAGAGATAGCAACATGAAGGGAAAGAGACGAACTTGTCCGAGGGAACAAGGATGGGTCCGAACGTGTCTCTCTCCTCCCGGAAAGCAGTCGGGTACGATCTCCAACTAGCGGAGTAACGCAAAGCACCCACGAGCTGCGGAGGCTTCACTGATCCGTTGCTGGACACGACGTAAGTCGGCATTTCTGCTTCCTCCTCGATCCCGCAATCTGTAACCAAACCATTCCACATCGGCGGCATCCAACATACTCGTATGAGATTTTCACATGACGCGCAACGAGAGAGAGAGAGAGAGAGAGAGAGAGAAAGAGAGAGAGAACCTGAGCAGTGGCGGGAGGAGTCAGAAGCTTGCAATTCCTAGTATTACCAAAGTAAGCGATAATTCTTGCATCGAGTGAACTGCGTTAGTAATATATACTCATATTTTCTACGTCTCCTACAATCCGGGATTCTTAATAAAACTTTTTTTCTCCCGTACATATAGGAAAAAATCGTATTTTTTTAGAGTTGACTAAATTATACAAGTATGAAACCCTTATTGTATTTGTGAGCGGCAAGATATTTGGACTTTATGTAATTGATTGATGATGTGAGATGTGAAGAGTCATTTTATATGATATGATCAATTTTATTTCATATTGGCTTTGCAAATATAATATTTTAGTGATTTTTTTATATAGTGCCAATAATTTTTACATAGAATGAACTATGTCAGTAAATATGCTCATATTGTCTATGTCTCCTACATCTGGGATTTTTAATAAAAAATTTTTTTATCCCATACATACAGAAAAAATCTTATTTTTTAGAGTTGACTAAATTATACAAGTATGAAACCCTTATTGTATTTATGAGCGGCATAATAATTTGACTTTTGGTTGATGAGGTAAGCCGTGAAGAGTTTTTATATGATATGATCACTTTTATTTCATACTGACTTTACAAATATAATATTTTAGTGATTTTTTATGTAGTGCTGATAATTCTTACATGGAATGAACCGTATCAGTAAATATACTCATATTTTTTACGTCTCCTACATCTGGTTATTTCTATAAAACTCTTTTGTCCTATACATATGGAAAAAGAAATCTTGTATTTTAGAGCTGACTAAATTATAAAAGCATGAAACCCTTATTGTAATTATGAGCGGCAAAATATATTGACTTTTGGTTGATGATGTAAGATGTGAAGTCATTTTATATGATATGATCATTTTTATTTCATATTGACTTTACAAATATAATATTTTAGTGATTTTTTAGATAGTGCAAAGATTAGTAACTAGATTCAATGACTAAGCGTGCGCATGATTCGATTTCAATGACTAAATTGAGTTCTGATCTATTCCAGAATGAGTTTCTAAGGAAGAAAAACGCATTTGATAAGGAAAATTTTTTTCACCGGTACCCACCTGTGGGTAGTCTAGCTGATTAGGGCGAACTTAGATTTCGTTGAGGTCTTGGGTTCGATTCCCTAGGGAAGTGCCTATGATTTAAGTGGGGGGCCATGGCGGTGGTTCCTGTGCTAGTCTCTCCCGAGGAATAGTCAAGGTGCGCGCAAGCTGGTCCGGACACTTCGGTTACAAAAAAAAACAATTTCTTCACTGGAAACAGAAATCCGTTTGATAATGAAAATAAAAATATTTCTGTTTCTGTTTATATTTCATTTTAAAATAGATTTTTTGTTTTGGAGTTTGCAAGATTTTCATTCATATAAATTTTAAATGATCATTATTTAGTAAACAAATTTGGTAAATTTCATCACATTTTCTATTGTTGTGTAACTCCAAATTCACTTTAGACGCATTAATCTTCTCGTTGGAAGTGGTACTTGCGAAATAGGAATAGATTTCAACCTAAAATAACCCCTTTAGAAAAAATAAAAATTCCTCCGGTCTAATCCTCCATTGTCTAAAATGTCCATCATCTAATTAGTGGTCAGAGACAAATGATAAGCCTCTTATGCATAAGAAATCCGATCTCATCTAACAAAAGAAAGAGACCCAAGAAGGAATACCATTTGAGATAAGAAATCCTCAAATACAAAATAATGAAAATACATTACAAAAGTCGAGATGGGAAAATGGAAGATGGTGATAAGGAGGATCGACAACTCGATGAGCCATCGAGTGACATTCTCAAAGCGAAGGAGTGGGTTGCTCAAGAAAGCAAGAGAGCTCTCGATTCTATGCGATGCTAAGGTTGGGCTCATTATTTTCTCTAGGATTGGCAAGCTCTATGAATATGCAAGCACTAGGTTAGATATCATCATCATCATCATCATCATCATCTCTCTCTCTCTTTCTCTCTCTCTCTCTCATCTTGATCCCCTAAATGAGTTGTAATTTTGTTATGCGTACTTTTTTTTCTTGCTTTTGGCACTCACATATTTGCTTTGTTAGCTATTTTTTAGCCGTCTTTCTTTTCCCCAAGTATTGTTTAATTAACAATGAATTGGTGTTAATAGTTGGACTATTAATTATCGACAACAATGCGATTACATTGCGCAAATTCATTTGATTTTGCCTTTCCTTCCTTCACATGCATATACCTAATAACATTTATTCTAATTTTGAATGCTTACATCTTCCTGGTTGTATTGCTTCTTTGCCCGAGAATTAATTAAGAATGGTTTGGCTGGCAAACATAGTGCTAATGATTATTCCTGCTTTCATCTTCTTCTTGTATTTCGAGAAGAAAAATGAAGGGGTCACTTCAGTCAATTGGCATAAAAATAGCGTCTTCTTTCGGTATCCCTTCAAAAGACATATCATTCATAACTAAGACCAAGGTAATCCATGTCAATTCCCTTTACATGATTTGCCTTAAGTTGCATCAATTGTGTGTAAGGTGTGCAGTTCAATAAAAAAATTCTTAATTTCTCATTCTAGAACAAAAACAACAAATTTTTTACTTTCGAAATGTGAAAAAAAATTTCAATTGTGTGGATGGTGTGCCATCCGTTGGTAGCACATGCCTCTCCCATGCAATAATATGAAATGTGAGCTTTAGAATTTCTATTGTCTTGTTCTCAATCATCATATTTATTTATATTAAGCAAATTATGTTTGATAATATTCCCTCAAGAACATCCCAAGGGCTAAACTAATTTTTTAATGGAGAACCTGCAAGTCTAGTCAGATGTGGCAAACTGCCTCGAAATTGGAGACCTTCAAGTTCAACAACAAAGTTCACTTAAGTCTCTCCCATAAGGGTGTCACGATGTACCTGAACCTCTCGGGAAATGGGACAATATTTGGTAGGTTTAGGGGTATTGCTCGTAAAGAGACCCAAATTGGCATCCCTAAAAATTGGCTTAAAAACAATGTTTAATTGTAATCTGATTCGATTCATTAATTTTGAGCTCAGACTCTCCCAAGCCTAAACCTCACGTAATGTTTATGCGTTTTGATTTTTAAAGTTGTTTAACAACCTAAGTATGTTTAGAAGTTGCAACTAGCCTGTTGGAGTCAGTTAGAAACCGATCGAGACGTGAGAACATCATCTCGATTTCTATGAAACCAGAGATACTAAGGTCGGGGGACTTGTTTACACTAATGTTTCCATTAGCGTTATTTTGGTACCTTACTAGTTGATTACTTAATTCAAAGTGGTCATTCGCTCTTACTCCTCATTTAAGGTCCTAAAAGATAATTCAAAGTTACTAAGTGTCCACACAATTGTTTTTATGAACATTTTCATGCAAATCTAAGTTTAGGTTAAAGTAATCTAGAAAAGCAATTGATAAGCAATTGATAAGCAATTTATTGAAGGATTGGGCGAGAAATTATCACTAAGGTATTGAAATACAATGCAGTAATAAACACCCAAATAATTAAATACGACTACTTAATGACAAAAATGTAAAACCTATAACTTGTCAAATAATTAGTAATACACGGCCTTGTTATAAGTCTCGAGACATGATTTTTCAAAAGCTCGCTATTTAAAGATCAGGTGAACTTAAACCTGATAAATTAATTCACGTGAAGTCTTAGACTAGACTATCCTAATCATTCATTAAACGAAGCGACGCTAAGTCTAAATAGAATTTATTAGACTAAGCATATGCAAGTTGATTCATATATATATATATATATATATATATATATATATCTAAGTTAGTATAACCCTAATGAACTTAGGCCAAACCTTTACAAAATTTAGACTGTCATATACATTAGTCTACACCATCAATTCTACGAGTGCCACCTCTTTAGTCATTGTCGCCATGCCACCACTTAACATGCACCGATTTCAGCATTCAAACTCTTAGTCAAATAATCCACGATATGCAAATAATTGAAATACGATATTCACAACATTCACGTCAATTTGATCGAATTACCCTAAGACCGACCTCAAACTCAAATGTACAATTGATATCTACCAAATCATGCATCGAGTCTAATCATACAACTAAACATCTATATGTAAGTAAGACATGCGATCAAGCTAAGAAGCATTAGGGAAAAAAAAACACTTAGTTGTTTATTGATGACAACTTTTTCAATTTTTCCTAAAAAAAGGTGTTAATTAATTAAAATAGATATCCTGATGCTAGGATTTGATTTTTAGGGCAAGGCTGGCCTTCCTACACAAGACTTCAGTTTTTTAATTTTCAGAATTTTTTAAATAAAAATACTATTTTATTAGTAAAATATTATAATATTTTCTAAATTAAAAAAAGGGACCCAAGTTGGGATTGGAACCGGCCCGGGTCTTGGGCTGGGCTTTCTGAAAGGAAATACTATTTTCTTAATTTTGGAATTTTTAATTAAAAATATTTATTTACTAATTTTTTGGTAAATTAGTAAATATTCATTTTTTATTTTTTCGAATTTTTTGGTCCTTCCCCCAAAATTTCCTCCGAGTCCTTCAGCCCCTCTTTTTCTATTTTCTTAGTTTTTAATTTATTTACAAAGAAACATTTCAGAAAATAAAAAGAATTTCGAATTTTAATTAGTAATAATACTTTCAAAAATTGAGTTAAAAATGACTTATGTGTCTAACACAACACAGGGTGCAAAACTAAGTGCAAAACTAACAAGTAAGGTGGTCTCGATGAGAGCAAAACTAAGTGCAAGCAGCAGGATTCGCCAATAAGTAGGCCTCCACAGCCCTGTACAACTCCATTGCTCTGTCCTTACTGGCTTCTATATCCTCATCTCTGAACTCGATGTCTCGGTCCCAACAATAGTCACTTGACATCCTACAGATGGACCCGCCATTGCCATCGTCGACGAACTCGACCTCGTACACCACAGACTGCAGGTCGTCGCTGAGTATGTCCCCTTCGATCAGAGTATACTTGCAGCGGAAGTGGTCCGCATCCAGCTCATCGATCCGATGCTTTGCATATTTAAGCAAAGCTCTCTATATAACAAGTAAAAGGCGGGTAACCCCCTTTTTATACCAAACGACAACTTGGGGGTTGGTGAAGGGACGAAATTAATTAGAAAATGAGGAGAACTTTGAAGGCAAACCTTGAGAGAAGTTGGTTTGCTTGACACTTCCAACACGTCCGTCACCTTGGATCAGATCAATGCTTTTGATGTACTGAGGCGTGAGCTTAGGGAACAGTACGTGGGAATCAAGCATCAAGGCTTTGAAGAGACGGTCCGGAGCAACTGGTGATTCTAGCTCTTGCGCAAAAAGTGACCACATCTCAAATTGGTAGCAGAGAGAGAGAGAGAGAGAGAGAGAGATGAAGAGGAATGGCCAGGTGAAGGATTTATAGGGTCAAGCTAGGAGGAGATGATCAGGAGTTTTTATTTGGTTTTGCATCGAGCAGGCCTCAACCAGTTTGGATGAGAGTGAAGGCTCCTCAGGCTAATCCAAGTTGACGATTATCCACAAAACTGCCCAGTAAGGCATCCTCATCAGTCCACTATTCAAGCCGCCTTCCTTTATTTTCTACAAACACGACTTGTTTTTCCTTTGTTGGCTGATATATTCTATTTTCTCGATTCCTCCGAGTGAGCTGTTCCATCATGCTGAAGAGGGCAATTTGACACACCAATAACCATCGGGACTTGTCCCAAGTAGCATGTCTTGTTCGTAAAGCTTGATCTTACCCTTCCGGGAACTGTTTCAGTTGCTACATAATGGCAATTTAGTTCTATTTGATAATCAATTTTAGTATCTGATAGGGGATGGGTAAAGGCCGCTTTTTCGTGATCTAAGCGAATTTCGTGTTTTGGTGCTTCTTCTTGTGCACTTCGGGGCAAGTCCTATATCTTCAACTTTTGCTGTTCATTGACTTATCCGATACTTTTTCTATGTCATCACTTGCTCCAGTTACTTCTCACTTAATCTTATCTCGAGTCCGTCAGTTGTGAACACCCCTATCTTGGTATTATCCTTTCTATATTGGAATCTGTTACTTTTAGTAACTACATTTTATTTGATATTACGAGCTTGTGTGTGCAGGGCAAAATATCAGGAAGCTGGTCAAGGATGGGTTTATCATCAGAAAGCCAACAAAGATCCACTCTCGCTCTCGTGCTCGCCGAATGAAGGAGGACAAGAGAAAGCGCCGTCACTCTGGATATGATAATTAATATGTGACCACTATGAGCAATCATTACGGACCAAACAGAAGTCTCTATTCTTGTTGATAAGTTGATCCAATTTCTAGAATTCTCTAGGATGTGTATCTTGCTAGAAGTATGTGGAAAAGTCTAATAATGTAGAATTCTCTAGAGTTTCTTTAGTTGCTAGATAATTCTAGGTTTGTAGAATTCTCTAGAATTTATGAACTCCTATAAATAAGAGTGAGGAGTGTCCAATGTTGTAACCTAGAGAAAGTCCAACTACATGTCTCCTTTGTACAATCACAAAATAATATTAGTTGCATATTGTTCCCTTTCACTTCCTTGCTTCTTAAAACACATCTCACACACACATCAACCACACACGTTTCCGCAACTTCCAATAGTGGTATCAGAGCAGGGCTTGATATGGTATCAGAGTAGGGCTTGATGTGTGAGGAAGCCTGTGTGGTTGATGTGTGTGTGAGGTGTGTTTTAGGAAGCAAGGGACTGAAAGGGAATAATATGCAACTTATATTATTTTGTGATTGTACAAAGGAGACATGTAGTTGGACTTTCTCTAGATTACAATATTGGACACTCCTCACTCCTATTTGTAGGAGTTCATAAATTCTAGAGAATTCTATAAACCTAGAATTATCTAGCAACTAAAGAAATTCTAGAGAATTCTACATTATTAGATTTTTTTACATACTTCTAGCAAGAGACACATCCTAGAGAATTCTAGAAATTCGCTTCCGCAACTTCCAATAATTTTCATAGTTCTTGTTTTGACAGGGTAATGTTGTCTTCCAGGTAAACGCAAGGGTACAAGGAAGTCCAGGCTGCCAACCAAAATCCTCTGGGTTAGGAGGATGCGTGTCTTGAGGCGCTTACTCCGCAAGTACAGAGAATCTAAGAAAATTGACAAGTACATGTACCATGATATGTACATGAGGGTGAAGGGTAATGTGTTAAAAAACAAGCGTGTGCTGATGGAAAGCATTCATAAAGTAAGAGATAAAACCCTGTCCGAATGATTGAGGCTAAGAGGGCTAAGAATAAGGCAAGCAGAGAGAGAAAATTTGCAAGGAGGGAGGAAAGATTGGCCCAGGTGGTTTTCAAAGCTGAATCATTTGGTTTTTTTATGTGAAGAAGTCCGTGTCCAGTGGTGAAACGATTTTTTAGTTTACTCAGTTACTCATTGGATGAGCGCTTCTCTATCGTCTTATTTTGAATTGGTATTTTGCAACCTCTGTGGTTTGCTTGTGCCATTTTTACAGTAATGTATCGTCTTAATTTGCAGTTTAGCATCCCGTGGTTTTCTGTGGTTTTTCCTTAAATTTGTTTAGGGATCCGGAGAAAAACCAGCACCACTTGCGGCTGCACCTGTTGCTGAGTAAGTATAATTTTTTTTTTGTGCATGCTTGTGCGATCAGGTCGTCTCCTTCAAAATTGATAAGAGAACCTTTTCTCTTTGGCATGCAGAGTTCCCAAGAAGGCGAAGAAGTGAGATCCATGATGAGCAGAGGTGTAGTAGGTGAAAGTTAGTGGATAGATGCTAGTTCAAGTGATCTTGTTAGATCAATTTTGTTGATTGACTACCCTTTGCTTTCTATACAGTTGTTACTTTATATAGCAGAAGAAAGAGGATTATGAAAATCCAGGAACAATGGTGGAATTTGTCTCTTAATTCAGTGGCTTTGTATTTCGTTCTTCTCTTGTCGTATTGTTGCATGAGGTGGTTATGCACAGCCTTCACTGATTGGGTAGTCTCCACACTGCCATTAGTGCTTTGTGCAAACTATAATTTCTGATGCTGCTGGTTCTGTGAGGTCCCTACCGGTATTATCAACTTGGATGAACCTACGTCCGGTGTACTTGTTTTATATATGTGCGTGCATGTTTATATGAAATGTGGGTTAGACGATATTGACCAATTTTGAGCTAAATGTGTAAAATTCATACATGTACTTATTGAGATTTTATTTTTCGGTCGGTGCTGTTCTATATGTATTTGGTCGCATCAAAGATGGGACACCCTCATATTAATTACTCTCAGAATTGTTCACTTTGGCCTCCCGGCCTCATAGTTTGTTCATACATCCGAGCACATTTAGGAGGTTGCTCAACCAGAGCCGAGCATCTTCAGCCCCGACATACTGATGCCTTAAGTAAGTTGTCTCAGTCCTATGCATATGATTCAGCGATATTTCTCCCTTTCCCTTTGTTAGATCCATAATTTAGTTCTTCTCATACCGTCGTTTTAAAAGTTTGTTAGGAACCGTTCATCATCAACCGTGCAGTCCAGAAGATCACTCCCTGTTCTCGTTTCCCTAAACTTTGATAAAAGACAATGGTAAAGCAAGTTATTACGGAGTAAGGGATAGGGAGGGTTTACTGCTTGCCATGTGGGCTTCTACGACTTCTGACTAGAAGGGTCTTGCTTGACTCTAATAGCTTACCTCAAATTTCGTGCATCCAGTTTGATAGATCAGTAATCTTTGATATCCATATTAATATAGGAAATCCCGACTTGTAAAACATCAGTAATATTGTCATGGCGGTTTGAAGGGAAAGACATACAATCAGGAAAGCAATTATGTCAATTTCCACGTGCGGTAGTGAGGTTAAAACTCAACATGTACCGCATGTGTAAGTGAGGCAAATGTGCTAAAAAAGATTAGTTCTACAGTTTTTTTTGACGAAAAAACTAAGGTTGCTTTTGATTTGCTTGTAAGCGCTAAGACTTATTTATGCACATATACAACTGCTAAAAAGCGAATAAGCCACTAAGCGAGAGCTCTCAATCTCTGGGAAGACTCGGGCAGAATATAATTTTATGTCAAAGATGGTTATGAGATAAAAGAACTTCCTTTTATTCAGGCATAACGAGTTCTAGGTTCAGGCCTCCATTATTACCTCTGTAAACTGCTTGTGTCAATAAGACAAACCTATAGAGAAGCAGAGATGAAGAGAACCTTATCAACTGCTTGTGTCACTAGTAAGATGCTACACAAGCTTGAGACCAATTGATAGAATCCCACCCAATAATAGTGTTCTTAAAAGTTTATAATCCCGTAAACCCTTGATCATTCATAAAGGCAAACAAAAATGGAAGATAAAAATTCGAAGCTAATCATCCATTAGCTAAGAACGTCAATTGTCTTGAGAATTTATCGTTCTTTTTAGTTAAATGGTCGAATCATTTTCTCAGGCACAACAAGATTGTCGAACTCTTTGCTTGTGAGGACCCCGAGTTTCAGAGCAGCTTCCTGAGTATATGAGAAAAAGAAAAAGTATCGTCTGAGTTAGAATCAAACAACTAATACATTTACCAAATTTAAAACAAGTAGGCTACACCGCATTCATGGCAGGCAGCGTTGCACTCTTTTTATCTCCCCATATTTGAAATCACCCCCTGGCACCTATTCCCAAGACTACAGAGGATACTTCCTCAAAAAATGTAATTTTCTGGACATAAACATGCCACCCCTAGTCAGGTAACAAGCATATCTTCTTGACAAAAAAAACACCACACTCTGGACCTGTCTCCCAAGCCAGCCAAATGTATTCTCTTCTTCCATGAGTTATGGAAATAATTAGATGCAATGCAACTCATGCCGTAATTTAAGTTCAACAATAGAAACGCTAAATTAACTGCATTTTCACCACCCTAGATTTAAAAATGCACCGTGTTAGTTTGATAGAAACTATGAAAGGAATGAAAAGTTACGATACTCTAAACAATCTGAATCATTTAGTTGAAGGCTCATTTTCCTCAGAGCTCAAGCGTAGAAAATTGATACATAAACAATTTGTACTTGCACCATACAAATTCAAGCAAAAAAATTGGCAACTCTTTTCATCTAATTATCTTTCTTTTATCTAAGTCAATGATTATATAAAACTACAGCAGAGTCACAATGTAAATATCCAACTACCCCATATATAGCTATATAAGTGTGGAAGGATACTAGCCGATCAGCTTGGGTTTGGTTGGCAAATCAAGGTCGAAAAAACACTAGGTTTAATAAGTTTCCACAAAAAAAAAAAAAAACTATATTGAAAAGCTTAAAGATTCAGCCTGATCTTCTTTTTTTCCTCTGCAACCTTACTGTTAGCATAAAGACTTACAGACAAGCTGGCTGTACAGGGTTTCCGTTGAAGTCTACATCGTAATCAACATAAGTAAATATAGAATCAAGGAAATCACCTTCAATGTAGATCCCTCTTTGTGGGCTTTCTTCGCAACTGCAGCAGCATTATCATACCCAATTTTCTGGAAAGCGCAGGATTGTTTGCTTTAAGAAAACTCTTCTTCTTTTTTTAATATAAAAAATGTTCAGAATAGATATACTGAAAGTTACTATTAAATTAAGCAAGAGGTTACACACTTACGGGGTTCAACGATGTGACAAGCATTAATGACTGCAAGAGCCACAGTTCCATCCCACATCAAGAACAAATAATCAGCTTCAAATTCTAATCAGCCAGCAATTACAACCATATACTATAAAAAGTAGCCTAGCTGACCTCATGTAGTAACTTTGAAATTCTTTCCCTGTTAGCTTGAATTCCTTGGACGCAATTCCTGTCAAAGGAAGAAGAGGCATCACCCAATAGTCTTAGCGACTATAGGTGAAAAGAAGAGCAAATATTCAAGATCAGCAAATTTGGAGATGTAGCAATTATTAAATATAAACCACAACATTAACAAAAGGTTGAGCATTGGTAAATAACAAACTCATGGAAGCTAAAGATGAAGGTAAAAAGTTACTGCGCTATGTTATTAAAAGATGATCTTCATTGGTTTCATCATGTGTAGACATTGAAAACTAGTTTATTTCCTTTTGTATGCTCAACTGTATTTTGCCTATTATCCTCATGTAAATTGAATTTCCAAAACTTCCAAATATAATCAAACCAAGTGCTTCACACATTTTGAGAGAATTTAAGGCCGGCTACCACATCTAGCTGTGGCAATCATATAGAACCACGCAGCGTTGCTGCTCCATTATACGGCTCATAAATCAAGAACATACACATTATACAATGACAAAAGGCTAGACGAGGAGCGCACTTGTAAGAGACCACTAGCAATCATTGGCTTGAAAACATTCAGCTCAAAATGGCCATTTGATCCGCCCACTGTAACGGCTACATGATTTCCCATAACCTGCGAAATATGTTTTGATTATTTTTCACTTTAGCGATTGTCATCTTTTATGGGGAGTGAACAGGGGACACTCCTTGACTCTGTAACTTCAAAAATAATAACATAAAACTCTAGCATATTAACTACTACAAATTGACTTGAGAGAGATTGGAATAGAAGATAAAATTCTTACCCGTGCACAGACCATGGTAAGAGCCTCGCATTGAGTAGGGTTGACCTTTCCCTGCAATAATAGGTTCAGTGAAGTGATGTCAAGCAGCTGTCTCAACTTAAGGTTCTTAAACCAAAGCTACTTGTTGTCTCAATTATAACTTGAAATAACATAAATACCGGCATAATACTACTGCCAGGCTCATTTTCTGGAAGAATAAGTTCCCCAAGGCCACAACGGGGACCACTGTATAAAGGACCAACAATGTGAACAAAATATAACGAAAAAGGAATGAAAATGATAGTAAGTTATAACTCCTGCTCTGGTGGTGAATTGACCTTCCCAAAAAACGAATGTCATTAGCAATCTTCATGAGAGAAGTAGCTACTGTGTTAAGGGCACCACTTGTCTCCACAAAAGCATCATGTGCAGCCTGTTAAGCACATCAAGAAGGATATAAATTGGCCATTTGGGTGCGCACGATAACATTTCAGTTCCGGAGAATAATTTTTTTTTATAATATTTCTTTTCTATTATTTACCGGAACAATTTCTGAGTAAAATAAGACGTTTGATAACTATGCAAAATTCCTATTCTTGAAGTAGGAAAAAAAATTGGAATGTGTTTCGTACGATCCACAAATTTTTATATATATTTTTATTTTTTTCTTCTTGCTCACGGATGACTGAATGTCATCGGCTACTTCCGCCCGACCGTTGCTCGTCACCTGTTGCCGCCGCCAGCCATTGCCCACAGCCCATTGGTTGTCGCCCCCTCCTGCAGCCAAGGGTGGCAGTCAGCGGTGGAGCCAGCAATTACTGGCACGGTGCGCCAGTCAGCGGCTAGCAGTGGCTCTAGACGGTCGGAGGTGGCCAGAAAAGAGAGAGGAACAAAAGAAAAATAAAAATGAAAACCCAAGCTCAATAAGCTACTTTTTTGTGTCTTGATTTTGTTCCAAATTTATTCCTTGGCTACTTTTCTATTTTGGGGAACAAAAAAATAAATGGGCATTACCAAATTGATTTCTGTTTTTTTTTTATTCCGAGGAACAAAAGAGCAGAAATTGGGAGGAATAGAAGGGCCTTGCATGATAGGCCTTAGTTTTTGCTCCAGAATAAGTATTTTTTTTTGTTCCAGTACTCATTTTGGAACAAAAATTTGTTTGATACAATTTTTTTTTTTATTTCTGGAATTTGCTAAGAAATAAGAAACATAAAATTTGTGGTTTCTGTTCTAGACCGATAAATCAAGCAATTGTTTCTCTTATTGAATTGCACATCATATAGACAATTGATGTAATCTAAGGCGAATCCTACACATCATATGAAACACAAATTATAGGAATGGATATCTTGCAAACTCCAAAATGAAAAATTTTATTTTAAAATGAAACATAGACAAAAACAAAATTCGTTATCAAACGGATTTCTATTTCTAGAATAGAAATTATTATTATTTTTTGATAACCGAGGTGTTCGAGCCAGCTTGTGCGCACCTCAACTATTCCTCGGGGGAGACTAGCACAGCAACCTACCACCATGGCCCCCCACTTAAATCGCAGACGCTTTCTTGGGGAATTGAACCCAATATATCAACAAAGTCTAAGTTCGCTCTAACTAGCTAGGCTATCTATAGGTAGGTCTAGAATAGAAATTGTTTTTTATTTTTTTGGGTAAAGTCTAGAATAGAATAGAAATTGTTTGTCATTATCAAATGCGTTTTTTCCTCAAAAACTCATTTTGAAATATCAAGAAATTAAATCATGCGCACCCTTAGGGCTTGCATGGAAACGTTTTTTTTTCCCCGAAGTCTATTATTGTGTTCTCCGGAACCAAAAAAAAAAAGAACAAAAACTTATTTGATAATGCCAACTTATTTTTTTGTTCCCTGGAATAAAAAAGTAGCCAGGAAATAGTTTTGGAACAGAAACAAAAAAAAGCAGCTTCTTGTTCTTGGGAACAATTTCAAAAAATAAGCCAATTTTATTTTTATTTTTATTTTGTTCCTCTCTCTTACCGTGGCCATCTCCGGCCGCCTAGAGCCACCGTCGACTGCCGCCATCCACCACCTTCCTTCGGCTGTCGTGGCCACCTTCCTTTGGCCGTCGACCGCCTCCGCCAACAGCCGACTGTCGACGCTAGTCACTGCTGTCCTCTGACTGCCTAACGCCACCGACCGCCAACCGCCGCTGCCAACCACTGACTAACGACACCAGCCACCGCCGTCCGCCGCAAACCATCGATTGCCAACGTTGCTTGCCACTACCTACCTACTGTCCACAGTCCAACGGTCGGCGTCGTCCCCGCCCACAACCCACTAGCTGGCCGGTGGCATTCAATCGTCCATGAGTAAGAAGAAAAAACGAAAAAATACAAAAAATTGTGGATCGTACCAAACATAATCCTATATTTTTTTCTATTCCAATAATATAAATTTGGTGTAGTTATCAAATGCCTTATTTTATTTAGAAATTATTCCAAAGACTAGAATCAGAAAAGAACTATTTCTCAAAAGAAATTATTCTCTGGAATAGAAATGTTACCATGTGCATTCTTAGTTATTTCCTTCCTTCATGAAAGAGAGAACAAAAGTGTAAAAACAAGGTTTAGATAACAAAAGCATTACCAAGGCTTCAAACTTGTTTTCTGCCGTGATAAATGGTAATTTAGTTTCCTCAGCTACTGCTGCAGCTATCTTTACATCAAATCTGCAATGAAGTCCCATCAATTGGTCATGCGTTGAAGAAAAGACCCTAATTGTCAATAAGTCCGAGAATAATTAGAGTATGACGACTCGAAACATATCTTGAGATAAAACAACCTCAAGCAAGTTATCCACAATCGGCCATATTTTGCTTCTACCGAAAAGGTTTCATTTTAGGCAGTCAGCACGAGTTGCTAAAGTTATAATTGAGTCAGCAGGATGCTAACAGGTAATATTAGATGGGAACCAGGAATATAAAGCAGAGCCATGACCATTACATTATGGGCAGCACACATTGAGGTGAAACTGAAGTAATTATGTCAGGATAAACCTACCCTTTCTTTGTATTCAGACCGGTACCCACAGCAGTACCACCTTGTGCAAGCTGCTCAAACCCTAGCTGTCAGAACTCTGAAAAGAAGGAACATCGAGAGCAAGAAAATATGTATCTCCTACAAACCTGGTACATACGAGGTAGAGTGCAGTTGACTCGGTCAATTCCATATTTAACCTGCAATAGAAACATGCCGGACGAATTGCATCCTCTATGTTGCCATGTACAATATCATGCTTTTGACGACCACAAATATAAGCAATTAATTTTTCAAATTTTTGGTTGCCAATGAATACAGAACTTCTTGTATCCACCAGGTAGTAATCAAGCAGTCATCGAAGTACATACATAATAGACTACAACTAAGCACGCAGAATTTGGAACTTAATATCTCTGCGATTCCTGAAGTGCACACTTTAATTTGTGCTACCACTTGCCTACAGCAGAAAGAAAAGCCTACTTGGGTACAATAGCCACTAAACACTTGCCCCAGAGTCAAAGGTGTTGCATCTTGAGTATGAGTTCGTCCAATTTTGACAATATCCTTAAATTCAGTGGACTGTTGAGGCAGAAAAAACAAGGTGATCCAATTTATTTTTATAGAGGTAAATATTGCAAATTCCAAAATCATGCACTAGCATCATCTTTAAGGAAATGAAGTCTCAGGAGAAAATAGGCGCAAGCACTATTAGTGAAATGCACAAATAGCCCAATGCACATGTACATCAAACAAAAGTGCAGTGAATGAGAGTTTGGAAAATCTTTCAGAATAGTCCCATTAATTAGAAAATCCATTGAAGCAAGGAACAACATGACCTTAAGAAAGGTCAATGTCATTGCACATGAATAAGCACTACATAACAGATGAGCCCAAGCATTGAACTCATGAAGCTCTCGTCCTATGAGTATGCCTCATGTTGCTTAGGATATTGAATAAAAGAAGAAAAAAAGTCTACAAAAACACAAGATTTTTCACAATGTGAGATAGTGCATATGGGCCCCTCCTTCGCACAATCTTATGTATGAGCATAACTTGGAAATTCTTTGAAAAGAATTGGCATCGACAATCTGGGAGATACAAAACAAAGGCATAAAGTAAAATAAGCAGAACAATAAAGTTTATTTGAAGATTGAAGGTGTCATGTACAAAAAGGGGCCAAAGTAATGTTGAATGGTGAAACATCTAGGGCTGAAAGAAAGAAAGCTGCATATCATAGAATATTTATATTTCCTTTGAAGCAAAGATAACAAATGACGTAAACGCAAAGGGAGCACTTCAACAATCATGATAAAATTGGTTTAGGTCTTAACGATTATCAAACCTTTGAGTGAAGAGAAGTATGCAAGTTCCCAAGATTTGGCAATAATCTTGAATTTATTTCCATTGCAGCTGCAATATGCATCACCTACGATATGGGAAAAGCAATTATGACTTTGTTTAACAACTTACTTTATGGTTCTTTTCTTTTACAAATGATATAGAGTTCACGGAAGAAGGACACTATAACTGCCATAACTTGTGTACGGTGCTCACTTTAATATTCAAACTTTTTGTCGGATCACTAAAGTTTCAAGTCGGAGAAAAAACGATAACAAAATTTGACATGGCTCGTCGGAATTACCAAATCAGTATTTAAAATGAAAAAATTAAAATTTATACCACGTGATATTTTAAATAAAAAATATATTTCATGTGGCATTTTTATTTTAAAATTTTTTTCACATGACTTCTTAATTTGTTTTTATGTGTAATTTTTTTTTTAAGGCCAAAGGAAGAGCACCTTGCCGCCCACGGCCGGTGAAGGCCGCCGCTAGCCCTCTCCTAGGCCGCAAGCTGGATGAGGGTTTGCAGTGTCCCTCGCCCGCCGTCAGCGAGGGTCACCAACCCATGGCCAGCATGGCCGGGGCCGGCGACCCCTGCCAACCGTCCCCACCCTCATCGGCAATGGTGGGGCGGCGGCGGCGAGGGTGATGCAGGAATGCCTGAGGAGAGGAGGTTCTTAAAGGAAAGTCTATTTTTGGGCAATCTTCGATGATTTCCATCAAGAAATTGAACTCAATAAGAAGCGCGCTTTGCAACGGCTCGGGAAGAAAGAACCAGCGCCCGTCCCTCCTTTGATTCTCTGGTTGCTCTGTTTCACTCTGTTTCGCATTCTACTTTCTTTGCCTAAACCCCACATCTCTCTCTCTCTCTCTCTCTCTCTCTCTCTCTCTCTCTCTCTCTCTCTCTCTCTCTCTCTCTCTCTCTGTGGGGCTGTTAAATAGAAGGCCCAATTATAGGCTGAGAAAGCGGGATTTTGATCGATGGGCACCTCAACAAGCTGGAGATATGGTGTCCTCCACCATGGAGATGGCTCCTCCTTCTCCTCGTCCTTGTATGCTGAATTCTCAAACCCAATCGGAGAGCGGTAACAATAATTTGGGGGTTGGAGGAGGAGCTTCTTCTCTCGTGCAGGTGTGGGAGGCCAGGCTTATTCCGTCGATGAGCATCAACAGAAATAAAGGCCAGATCTGGGCGAGGGTTTGCGGTGTCCCTCGCCGGTCGCCGATTGCCGACCATCCCCACTCTTGTCGGACAGGGTGGGGCAGCGGCAGCGAGGTGCCCTCTGCCTTAAACCCTTTTTCTTAGTTTGAATTTTTGTATTATATTAAATACTTATTTGGCACTTCCAGCGAGCCATGTTGGATTTTCGATAAGTGAAATCAGAGTTGACACTATAACGATCGTTTTTTTGTTGTTGAAAAAAGTGACACTGAAGTAATCTGAATGAAATGTTTGACATTTAAATGAGCAATGTATATAAGTTATGGTATTTGTAGTATTTTTATCCCTAGAGTTCACATCAATACATGCCCCGGATTAGATCCCTTCTAGGCTTAAAAAAAGTGGAAGAAAATGGTCATAGATGACAATTTGCATCAAGTGAAGAAGGAAATTCAGGTGATGAAGAAAAAAAAGCTTACAGTTGGGAAAGTGTCATTAGAAGATTGAGATCGGTTCACATGGTCATTTGGGTGCACAAACATTTCTCCACGCTTATGGCCAAGAATCTCAGCTGCTCTGTTTGCAATCACCTACAATAGCCCATAGATTGAAAAAACAAAGAAGCTAAATGATTAGGAAAACATAATCATCTAGTAATTACCATCATCCTTCTTATACATTCACATGAAATAAAAAATCAAACCGCCCCTATCCCCCATAAAAGAAAATTCCAAATCAGACACTTCGGAGTTACATAAGGATCGTGGCGAGACCATGATTCTCGCTTGCAAAATGGAAAAAAGTTAGCAACCCAAATAAGAATGATGGCAACAAGACTTCGGTGGCAATCTGCATGGGCATTAGCATATTGTACCAAAAAGCATAAGGCCTAAGAAGCCTTGTTGCATCGCATAACTGCACTAACCTCGTTGGCGTTCATGTTACTCTGAGTACCACTGCCAGTCTGCCATATGACAAGGGGAAAATGATCATTTAATTTTCCCTCAGCTACTTCTTGAGCGGCTTGCATTATGGCTTTTCCAATGGAAGGATCAAGACCATAATCCATGTTAACCTGAAAATTATAGCACTGACACCATCAACAACCTTCCGCAATGTGTTTTTGAAGTAAATATGGCATACGATCTGCTGATAATTAAAAAGGCTCGTGGGGTTTGGATAATACATCCCGCCTCTAAAAGTTTCAAGTATTTTCCTGGATAATACAGCTTCAAAGTTCGAAACATTAATTATCAGATATGAGAGTGCCATTTCCTTTTATGTGTTTATATCTTATTCTTCAAATTGTAGGATACTAAGAAGATAAAATGCGCAACTGTGGGTAACAGTGTTGGTTAAGAGCCCCTCCCTCTTCGCCAATTTTAAGAATTCAAAACCTGTAGTTGCCAGCATCTTAAGTGGAGAGCCATGCTATTGGAATTCTGTTGTGGTCTCCCCCGAGATATAGGGCCCCGGCCTTTTGTTGTAGTCCGGGCACAGGAGCCCATGGTGGAGTCCTCGATCATAATATAAAAAAAAAAAACTAATATAGAGCTTCAAAGCACTCCAATTCATATTGCGATAACTAGTTGACATTGATAATAGGATTGAAGTTAGATAAGACTTAATATAATCACTAGCATCTGAATGGTACGACAGTTTGGACATAAAACGATGACAGGGACTAGATTCACAAGTCCATTTGTATAAATCAACGATACGACGAAAAGCCAAAAAGATATCAGGAGCAGAAAATGACCTTGGCAGCACACTTCTTAAGGATACCGAAAGCTCGAACAATCGGCTCAGGCATCCGCTCGTGCTCACCTCCGATGTCGAAATTCTGCAGAGATCTCTGTGTTTGCGCTCCCCACAATCTAACGAAAATTCAACAGGCCGTCACTTTTCAAGCAATTAAAGCAGCCGCATGGATGCCCCGCTTCATCGATTCTGGTGTGCGCAAATAAATATGTGCTTCACCCAACAATCAAAAGATATCGTTATAGCATCGTGTAGAGAGAGCAAGACGAAGGGAAAGAGACGAACTTGTCCGAGGGAACAAGGATGGGTCCGAATGTGTCTCTCTCCTCCCGAACTGCGAAGGCGTCGTAACGCAAAGCACCCACGAGCTGCGAAGGCGTCCCTGATCCGTTGCTGGACCCGATGTAAGTCGCCATTTCTGCTTCCTCCACGATCTCGCAATCTGTAACCAAAGCATTCCTCATCGGCGGCACCCAACATACTGGTATGAGATATTCACATAGCCCGCAACGAGACAAAGAGAGAACTGTGTTACCAAAGCTTGCAATTCCTAGTATTACCAAAGTAGGCGATAATTCTCACATGGAATGAACTGTGTTAGTAAATATACTCATATTATCTACGTCTCCTACATCTGGGATTTTCAATAAAACTTTTTTCTCCCATACATACAGAAAAAATCTTGGTTTTTTTTTTAGAATTGACTAAATTATAAACTTATGAAACCCTTATTGATGATGTAACATGTGGAGTCATTTTATATCATATGATCACTTTTATTTCATATTAACTTTACATATTAATTTATATTAAGCAAATGACGTTTGATAATATTCCTTCTAGAACATCCCAAGGGCTAAACTAATTTATTTATGGAGCACTTGCAATCTGGTAATATCAAGTTTCAATATTGTTCTGATAAAGTCTAATCAGATGTGGCCGGCCGCCTCGAAATTGGAGACCTTTCAAGTCAGAAACAAAATTCACTGAAGTCTCTCCCACAAGGGTATCACGACCTACCCGAAACTCTCGGGGAAGGAGACTGTATTAGGCAGGTTTAGGGGTATTGCTCGTAAAGAGACCCGAATCGACATCCCTAAAAGACGGCTTAAAAGTAACGTCTAATTGTAGTCAGATTCAATTCATCAATATTAAACTCCAACTCTCCCAAATCTACACCTCACTGACGTTTATGTGTTTTGAGTTATAAAGTTGTTTAACAATTTAAGTATTTCTAGGAGTCGCAACTACCTTGTTGGGGTCGGCTAAAAGCTGATCGAGAAGTGAGAGCGTCGTCTCGTTCCCTACAAAACTAGAGACTAAGGTATGGGGACTTGTTTAGGCTAACGTTTCCCTTAGCATTCTTTTGGTACTTAACTAATTGATTACTTAATCCAAAGTGGTCATGCGATCTTACTTCTCATTTAAGGTCCTAAAAGATCATTTAAAGTTACTAAGTGTCCACACAATTATTTTTATGATCATTTTCATGCAAATCTAAGTTTAGGTTAAACTAATCAAACTAATCTAGAAAAAAAATTTGATAAGCAATTTATTGAAGGATAGGGTGAGAAATAAACACTAAGGTATTGAAATATGATGTGGTAATAATTACCCTAATAATTAAATACGACTACTTAATGACAAGAATGTAAAACCCGCAACTTGTCGTGTGATTAATAATACACAAGCTCGTTATAAGTTTTGAGACATAACCCATCGGGAGCTGGTTATTTAAAGACCAAGTGAACTTAAACCTGATAAATTAATTCATGTGAAGTCTTAGATTAGTGTAACAGATAGAGAACTCCATCGTCACGAGGTTTCCCCGTCACTGAGATATTTAGGGAATGAAATCCTAGGGAGATCACGGAGGATAGTGACTATTCAGGGAATGAGATCCTAGGGAGATCTTGAGGATTCTGAAAGATTCAAGAGGCGGGCAATATGCGAATTTTTCATGTATCTAATTTTGGTAGGTTATATAGGCCGTTAGATTGTGGAGGGATCTACGGATGATATCTCCTAAGTTTTTGTGTATAAGGGAACCTCATCCCCTTCATTTGTATCATCTTAATTCTCACGAGTAATATAAGTGTAGAGCTTCTCTCTCTATGAATGTGGTGAGATTGAGTGGTGAAGGCTGACTTAAAAGCGGAGTTCCTAAGGCCACACAGGTTGAGCGAGGAACGAGCTGTGAATTGATCGGCCCATGATAGGTGGTATCAAAGCAGGTTCATCCTAGGAGTAATGGCTAAGAGCAACTTGTCGAACGTGCCAAAAGAGGAGATCCAGGTCGAGGCAGGGACCACGGAGGAATGTGGTCGAGAGAAAAAGAGTAGGGGAAATAAGGCCCAAGGTAACTCTAATTCGAGGGAACCGTTGGAAGACCTGGAGTCCATCAGTCCATCACGATAGCGAATATCCAAGGCGTGGTCGATGATTTATCTGTGAACACCGAAAGAATTGAATCCGGCATGGGAGAGCTCAATGAAGGTGCAAGAGTTGAAGTTGGACATGGGAAAATTTCGAGCGAAGGTGATTAGGACAATGACCACTACGGAAAGAAGAACTGAGGAAGAAGGGCAACTTCCTTAAGGCATTGGAGTTTGTCATGCGACACGAGATGGAGGACCTCAAGACGAATGTTTCAGAGGTAGATCCCCTCAAAGCCAGAGTCGCTGAGTTGGAGAACACCCAAGTGAGTGGTGTAATCACGACGCAACACGGTCCGGAGGTGGAGGCACCCAAGCCTAACGTGTTCAAAGGTGTTCGGGTGGCCAAGGAGGTAGGAAACTTCTTGTGGCAAATGGAGTTGTACTTCAAGGCCATGCGGATCAACGATGGCTCGCTTCGGGTAAGTATCGCTTCTATGTATTTTAGCAACAATAACTTGCTATGATGGCGTCATAGAGTCAATGATAGGACTGGAACCCAATCACAACTTGGGAGCTGTTCGTGGAGGAGCTCCAAAAATAGTTCTATCCTGTCTATGCGGAGATGGAGGCATGACAAGAGCTACGACGTCTCGAGCAAAAAGGGAGCGTTCATGAGTACATGAAACAGTTCTCGAGCTTTCTCCTCCAAATCCCGTCGATGAGCGACGATGAGGTTTACTTCCAGTTCATGGGTGGTGTCAAGCCGTATGTCAAGCAAGAGCTCATGCGGTGCAACGCTCAAGATATAGCAACAATGATGTTAGTAGCGGATAGTATGATCGAGCATCGCTCATCAATCGAGAGAAAATCGGACCCTCGTCCGAGGAACATGAACATTAGTGGGGGAGACAACCATAAGCCCCACCATGGTGGTAACAGGCCCCAAGTTTCACTGGCCAAAGATAAGTCGGAACCTAGCAAGCAAGGCCATCGAAGAAGGCGCTTTACCTTCAAATGCTTCATGTGTGATGGGGCGTACTTGGCTCAAGACTGTCCAACAAGGCCGGTACTTGCGGCCTTCGCCAAGGAGCATGCTGAGGAGAAGGAAGGCAAGGTCAAGTTAGGATTAATGAGGATTCTTAGCACGGTGACGTCCAAGCAGGCTGAGAAGAAGAAATGCCTAATTTTTGTGGATGTCCCGATTCAGGGGACGAACTTGAATGCCTTGGTTGATACGGGTGCTCTAACCTCTTCATGTCTGTAGAAGTGGCGAAGAAACTCAACCTATGAGTTGAGCAATAAGCTAGGAAGCTCAAGACGGTGAACTAAATAGCGATCCCTACCACCGGTATGGCAAATGGGGTGGAGCTTCACTTGGGCCAATGGAAGAGTAAGGAAAATATCGAGGTAATTCCACTAGACGACTATGACTTTGTCATTGGATTAGATTCCTCAATCGTATATGTGCCTTTTCTATCCCATTTGCGGATTGTTTATGCATCATGGACATGCGAGGGCAATGCGTAGTTTCAGAAAGGAGGAAGGCAGGAGATTAGAAGATCATTTTGGTTGCAATTGACCAAAGGGGTTAAGAAGAGGGAGCCGACCTACTTGGTGACCCTTAAGGTAGATGAACCAGAGACTACGAAAGACACGGTTCCTTCAGAGATAGTCCACGTCTTGGAAATGTTGTGGACATGATGCCTCCAAAGCTACCCAATACACTTCCACCGAAAAGGGAGGTGGATCATCCAATCGAGCGGCCTGAAGCTTGACCACTGGCCATGGCGCCCTACCGAATGGCGCCTTGATCAAGTTTCGATCCTTCCTGGGGCTCACGAACTATTATCGGCGGTTCATGAAGAACTACTCCAGCATCACCACTCCTTGCACCGACATGCTAAAGAAAGGGAGGAGTTGGGAGTGGACGAGAAGATGTCAGAAGGCGTTCTACTGGCTGAAGCATGCATGATTGAAGAACTAGTTTCAACTTTACCATACTACATGAAGTCGTACAAGGTAGAGATTGACGCTTCTGATTATGTTATTGGTATAGTGTTAATGCATGATGGATACCCCATGGAGTAAGAATCCAAGAAGCTAAATGATACCGAACAACGATATAAAATCCAAGAGAAGGAGATGACGACCGTCGTCCATTGTCTATGGACATGGCGCCACTATCTACTTGGATCACATTTCACCATTTGGACGGACAACATCGCCCCGAGCTACTTCTAAACACAGAAGAAGTTAAACCCAAAGCAAGCTCATTGGCAAGAATTCTTAGCGAAGTTCGACTTCACCTTAGAGTGCAAACCGGGCAAAGCCAATTCGGTTGCTGATGCGCTGAGTCGGAAGGGAGAGCTAAAATGAATTAGCCGTTTGGAGTGTCCATAGACCAAGCGAATCAGAGAAGGCTTGAAGCATAATCCAAGGGCGAAAGCTCTCCTCACTAGCGCAAAGGAAGGCAAACCCTGGCAATTTTGGTGGAAGGATGAACTCCTCTACACCAAGGGATGACGACTGTACCTCCCATTATACGAATGATTGCGGAAGGATATCCTTAAAAAGTGCCATGACTCCAAATGGTTGGGACATCCAGGAGTTCGTCGCACCATGACGCTCGTTGGAGAGAAATACTTCTAGCCTCTCATGCGGGACGATGTTGAGGTCTACGTGCGGACCTGTCTTATATGCCAACATGACAAAGGTGGAGCAGAAGTCCCTAACAGGTCTATTGATACCTCTCCCCGTACCAGAGTGTCCTTGGGAGAGTGTAACGATGGGCTTCATTGTCAGCTTGCCGCAACTCGAAGAGTGTTGGACACTAATGATCATGGTTGATAGATTCTCCAAATATGCCACCCTTATGCCAGCGACGGATGACTGCACGGCCAAGGAGGTGGCCAGGCTTTTCATGACGCATGTAATCAAATATTGGGAGGCTATCGAAGTCGATCGTAAGCGATCGAGACCCATGATTCACTAGGAGATTTTGGACTGAACTCTTCAAGCTGCTAGAGTCGGACCTCAACTTCTCAGAGCTTACATCCGCAAACCGATGGACAAACAGAGCAGGTGAATGCACTCCTAGAGCAGTACCTTCGACACTTTGTGAGCAAGACGCAAAAAGGATTGGGAAAGGTTAGTTGACATTGCTTAGTTCTCACATAATTTGCAACAGAGTGAGTCAACAGGCCAGAGTCCCTTTGAGATGTGAATGGGCAGCAACCGTTCACCCCTAGTACGATTGCCATGGACTACAAGGGGAGTAATCTAGCCGCCCATAAGTTCACCTCGAAGTGGTATGAACAAGCGAACTTAGCTAGGGCGTGGATAGAAAAAGTGTCCAAGAAGATGAAGAAATGGGCAGATCAGAGATGGTGGCACATAGAATTCGAAGTGGGGGATCAAGTCTTAGTGAAGTTATACCGGGTCCTACACATAAGAACATGCACAAAGGACTAGTTCGTCGGTACAAAGGCCCATTTCGCATCGTGAAAAGGGTTAAAAGAATGGCATACAAAGTACAGCTACCACCAAAGTCGAAGCTACATTCGTTATTCCACATATGTATGCTCAAACCCTTTCACTTGGACGAGAGAGACAAGATCGAGGTGAGTCAGGTCGGGCGCCGCTAGGAGTGAAGTCTTCCTATCATACTTGATGAGTGGAGCATAATGAAGAGATATCGACTGATGAAGAAAGAGTACCTCATCCGCTAGAAGGGCCTCTCGAAGAGCAAAGCTAGCTGGGAACCCGCCGAAACTCTTTGGCAATTTCAACAGCAACTCAAAGAATTCAAGGTCAAAAGAGACATCGGGGGTGTCACCTGATTAGGTGGGGAGAATATCACGGATCGAGAAGTCCATTGTACATGAGGGCACCGAGGATAGTGGCTATTTAGGGAGGAGATCCTAAGAAGATCACCGAGGATAGTGTATATTCAGGGAATGAGATTCTAGGGAGATCTTGAGGATTCTGGAAGATTTCAAGGACCGGCGATATGAGAATTTCTCGTGTTTCTAATTTTGGTAGATCATATAGGCCGTTAGATTGTGTGGGGATCTACGAACGAATTTGCCAAGTTTTTATATATATATAAGGGGACCTCTTCCCTCTCATTTGTATTATCTCAATTCTCAAGAGTAATACAAGTGTAGAGCTTCTCTCTCTAGATTCTCTTTCTCAGAGTGTGGTGAGGTTGAGTGGTGAAGGTTGACTTAGGAGTAGATTAAGCGAGGAATGGGCCGTGAATCGATTGGCCCATGATACTAGACTATCCTAATCATTCATTAAACAAAGTGACGCTAAGTCTAAATAGATTTTATCAGACTAAGTATATGCAAATTTGATCCAGATATATCTAAGTTAGTATACCCCTAATGAACTTAGGCCAAGCCTATACAATATTAAGACCGACATGGGCATCGGTCTACACCATTAATTCTACAAGTGCCGTCTCTTTAGTCATTGTCGCCATGCCACAACTTAACGTGCACTGATTTCAACATTCAAACACTTATTCAAACAATCCAAGATATGCAAAGAATCATAATATGGCATTCGCAACATTCATGTCAATTTGATGGAATTACCCTAAGACTGGCCTCAAACTCAAATTAACAAATTGCTATCCACCAAATCATGCATCGAATCTAATCATACAACTAAACATACATATGTAGCATCAAGTAAAACATGTGATCATGCTAAGAAGCATTAGGGAACAAAAAGAAACACTTAATTC
The DNA here is from genome assembly GCA_019926035.1 of Melaleuca alternifolia. Lineage (NCBI taxonomy): Eukaryota > Viridiplantae > Streptophyta > Magnoliopsida > Myrtales > Myrtaceae > Melaleuca > Melaleuca alternifolia. The sequence goes on along the minus strand of JAGKPW010000400.1, from coordinate 717,475 downwards.
CATTAATGACAACTTTTTCAATTTTTCCGAAAAAAGGTGTTAATTAATTAAAATAGATCTATCCTAATGCTATGATTTGACTTTTAGGGTAAGGTTGGCCTTCCTAAAGAAAACTTCGGTTTTATTAATTTTCAAAATTTTTTAATAATTTTTTTAATATTATATTTAGAAAAAGGGACCCAGGTTAGGATTTGAACGGCCTGGGTCTTGGGTTGTGTTTTCTAAAAGAAAATACTATTTTCTTAATTTTTGGATTTTTAATAAAAAAATATTTATTCATTTTTTATTAATAAAAGATTATGCAATTAAAAAAAGTCAGACTCCGAACCGAGTTGGGATTCCAACCCGAGCCGATTCCTTGGTTGGGTTTCCATGCAAAAAGGTAATAATAATTATCTTAACTTTTTTAATTTTCAGATTTTAAAATAACATATTTTTATTGAGAGAGAGAGAGACTGGCTAGGCTCTTAGGTTGGAGAAAACTTTTGGGTTTTGGGCCAAGGGGCATGAAATGCGCCGTTATGCTGGCTCCATTTCACAAAATTTAAATCCAATCCTAGGATTGAAAAATAAAACAAAGTCCAAATCTACTAGAAAGAGATACAAGCCCAATTCGACCTCTGCCGGACCAAACCCAAGCCCATTCAACAAAAACAAACCTAAACAAGCCAAAATTAATCTAAGCCCATCTAAAGAAGTGAATCCATTAAAATCAAATCAAGCCAAATTCTCTTAAAACTAATATCAGCCCAAGGCTGAAGAAAGGTTTCCTTGGCCTGCTCGGTTTCCAATAGCTCGCCTCCTCTCTTCCTTGTCGGATTTAGATGCACGGCTTTGCCGGCGACCAACTTACACCGATCGAGTGGTTTCGTCACCCTCGACCGGATCACAACCAAACATCAGTGGTGCGCAACGTTTGCGCACGAATCAAACAAAGACCATAGTAACAACTCAATGAATCGTGGACTCAACCTAAATGAGAACTAATTCAAAGATCCAAGAAAACCTATGTAGATATGGTCGCGTTCGCTTTAACGTGACAAACAAGAAGTAAAGGTACTTATCGGAAAAATGCCAAGATTCGGGGATGAAGCTACAAAAGGGGTATCGTCAGCTGGAGATCGTGGTCATACTGGCACAAGCGGACCCTCACTTTCGCCCTCAAGAGTCTTCTCCCATCTCCCTTGTTTTTTTGTTTCCTTTTTTCCGCTCCTTTCTCCATTCTTCCCTTTCTTTTCTCTTCTTCGCTTGTTGTTCTTCTTTCTCTTCCCCCACTTCCTCCTTTTTCCGAACGTCCTCCCCTCCTCCTTTTTCTCCTTCTCTTTCTTCCTTCTTCCCTCTTTTCCGCTGCCTCCCCATCTCTTTGACTTTTCTCCCCCTGCCCTTTCTTCTTTCGCCTTCTTTTCCTCTTTCTTTCCCAAGGTCTTGTCCTTTCCTCTTCTTCTTTTTGTTGTCGTTCACTCACTCACCCTTCAGAATATTCATTTTTGTTTCGATTTTCTTGGTCCTTCCTTCAAAATTCCCAGCCAAGTCCTTCAGCCGTAAGAGATGATCAGGAGTTTTTGTTTGGTTTTGCATCGAGCTGGCCTTGACCAGTTTGGAGGAGAGTGAAGGCTCCTCAGGCTAATCCAAGTTAACGATTATCCACAAAATTGCCCGGTGAGGCTTCCTCGTCAGTCCACTATTCAAGCCGCCTTCCTTTATTTTCTACAAACTCGACTTGTTTTTCCTTTGTTGTCGTGATATATTCTATTTTCTCGGTTCCTCCGAGTGAGCTGTTCCATCATGCTGAAGAGGGCAATTAGACACACCAATAACCATCGGGACTTTGTCCCAAGTAGCATATGTCTTGTTCGTAAAGCTTGATCTTACCCTTCCGATGACTCTTTCAGTTGCTACATGATGGCAATTTAGTTCTATCCGATGGTCAATTTTAGCATCTGATAGGGGATGGGTAAAGGCCGCCTTTTCGTGATCTAAGCGAATTTCGTGTTTTTGGTGCTTCTTGTTGTGAACTCCGGGGCAAGTTCTATATCTTCAACTTTTTCTGTGCGATACTTTTTCTATGTCATCACTTGCTCCAGTTCTCACTTAATGGTATCTCGAGTCCGTTAGTTGTGAACACCCCTATCATGGTATTATCCTTTCTATATTGGAGTCTGTTACTTTTCGTATCTACACTTTATTTGATATTACGAGCTTAAGTGTGCAGGGCAAAATATCAGGAAGCTGGTCAAGGATGGGTTTATCATCAGAAAGCCAACAAAGATCCACTCTCCCTCTCGTCCTCGCCGAATGAAGGAGGCCAAGAGAAAGGGCCGTCACTCTGGATATGGTAATTTTTACTTCAATCATCAATTGGAATGTGAATACGTGACCGATATGAACAATCATTACGGACCAAACAGAAGTCTCTCTATTTTCATAGTTCTTGCTTTGACAGAGTAATGTTGTCTTCCAGGTAAACGCAAGGGTACAAGGGAAGCGAGGCTGCCAACCAAAATCCTCTGGATGAGGAGGTTGTGTGTCTTGAGGCGCTTACTCCGCAAGTACAGAGAATCTAAGAAACTGACAAGCACATGTACCGTGATATGTACGTGAGGTGAAGGATAATGTGTTAAAAAACAAGCGTGTCCTGATGGAAAGCATTCATAAGTCTAAGGTTGAGAAAGCAAGAGAGAAAACCCTATCCGACCAGTTTGAGGCCAAGAGGGCTAAGAATAAGGCAAGCAGAGAGGGTATTTGCAAGGAGGGAGGAAAGATTGGCCCAGGTGGGTTTCAAAGCTGAATCATTTGGTTTTTTTAATGTGAAAAAGTCTGTGTCCAGTGGTGAAACGGTTTTTTAGTTTACTCATGACGCGTTTGGTAACCATTCTCATTTCAAAAATAATTTTTTTTTAAAATGAGTTTTTTTGAGAAATGGTTCTTGGATGAGTTTTTGGGAAGAGAAACGTGTTTGGTAATTGAACAAAATTTATGTTTTTGGAATAGAAAAAGAACAAAAATCTGTTTGGTAATTGCACAAAATTTATTGTCTCAATAATAGAAAAATAAAAGAAATGCGGTGGCCGACTACTGGCGGTGGCGACCTACGATGGTGACGATCAGCGATTGGTGGCGACGGTGATCGATGGTAGGGGCCGATGACCGGCGGCGGGTGGTGATGGTGACCGGTGGCGGAGGTGGCGATCAGCGAGCAGCCGGGGCTGATGATCGATGGCTGACAACGATGACCGGTGATGGGTGGCGACGATGACCGATGACCGGCGGGGCGGTGGCGACAACGGTGGCCAATGGCAATGACCGGCGACAGGCAACGACTGTGGCCGGCGACCAACGGTGGCGGCAACCGACGATCGACGGTCGGGACCGATAACCGGCAGCTGACGGTGGCGGCAAGAGATAAAAATAAAATATAAAAAAATTTAGCTTATTAATTAGTACTATTCATTCGTCTCAGAAACAAAAAAAACAAAAAAAAAATTGATTTTCATTTCTCGTCCCAAACCCATCCCCAGCCATTTTTTCATCCCGGAAACAGAATGAGAATGAAAATTTGCCAAACAGGTATCTCGTCCAAAACTCGTCTGGGGACGAGAAACTGAGAATGAAAATGGTTACCAAACGCACCCTCAGTCACTCATTGGATGAGCGCTTTATCATCGTATTTTGAATTGGTATTTTGCAACCTCTGTGGTTTGCTTTTGCCATTTATACAGTAATGTATAGTCTTAATTTGCAGTTTAGCATCCCGTGGTTTTCTGATGGTTTTTCCTTAAATTTGTTCAGGGACCTGGAGAGAAACCAGCACCACCTGCGGCTGCACCTGTTGCTGAGTAAGTGTAATTTTTTGTGTGCATGCTTGTGCGATCAGGTCGTCTCCTTCAAAATTGATAAAGGAACCTTTTCTCTTTGGTATGCAGAGTTCCCAAGAAGGCGAAGAAGTGAGATCCATGATGAGCAGAGGTGTAGTAGGTGAAAGTTAGTGAATCGATGCTGGTTTAAGTGATCTTGTTAGATCAATTTTGTTGATTGACTGCCCTTTGTTTTCTATAAAGTTGTTACTTTATATAGCAGAAGAAAGAGGATTATGAAAATCCAGGAACAATGTTGGAATTTGTTTCTTAATTCCATGGCCTTGTATTTTGTTCTTCTCTTGTCTAATTGTTGCATGAGGTGGCTATGCACAGCCTTTACTGATTGGGTAGTTCCTCACAGGCATCGGTGCTTTGTGCAAACTCTAATTTCTGATGCTGCTGGTTCTGTGAGGTCCCTACCATATCGAGATGAACCTAGCTCCGGTGTACTTGTTTTATATATGTGCGCATATGTTTATATGAAATGGGGGTAGACGATATTGACCAAGTTTGAGCTAAATGTGTTAAATTCATAGATGACCATATTGAGATTTTTTTTTTTTGGGTCTGTCCTGTTCTATATGCTACCCTTGGTAGTCCTGTAATTACTCTCGGAATTGTTCACTTTGGCCACCCGACCGCATAGTTTGTTCCTTGGTATACATCCGAGCACATTTAGGAGGAGGTTGCTCAACCATAGCCGAGTATCTTTGGCCTCGACATACTGATGCATAAAGCAAGTTGTCTCAGTCCTATGCATATGATTCAGTGATACGTCTCCCTTTCCCTTTTTTAGATCCATAACTCGAGTATTCTCATACTATCGTTTCAAAAGTTTGTTAGGAACCGTTCATTCTCCCTTTGTTAGATCCATAATTCAGTATATTCTCGTACCATTGTTTTAAAAGTTTGTTAGGAACCGATCATCATCAACCGTGCAGCCTAGATGATCACTCCCTCTCCTCGTTTCCCAGAACATTAATGAAAGACGACGGTAAAACGAGTTATTACGGAGTTAAGGGGTAGGGAGTGTTTACTACTTGCCATGTGGGGATTCTACGAATTCTGACTAGAAGGCTCTTGCTTGACTCTGCACATTAGAGAATAGCTTACCTCAAATTTCGTACATCCAGTTTGATAGATCAGTAATCTTTGATATCCATATCAGTACAGGAAATCCCGACTTGTAAGGCATCAGTAGTATTGTCATGGCAAATTAGAGGGAAAGACATACAATCAGTCAAGCAATCATGCCAATTTCCAACTGCGGAAGTGAGGTTAATACTCAACAGGTACCGCATGTTTAAGTGAGGCAGATGTACTAAAAAAGATTAGTTCTACATTTCTGTGACGAAAAAACTAAGGTTGCTTTTCATTTGCTTAAAAGTGCTAAGACTTATTTATGCACGTATACAACTGCTAAAAAGTGAATAACCCAAGCGAGAGCTCTCAATCTCTCGGAAGACTCAGGCATAATATAATTTTATGTCAGATGATTATGAGATAAAAAGAACTTCCTTTTTATTAAGGCAAAAAAAAATTCGGGGTTCAGGCCTCCATTATTACCCCAGTAAACTGCTTGTGTTAAATATACAAACCTATAAAGAAGCAGAGATGAAGAGAACCTTATCAACTGCTCGTGTCACTAGTAAGATGCTACACAAGCTTGAGACCAATTGATAGAATCCCGCCCAATAATAAAGTTCTTAGATGTTTATAATCCCGTAAGCCCTTGATCCTTCATAGGGGCAAACAAAAATGCCAGATAAAAATTCAAATACTAGCTAATCATCCGTTAGCTAAGAATGTCAATTGTCTTGAGAATCTGTCTTTCTTTTCAGTCAGATGGTCCGATCATTTTCTCAGGTACAACAAGATTGTCGAACTCTTCGCTTGTGAGGACCCCAAGTTTCAGAGCAGCTTCCTGAGAAAAGTAGAAAAAAGAAAAAGTATACTTTGAGGTAGAATCAAACAACTAATACAGTTACCAAATGAGAAACAAGTAGGCTACACCACATTCATGGCAGGCAGTGTTGCACTCTTTTTACCACCCCATATTTGAAATCACCCCGTGGCACCTAATCCCAAGACTACAGAGGATGCTTCCTCAGAAAGTGTAATTTTCAGGACATAGACATGCCACCCCTAGTCAGGTAACAAGTTTGCAGCCCATTAGACCAACCCAAGGGTTGGCAAAAACCATATCTCTTGACAAAAGAACACCACACTCTGGATCAGTCTCCCAAGCCAGCCAAATGTATTCTCTTCTTCCATGAGTAATGGAAATTATTAGATGCAATGCAATTCATGCCGTGGTGAAAAATTCAACAATAGACACGCTAAATTAACTGCATTTTCACCATCCCGGTTTAAAAATGCACCATGTTAGTCTGATAGAAACTATGAAAGGAATGAAAAGTTACGATACTCTAAACAATATGAATCATTTAGTTGAAGGCTCATTTTCCTCATAGCTCAAGCATAGAAATTGATGCATAAACAATTTGTACTTGCCCCATACAAAGTCATACAAAAAAATTGGCAACTCTTTTCATCTAATAATCTCTCTATTATCTAAGTCAATGATTATATAAAACTACAACAGAGTCACAATGTAAATTTCCAACTACACCAAATATAGCTATATAAGTGTGGAAGGCTACTAGCCGATCAGCTTGGGTTTGGTTGGCAAATCAAGGTTGAAAAAACACTAGGTTTAATAAGTATCCACAAAACAAAACTATATTGAAAAAGCCTAAAGATTCAGTCTGATCTTCTTTTTTTCCTCCACAACCTTACTGTTAGCATAAAAACTTACAGCCAAGCTTCCTATACAGGCTTTCCGTTGAAGTCTACAACGTAATCAACATAAGTAAATATAGAATCAAGGAAATCACCTTCAAAGTAGATCCCTCTTTGTGGGCTTTCTTTGCAACTGCAGCAGCATTATCATACCCAATTTTCTGGAAAGAGCAGGATTGTTTGCTTTAAGAAAACTCTTCTTTTTTTAATATAAAAAATGTTCAGAATAGATATACTGAAAGTTACAATTAAATTAAGCAAGAGGTTACACACTTACGGGGTTCAAGGATGTGACAAGCATTAATGACTGCAAGGGCCACAGTTCCATCCCACATCAAGAACAAATATCAGCTTCAGATTCTAATCCGCCAGAAATTATAACCATATACTATAAAAAAGTAGCCCAGCTGACCTCATGCAGTAACTTTGAAATTCTTTCCCTGTTAGCTTGAATTCCTTGGACGCAATTCTTGTCAAAGGAAGAAGAGGCATCACCCAATAGTCTTAGCGACTATAGGTGAAAAGAAGAGAAAAATTCAAGATGAGCAAATTTGGTGATGTAGCAAATATTAAATATAGACCACAACATTAGCAAAAGGTTGAGCATTGGTAAATAACAAATTCATGGAAGCTAAAGATGTAGGTAAAAAGTTACTGCGCTATGTTATTAAAAGATTATCTTCATTGGTTTCATCATGTATAGTCATTGAAAACTGTATTTTGCCTATTATCCTCATGTAATTTGAATTTCCAAAACTTCTAAACATAAATAAACTAAGTGCCACACATTTTGAGAGATTTTAAGGTCGGCTACCACATCTAGCTGTGGCAATCATATAAAACAAAGCAGCGTTGCTGCTCCATTATTTGGCTCATAAATCAAGAACATACACATTATACAATGACAAAAGGCAAGACAAGGAGCGCACTTGTAAGAGACCACTAGCAATCATTGGCTTGAAAACATTCAGCTCAAAATGGCCATTTGATCCGCCCACTGTAACGGCTACATGATTTCCCATAACCTGCGAAATATGTTTTGATATTTTTCATTGCAGCGGACACTCCTTGACTCTGTAACTTCAAAAATTATAACATAAAACTCTAGCATATTAACTACTTTTATTTGGCTTGAGAGAGATTGGAATAGAAGAAAAAACAATCTTACCCGTGCACAGACCATGGTAAGAGCCTCGCATTGAGTAGGGTTGACCTTTCCCTGCAATAAAATAGGTTCAGTGAAGTGATGTCAAGCAGCTTTCTCAACTCAAGGTTCTTAAGCCAAAACTACTTGTTGTCTCAATTATAACTCGCAGTAATAGTTACAATAACATAAATACCGGCATAATACTGCTGCCAGGCTCATTTTCTGGAAGAATAAGTTCCCCAAGGCCACAACGGGGACCACTGTATTAAGGACCAAAAATGTGAACATAATACAATGATAAAGGAATGAAAATGATAGACAGTTATAACTCCTACTCTGGTGGTGAACTGACCTTCCCAAAAAACGAATGTCATTAGCAATCTTCATGAGAGAAGTAGCTACTGTGTTAAGGGCACCACTTGTCTCCACAAAAGCATCATGTGCAGCCTGGTAAGCACATAGAGAAGGATATAAATTGGTCACTTAGTTATTTCCCTCCTTCACGAAAGAGAGAACAAAAGTGTAAAGAACAAGGTTTAGATAACAAAAGCATTACCAAGGCTTCAAACTTGTTTTCTGCAGTGATAAATGGTAAACTAGTTTCCTCAGCTACTGCTGCAGCTATCTTTACATCAAATCTGCATAAGAGTCCCATCAATTGGTCATGCGTTGAAGAAAAGACCCTAACTGTCAATATGTCTGAGAATAACTAGAGTATGACAACTTGAATCATATCTTGGGAGAAAACAACTTCAGACAACCTATATATCATGCTTACTCCGAAAAGGTTTCATTTTAGGCAGTCAGCCCAAGTTGCCAAAGTTATAATTGAGTCAGCAGGATGCTAACAGGTAATACTTGATGGGAACCAGCAATACAAACCAGAGCCATGACCATTACATTATGGGCAGCACACATTGAGGTGAAATTGAAGTGATTATGTCAGGATGAACCTACCCTTTCTTTGTATTCAGACCGGTACCTACAGCAGTACCACCTTGTGCAAGCTGCTCAAACCCCAACTGTCAGAACTCTGAACTCTGAAAAGAAGGAACATCGAGAGCAAGAAAATATGAATCTCCTACAAACCTGGTACATACGAGGTAGAGTGCAGTTGACCCGGTCAATTCCATACTTAACCTGCAATAGAAACATGCCGGATGAATTGCATCCTCTATGTTGCCATGTAATATATCATGCTTTTGTATGACCAGAAATATAAGCAATTAATTTTTCAAGTTTTGGTTGCCAATAGATACAGAAGTCATTGTATCCACCAGGTAGTAATCAAGCAGGCATCGAAGTACATACATAACAGACTACAACTAAGCATGCAGGATTTGAAACTAATATCTGCGCTACCTGAAGTGCACACTTTAATTTGTGCTACCACTAGCCTACAGCAGAAAGAAAAGCTTACTTGGGTACAATAGCCACTGAACTCTTGCCCCAGAGTCAAAGGTGTTGCATCTTGAGTGTGAGTTCGTCCAATTTTGACAATATCCTCAAATTCAATGGACTGTTGAGGCAAAAAAACAAGGTGATCTAATTGATTTTTAAAGGCAAATATTGCAAATTCCATAATCATGTGCTAGCATCATCTTTAAGAAAATTAGTCTCTGGAGAAAACTGGCGCAAGCACTATAAGTGAAATGCACAAATAGCCCAATACCACATGCACAGATGTGCATTTGTGAACAAACAAAAGTGCAGTGGATGAGAGTATGCGAATCTTTCAGAAGCGTCACATCAATTAGAAAATCCATTGAAGCAAGAAACCACACGACCTTAAGAAAGCTTAATGTCATTGCACATGAACAAGCACTACATAACAGATGAACCCAAGCATTGAACTCATGAAGCTCGTCCCATGGGTATGCCTCATGTTGCTTAGGATAGTGAACGTGAGAAGAAAAAAGTCCACAAAAAACTAAGATTTTTCACAATATGAGATAGTGCAATGGACCCCTCCTTCGCACAATCTTATGTATGAGCATAACTTGGAAATTCTTTGAAAAGAATGGGCATTGACAATCTGAGAGGGACAAAACAAAGGTATAAAGTAAAACAAGCAGAACAATAAAGTTTACTTGAAGATTGAAGGTGTCATGCACAAAAGGGCCAAAATAATGTTGAATGGTGAAACATCCAGGGCTGAAAGAAAGAAAGCTGCATTATCGTAGAGTATTTCCATTTCCTTTGAAGCAAAGATAACAAATGAAGTAAACGCAAAGGGAGCACTTCAACAATCATGATAAAATTGGTTTAGGTTTTGACGATTATCAAACCTTCGAGTGAAGAGAAGTATGCAAGTTCCCAAGACTTGGCAATAATCTTGAATTTATTTCCATTGCAGCTGCAATATGCATCACCTACAATATGATAAATACAATTATAGTTCTTTTCTCTTATAAATGATATAGAGTTCACATCAACACATGCCCCGGATCAGATCCCTTTTAGGCTTAAAAAAGGTGGAAGAAAATAGTCATAGATGACAATTTGCATCAAGTGAGGAAGCAAATTCAGGTGATGAAGAAAACAAAGCTTACGGTTGGGAAAGTGTCATTAGAAGATTGAGATCGGTTCACATGGTCATTTGGGTGCACAAACTTTTCTCCACGCTTATGGCCAAGAATCTCAGCTGCTCTGTTTGCAATTACCTACAATAGCCCATAGATTAAAAAAAACCTAAATGATTAGGAAAACATAATCATCTAGTAATTACCATCATCCTTCTTATACATTCACATGAAATAAAAAATCAAACCGCCCTTATCCCCCATAAAAGAAAATTCCAAATCCAACACTTCGGAGTTACATAAGGATCATGGCAAGACCATGATTCTCGCTTGCAAAATGGAAAAAGTTAGCAACCCAGACAAGAATGATGGCAACAAAACTTCAGTGGCAATCTGCATGGGCATTAGCATATTGTGCCAAAAAGCATAAGGCCTTAGAAGCCTTGTTGCATCGTATAACTGCACTCACCTCGTTGGCATTCATGTTACTCTGAGTACCACTGCCAGTCTGCCATATGACAAGGGGAAAATGATCATTTAATTTTCCCTCAGCTACTTCTTGAGCGGCTTGCATTATGGCTTTTCCAATGGAAGGATCAAGACCATAATCCATGTTAACCTGAGAATAATAGCATTGACACAATCAACTACCTTCTACAAAGTGTCTTTGAAGTAAATATGGCATACAATGCTTCTGACAATTGAAAAAGCTCACAGGGTTTGGATAATACATCCCGCCTCATTAAAGTTTCAAGTGATTTTCACAGATAATACAGCTTCAAAGTTGAAAACATTAATTATTAGATATAAGAATGTCATTTCCTTTTATGTGATTACATCTTATTCTTCAAAATGTAGGATACTTAGATGATAAACTAATATAGATATTTAAAGCACTCCAATTCATACCGCAGTAACTATTTGACATTGGCAATAGGATTTAACCTGAACGGTATGACAGTTTGGACACAAATGATAACAGGGCCTAAGATCACAAGTCAATTTGTATAATCAATGATCCAAGTAATCCTGAAATGAATCCACCAAAAGCCAGAAATATGTTAATAGCAGGAAATGACCTTGGCCGCACACTTCTTAAGGATGCCGAAAGCTTGAACAATCGGCTCAGGCATCCGCTCGCGCTCGCCTCCAATGTCGAAGTTCTGCAGCGATCTTTGTGTTTGCGCTCCCCACAATCTAACGAAAATTCAACAGCCCATCACTTTTCAAGCAATTAAAGCAGCCGCATGGATGCCCCGCTTCATCGATTCTGGCGTGCGCACGTAAATATGTGCTTCGCCCAACAATCCAAAGACATCATTATAGCATCGTCGAGAGATAGCAACACGAAGGGAAAGAGACGAACTTGTCCGAAGGAACAAGGATGGGTCCGAACGTGTCCCTCTCCTCCCGGAAACCAGTCGAGTACGATCTCCAACAAGCCGCGTAACGCAAAGCGCCCACGAGCTGCGAAGGCGTCCCTGATCCGTTCGAGAGGCGCCTGGACACGATGTAAGTCGCCATTTCTGCTCCCTCCTCGATCTCGCAATCTGTAACCAAAGCATTCCACATCGGCGGCACCCAACATACTCGTATGAGATATTCACATGACCCGCAACGAGAGAGAGAGAGAGAGAGAGAGAGAGAGAGAGAGAACCTGAGCAGTGGTTCAGAGAGAGAGAGAGAGAGAGAGAACCTGAGCAGTGGTCGGTGAAGTCAAAAGCTTTTCCCGGAAGACGTGAGGAGGATGGAGAAGGAAGAAGAAGAAGAAGAAGAAGAGGTGAACCAGAGAAGAGCGCGAGGGGGAGACGGATACAGAGAATATGTTTATGTATTTCAGATTCCCGAGGAAAATTACTTTATATATAAATATATATCTCTTGGCTAGTTTTCCAAAATAAAATATACACGTTAATCATAATTCATCTATTATTATCATTATTATTATTATTATTATTATAGGTCCATTTTGCATCATTTATTTGTGATAATTTGTATTAAGCTTGCAATTCCTAGTTTAACCAAAGTAAGCGATAATTCTTACATGGAATTAACAATGTTAGTAAATATACTCATGCTTTCTAGCTACATCTACATCTTCTACATACGGAAGTTTTAATAAAACTTTTTTCCCCATACATACAGAAAAAAAATGTTATTTTATTAGAGTTAACTAAATTATACATGAATAAAACCCTTATTGTATGATATGATCACTTTTATTTCATGTTGACTTTATATATATAGTACTTTAGTGATTTTTATATAGTGCAAGATCAGTAACTAGATTCAATGATTAAATACAATGTTTCTATAGAAATGGGTAACGTAAAAACTGGTAGATATTGTGTAGACTTTACTTGTAATACTTCACAATAGCATCCAATAACGATGCTATTGTGATAAAATAGAATTTGTTTGGCGTACTTTTGAGAAAAAAATTTCACTTATATATATTGTATGTATCTCAAACAGTATAAGTTTCATTCATACACATGTAGTAATTATAAAACTCAATACTTTGGATCCGAATTTTCATATATGCCTTCTCTTGTCTGATCGTTTAGTGGTGGAACTAGAGCTTTTTGGGAAAAGTACCAAAAAAAATTATAAGTGTATTGTATTTATATCAATTTTAATTCTAAACATTTTGATTGAGCCAATTCAATGAGAACTTTTTTATATTTATGTCAATAGGTTGATTCAATCAATTTTAGTTGGAAAATCGTCGACCTCAGCATCGATGGTTCTATATGGCATGGTCAACATAAAAATCACCAATGTTGATGTGGATATTTTTAAATAATTTTTTATAATTTTTTCTTTTCATTTTTTTTTCTTCACCTTTATTTTTGGGGGAAGGGGGCGGGGTTTGGTGTTGAGGTGGGGTGAATAGAGTCATTGACTCATTGGCCAACCCTTACTTTGCGAGACTCATTAGATCTGGGCTAGACAAATGTGTGGCCGCCCAAACCCACACAAGGGCCGCGATGCCCTCGCCTAGTGTCAACAAAAAAAAAAACTTAAGAATTTCAAAATATCATTAAAATATTATTAAAAATATATACGTTAGTGCCAATCATATCATGTAAGATTGTTAGAGTCCTCGTAAGTAATTTTCAGTTAAAATTGGCCAAATTGAATCAGTTGGTACAAATGTAAAATGTTTTAAACTAAACTAACACAAATGCAATTGGGGCATGGGGTTTTTTTAATATTTTTTTTCCAGACTTTTTCTTATGGAGAAAAATTTTCTTCTTTTAAAAAAAGTATATAGCATCTCACATCCAAACTTTTTTTTGGTCAATGCAAGTATGCCATTCTAATCCATGAGAATTTATATGAAGTATCACATCTTATCATTCATTTGGGAGTGGCCTGAGACTTGGGCATTAAGGGCTTTCCTCAATCGGCTCCTCCTCATTTGCACTTCCTGAGAGAAGCACAAAACTTCTGTCAAACAACAGCGAGCCGACCATACACATTAAGGGTTAAGGATTCTCCATCTAGCAACCAACTCGATATCACTTAGGGGTAACCACTAATACTCCTCCTTCCAGGTGTGTAGCATCATAAAGTATGCCATCGATAACCATTCCGGCGAGTTTTAGCACTGTTTTTCACGAGCATTGCCTTTTAGTATCTGCCTTGATCGAGCAAATTCTCCTGTCTAACGTTTCTGTTGTAGCCCTGCAGATTCGGGACATGGCTCCATATGCGATTTGGAAATAGCATGATTAAATAAATTGTTACATGGTTTTCAAGGAAATTTATATGTCGTTTACACCACTAGCTCTTACTCTTGATTTTGTCTTAAGCTTACAGTTTGTCCACGGTTGCCAGCCAAGTGATGATCCAGATTTAGGCGGGGCAATTTGTCTAATGCCAAACTAACTTATGCTACAAAACTTTGGTTTCCCTATTTCTACCTGACTTCCAAGCTCCTCTTAGAGCGAATCTGTCACTCGGGAGGGCTAGTAAAGGTCATCTTGTCATTTTCATCACAGGGAGTGGCAACCAGAGGCTTTGACCTAACAAGTCGTCAGAGCCAATCATTTCCTTGAATCACATAAGCAACTTGGAAACAAGGGCAGGATCTAGTCTATTCCTACTAGAGTATGCTTCTAGAGGGGTCCAGGACGACGCCAGTCGTCTTTTGCATGAGGCTGATAACAGGCAGAAGCCTTAAGCATGTTTCTCTTTGTTTTTCTGAGATCTAGGTGAAAAACATATTGCTGGTGCTAATTCCATTGATTGCAGGACATGTTGGCAGCACATGCCTCCCCCATGCAATAATATAAAAGGTGAGCTTCAAAGTTTCTTTCTTGTTCTCAATCATCATATTAATTTATATCAAGCAAATGACGTTTGAGAATATTCCTTCAAGAACATCCCAAGGGCTAAACTAATTTTTTTGTGGAGCACCTGCAATTTGGTAATATCAAGTTTCAATATCTTCTGATAAAGTCTAATCAGATATGGCCGACCGCCTTGAAATCGGAGATCTTTCAAGTTCAGCAACAAAATTCATTGAAGTCTCTCCCATAAGGGCGATTTAAGTTTACATCCAAGAGCTAATAGGTAAGGTGGTCTCTAAGAGAGCAAAACTAAGTGCAAGCAGTAGGATTCGCCAATAAGTAGGTCTCAACAGTCCTGTACAACTCCATTGCTCTGTCCTTACCGGCCTCTATATCCTCATCTCTGAACTCGATATCTCGGTCTGAACAATAGTCACTTGACATTCTACAGATGGACCCGCCATTGCCATCGTCGACGAACTCGACCTCATACACCACAGACTTCAGTTCGTCGCTGAGTATGTCCCCTTCGATCAGAGTATACTTGCAGCGGAAGTGGTCCGCGTCCAGCTCATCGATCCGATGCTTCGCATATTTAAGCAAGCTCTCTATATAACAAGTAAAAGGCGGGTAACCCCCTTTTAATACCGAGCAACAACATGGGAATTGGCGAAGGAATGAAGTTAATTAGAAAAGGAGGAGAACTTTGAAGGCAAACCTTGAGAGAAGTTGGTTTGCTTGACACTTCCAACACCTCCGTCACCTTGGATCAGGTCAATGCTCTTGATGTACTGAGGCAGGAGCTTAGGGAACAGTACGTGGGAATCAAGCATCAAGGCTTTGAAGAGACGGTCCGGAGCAACTGGTGATTCTAGCTCTTGCGCAAAAGTGACCACACCCATGTTCTCAAACTGATAGCAGAGGCACAGAGAGAGAGAGAGAGAGAGAGAGAGAGAGATGAAGAGGAATGGCCAGGTGAAGGATTTATAGGGCCAAGCTTGGAGGAGATGATCAGGAGTTTTTGTTTGGTTTTGCATCGAGCTGGCCTCAACCAGTTTGCAGAGAGAGTGAAGACTCCTGAAGCTAATCCAAGTCGACGATTATCCACAAAACTGCCCTGTAAGACTCCCTCATCAGTCCACTATTCAAGCCGCCTTCCTTTATTTTCTACAAACACGACCGGTTTTTCCTTTGTTGTCGGCTGATATATTCTAATTTCTCGATTCCTCCAACTGAGCTGTTCCAAGTGAGCTGTCGGATCAACTTTACACACCAATAACCATCGTACGCGTAGCATATAAAATCCCATTAATATAGAGATTATAATAATTCTCTTTCCTATTCTTTCGCATCTTTTCTAATCAAGTCTATCTGTTCTTAATTTATCTACTTAAATTTCGTCTGTTTTCATAAACTTTCCAATCAAATTGATGGATGCAAAATAGAGTTTTCCTACCGATATAGGGCATATTTGGTAACCATTCTCATTCTTAGTTTCTCGTCCCTATACGAGTTTGGGACGAGAAATCTGTTTGATAAATTTTCATTCTCATTCTGTTCTCGGAATGAAAAAATAGCTGGGAACGGGTTTGGAAAGATAAATTAGAACCAAAATTTTTCTGGTTTTCTGTTTCTGGGACGAGAATGAACAGTACCAAAAAATAAACTAATCTTTTTTTTTTTATTTTGTTCTTATCTCTTGCCTCCTCCGCCGCTGCCGTTGGTCGCCACTACCATCGGTCGCATTTATTTTATTTTTCTATTTCAGAGACAGGAATTTTGTATAATTACCAATCACGTTTTTTTCTCAATAATTCATCCAAGAACCATTTTTTTAAAAAAAATTATTCTAAAAAAAATTATTTCTGGGACGAGAATCGTTACCAAACGCGCAATGTCTCAGTTGCATGCCGAGTGCGCAACCGAACTTTCGAAGGAAAACACGAGACCATACGATCACGAGTCTCATTGATCGAGGGTTTAAAATATCGTTCAGGGTCCACACACATCAAGCACATACCTTTCTACGCGTGCATAATATGACGACTGTCCATTACGTGGGGGACTCCGGGGTAGCAACAAGGACAAGAGTTCTAGATGGCTGGAGGAGTCAAATTCAACACAACTTTGATGAACTCCTGTCATCTGACTTGTCTATCTTCCTCACCGCGTCGCCTTCTGCTCCAAGCCCTGGTCAACTTTCTTGTGCCGACGGCTTGAAATGGCCTTGATATTTCGTTAAGTAACGGATAGAACTTCCAGAGTGTAGCGCTCTTTATATAATTGTTAACCGCTTGGTTTAGAACATAAGAGACCAAGGAACAGCAATATTACAATTTAATAAACCGACTGCAGAAAATGGCTTGGCGATCCCACTTCATATCAGTGTCGAAGTCTTGGTTCAAGAACAAGCACATGCAAGCAACTGGCACGGTTGCTGTGTTATACTATAAGATGAACATTTTACATCGAAAACTGAGGGGGGAAAAAAACAAAAAGGAAAGGCGTGCGATCAATACATTCTTTTCGACATCAATCTCTATCTCCCGCCATGTTCGAAGAAATAAAACAATTTAGATAAGAAATGACGTGGTTACAAAGAATTTACTTTCTGTTACCGGGCTTCCGCTTCCCATCGATGGCGGGTTGATGCTTTCCATTCTGATGTAGAGGAAGACCGGCTCCATTTGATGGCTTCCGAGAAGGCGAAGGGGCCGTGCTAGAACTTAAGTTCCTGCTGGACCGGATGAGGAAAATCCTTTTAGTTGGAAGTAGCTCATCGGCTAGTGAACTTTATGCAAAATCAATATGAAAGACAATATCTCCTTTTCTGGCATTGAATCCGGGCATTCAACCGAATCTTAGAACTTGTTGCTGTATCACATCAACTCTCCTTGCTGACTATACTCATAAATTACTATTTTGTGGACTGCTTTGGGCTAAGATTTTTTTTCATGTACTGCAGATACCGAGTACGGCCCATATATATCTGAAATGCGTTCCTATATTATTTAGCAAAGACAGAACAACACATAAAAACATATTGATTGTTACTATATTATGCAAGCAAAGAAAGCACAAACACATTGACCATACCTGATGTCTGGGTTCTTCCGGGGTTTGGAAGTGGATCTATTAGTCTTCGACGCAATCCCATTAGTGATGCCATTCAATTTGGCATGATTGAATTGCCAGAGCAAATCTGGTTCTGAAGAATCACTGGTGGCAGCATCAAGCTCATCCACATCGTCTGTATTTGTACGGTCGAAACCATTACTGCCCATGAACATGGTGTAAGCTTGCTCTGGGAAATTTTTGGAGCCATCCTGGAGATATTTCTGGTAGAACCCATCGGTTAGGTGCCCATTGTTTGTACTCCAACACCCTAAGGTGTTCTCAACTTGGCTACCATCTTCCTTGTTCACCATGACTTTGTCTACCCACTCACCCGATCCCACTTCTTTTTCATCATCCCTGTAACTTTGGACTGGAACCGGAGGCCAAGGAGGTGAATTAGCTAACAGTTCGTCCAGGTCGAAGCTCGGTCTCTTGTGCTTCGATGCAGAGTTTGTGAACACCTGCAGGACCCAATTATCGCTCTCAGCTCCTGGCTTACAGAAAGCATTCACACATGCACACGCAAACACGGACACGCTCACGCAAACACAGAGAAAGAGAGAGAGAGCTGATGCAAATCAACTCCTATAGCACGTTTGTTCCATCAAAGCAGTATGAATTCTAACTAATGGCAAGAACTTCATTATTTTTACGTAGTAATTCTCTTAAAAATGATTTACCCAAACTTTAGGTCCAATCCCAATTCTATTCCGAACTATTTTTTGTCTAAAAGCACAAACTCTCATATTAGTCCAAATCTATCCCATGTCCAAAAATCACCATTATTTTGAAATTATCAAAATCAAGAGACAGCTGTTGCTCCTTATGAATGTAAGAGTGTTAATGAAGACACGATTTTAACAATTAACCTCTAACTATCAACAACGTTCCTAGTTTTGAAGAAACTAATGGCGATTTTGGGAATGTGGGCAGATTTGGAAAGTTATAATGGAAGTTTTCTTTAAAAAAAAAAGTTGGGAGCAGGATTAGGATTGAATTTAAAATTGGGATTTCTTTTAGAGAATTTAAGCCTAATTTTTATTGGAATGATTCTACTACAAAAACTAGATTGAGCAGGATTAGGATTGAGCCTAAAGTTGGGATTTTTTTGGGGAATTAAACCTATTTTTTATTGGAATGATTACTACTAAAGAAAGTATATTGAGATAAAAAGATAATTTATGCTTCCCATCCAACAATGATAAGGAAACAGGTTACCTCAATATTCCCAACATCACCCATTGGTCTCCGGCAGCTATTTTGATCCCTTATTGCATCTGCATACTGTGGATTAGAATGAAAAGGTGTTGATTCTGCAGCTTTCCTTCTCTGCCGTTCTGAGCTTCCAGAAACAGGGTGTGGCATGTGCTTTGGTTCTTCCTCCTTCCTAGCTAATGCTGCCTTGAGACTGGCTATCTGTTGAATGGTTGTAGTCTATTACCACACTGAAAGTCCAAAGGACATAATGTGAAAAGTGATGACCGGACGAGGATTAGATATTTCAACCTGTTCCTTAAGGTCTTTCACATCTGCACCATCTTTGTTTACTCGGGCAGCACCCAATTCTACTGTAGCAACTCGCTCAGCAAACTTAAGTGTACTTATTGTTTCTCCTAAAGCATCAGGCTCAGGGCTTATGTGAACAAACATTAACGTCTTTGCCTGCCCTCCTGAAGAAAGCATATCCTCCGTTAAACCTGACTAGAACTCAATTGACATTCGAGGACCATAAAGTACAAAATACTTGATAAATATCAGATGCATGACTTTTCATTCAAGCTCCATTTATATGAAGAATGGTGAGAAGAAAAAACTGTTAACTCTAGTTTACCTAGTGAGTCTTGAAGAAGCTGGGTGAGCTTGCTATTTCTGTAAGGGACATGCGGGTTTTTCTGGGCAAGAGAGGCAATCACATCTCCAAGGGCTGAAAGGGATTTGTTAATATGCTGTGCTTCTTTTAGCCGTTCTCCTGTCACTTCAGATTTGTCTACTCTCTCACTTCCTGCCAAATCAACCAGATGCATACATCCACGAAGAATGGTTCCAGAAGTCAAATCTCGTCCTTGAACATGTACAGTTAAGCAACTGCAATTTAAAAGAAGAAATTGTTAGTCTTTTGGGAAGCCCCAAGATATGCATTAGTGAAACAGATCTCACCTATGAGAACGACTACTACGATCATTCAGGGCTGTAGCTCCCACTGCACGATTTCTATGCCCAAGGTTCATGAGATCAATAACATCAAATGTTGACGAAACAGGGACAAGGCTTGCATCCGGCACACTGAGTCCACTTTGGGAACTATTTCGAATTTCTAATGTTTTCATAGCTAAGGAAATAACTGGTAACAATCTGGAAAGAGAGATGCTATACTGAAAGCCCACATTACCTGACAATATTAGACCAATTATAGTTTGAAAAGGCTTCAATAAAATGGAAATATCAAGTCTACTAAGCAAGTCCAATTAGCTTTTAAGCTTTGTATCACTCATTATAATTTAGAACTGTTGGGACTGATGACGAAATTTAAAGCCTTCTAAGAAGCACAACAAATTTTGTTTCAAGGATATCTCCTATTTGTTCCATCGGAAACAAGAAGGTCCCGCACTTGTTCATTATAGATCTCGATCATTTGGACAGAAACATCATAGAGGAATGTATCCTTTCTTTGTTCTGCAAGGAAAAACAAATCACCCAAGGCCCTATAATTTACACCTTGATTTTGCTCCGTAAGCTGTCTAGGACCCGTCTGAAAAGGGAAAAAAGAGAAGAAAAAGTTACAGAGTTAGCAGATGTTACAAACAGACAGCAGGAAGGTAGATTTACAAAGAGCCATGAAACTTTAAAGAATATTTTACAAATTTTTTACCATGGTGTAGGTCTTTCCAGATCCCGTCTGGCCGTATGCAAATATGCATACATTGTATCCATCAAGAACTGACCGGATCAATGGCTGCGTATCGGAAAATACTTCCGCTGGAGAATTTGAAACAGGTCAGTCTGGCAGATATGCTATATACATTCAAAATTTAAAAAAAAATGTATTTTTTGCAACCTTGGGTTGCTGAAGGCCCAAAGACTTTGTTGAAATTGAATGATCTACGCCCTTTTCCATGTTTCGATGGGGTGGTGATGCTGATGATTCCGTCCTCGATATTCTCGACAGCACTCATATAATTTGATTGTCCAGGCAAGAAGGGTCTCACTCTACAATAAACTCTGATATTCCCTAGTCACATCAGCAATAAAGCAGTTATGGTATGGTTCATTGAATATCTTAGGGAATGAAGAGGATAAACTTAATAGGCGGGGGATCTGGAAATCTTACCTTTGAGATCCATCACTTGGTTGTAAAGCTTGCGGTTTTCCTCAAGAACTTTATGATAGCCAGATGCAGCATTGGCAAGGCCATATATATGTAAACCTGTAGAGAAAGCTCAAATGTGAAAATAGACAAAAGATCCTGTCCAGAAGGATCTTTATAAGTGTGAGATATTGATATTTTTTAGGGCAAAATGCTGAAAGGAGACTAGCAAGATAAGGAACAGAGGCTGTACTGAGGCTGCTGAACTCTTCTTGGACTTTCATTTGCATGAACTGCATGCCAGCTTTTGTTGTACCGAGGGCATGCTTTAACTCCTAAGAATTGTAGATACAAAAGTAAGTGGGCATAATAAAAAAATAAAATAAAAAAGTTAATTGAGCGGTTGGAATACACTTATATAACAAAACTCAAACCTGAACATCTTTCTGTTGTTGACAAAAAATCTGCTGCTGTTTTAACATCAGACTTTCTGATTCCTCGTTGTTTGTTCCGCTTTTACCAATATAGTCTTCTTTACTGCTTGACTTCATGCTCTTGTCTTCAGCCTAAGAATTAGAGAAATATGATAAAAACTTCAGTGCACAAACACTTCCCATATTGTATATAAGATACTTCAAGGAAAGAGATTCTCGCTTGCTGACACTGGCTCAAGCTAGCCTTCAGCAATCTGTTTCAAGTGATAAGAAAGCAATAACCTTTTGACTGGTAGTAGATTTCACCAGAGTCTTGTTTCCAAAAGAAACAGCAACATCATTTGTGGCACTTTTCTTCTACAGGAAAATCAGAAAAAGTAGAGGAACGTTAGAGTACTAAAAGGAAATACATATCTGCTCAAAAATGAGCTTTCTGCTGATGCTTCAGCTCCAAGGAAACAAAGTTCAACAAAGATATACTCTAATTGAAACAGAAAATCACTTCATTGTAATAACAAAATGAGCATGTGGTGAAATTCTTGTTTAAAGAGTCAAAATCAGCTAAACTTATGAACATCAAAATGACATACCAGCTCAAATTGGTTGGTGATACGGTGTTCAAACTCCTCAGCCACCTTACTTAGGACAGATTCCACCAACTGTCATAAGAGAGAAGATCAAGAGAAAGTTCCGGTCACATCACTTATTAAAATGGATACTGGAGAAACTTAGAAACTGACTACGAAAAGTAAAACAAATGCATATATAGACCGGTTGTGAAGAGTCTTCCACATATTCTAAAAGGAATTAGGTCAGTTTAGGACTATCAAGAAGAATTATACTTGTATGCACATAGCAAATTGGAGACCACACCGCATATCTTACAAATTTTATAAAGTGCTCTAAATATTAAAAAAAAATGACACCAAATGAGAGCGGAATTTTACCGCTGGAATTTCTTCAGGCTTTTTATCCAGAAGAACAGCGCGGACAAGCATGCTTAATGAACCCAAGTTGGCCTGAATAAAGGAGGGCAGTTTTAAGTTTTTTGTCATCTGTGAAGATGAAGGAAATATCTCAAATGTAGAAGAGATAAGCTTACCAACCATTTTATTCGAGTCAATACCAGAAGTTAGAGCATTCAAGGATTTCTCATTCATCGAAGAATTTCTTGACAAAGAATTTGAGAATGGTTCTGAATTTTTCCTAACAAACGATTTACATGACATTGTAGGCTTTACATTGCCACCAAATTTCCAAACTCCGTTTCCACCAGTTTGTTTCCATTCGGCAAATGACTTTAGTGCCAGAACGCAATTCACAATCCTCGAAGTCTTTCCTCCCTGCAACGATTAAAGTCAAAACAAAAACTTTAATCCTTAACATGTAGAACTTAGTCTTCTGCCTTCCTGGTTAACTTGTAGAACTTAGCCTTCTGCCCTCCCGGTGCGATGCACAGTGATATAGATAGCCTTAAAACACGTATCCAAAAAAAATACCTGTTCCAGGTCTGATGCTTCAAAAGTGGGAAGGCCCATCTCCTCCACAGCTACAAGGAAGTTCCTGACGTTTTCAAAATATTGAAACGCTGACAAAGCAGCTCCATCAGGGATTAGAGCAGCATCACTCGGACTTTCTACAACCTATGGATCAGCATTAGATGTTAATATCAGTTGTGATAAAGCATTATTATAACCTTCTTCTCTCCTCTGAAGACAAAGTAAAATTCATTCACGGCACTTTACTGGCATTGACAGTGGAAGCTTAATTTTCTTTCAGTTTGCACGGCATGAACCGTTCCAAGGGAATTATGGCAAAAAAAAAAAAAAGAACAATCTGAAGGAATTAAAAAATACAGAACAGACCTTTGGTACCGCCCCGGATTGTATCTTGTTGAGAACATTGCAAAGGATAATACCACTTCTCAACCCAAGCCTAAACTCTTCATCGGATGGCTCAGCAGGTAAGTCTCTGGCTGCAACCACCCCGACCATCTTCCTCAGCCAACCAGCTGCATCGTTCCTTCTTGATGCTGCCAAAGACGAGTAATCAGTATCTTAAGCTAAGCTCTGCAACAACAGGACTTTCAGCCAAAGTGAACAGAGACAGAGAGTTCTAAAGTCCAGTTCCAACTAGGCCATGATTGATCCACAAATTCAGGTGATCGGCGCAGACAAGACATTGCGACATAGAATTTTATCATATTGTTAAAAAAAAAAAAAGAATGGCAATTGCCGTACCGAATCAAGGAATGATAAGGAAGTGGAATACTGACACGGATAGGGTAGTAAATTGAAATTCACTTGCAAGAAGGCGCACATATTGAGGCTCAAGTTCAGGATCCGAGAAACGAGTTACGTGGAGAGAGAAATTAGGCCGTACAATAGAAGATATACATCTGATCTTTATAGTGAGAAACCACCCAATGTGTCAAGGCATAAACTTTCGTTATCATCATCGTCATCATCCATGAAACAAGATCGCAACATTGCCAAATTCTTTCTTTCAGCAACTAAATTCACGACGAGAGAAATTTCATCTAGAGCCAGAAACCTTGTAAGGAAAAAGCGGAAAATCAGGTACGTCGTGTTCATCGGCCTTAGACGAATTCAAATAAGGAGCCCAAACGGGGAATTCAAACGCCAAATCACCAGAGAGCCACACACACGCGAGCCGAGTCCCGACGGTTACAAACTCAGGTGCGCCGACTAGTAAAGCATGGAGCTGAATAGTAATGACATACCAGCTTCTTCAGCTCTTCTGGACTCCACATCAACGTCCCTGAGCCGCGTGCCGTGCTGCTGGAGGAGCACGTCCTCCACAACCGAGGCCGCCGAGAACGGCACCGCCCCCTCCGCCGCCGCCATGCTCCGCGCACTAAGCACAACAAGAAAGAGGCCGAACCCCGGCAAAAAGGCGAGCGCAACCGCGTCAAAATCCACCCGACCTCGTCGCTTCCGAATCGCGCGAGCTCTCAGGCCACCATCGCCGGCGAAATTCAATGCGGAGACGATCTTGGCAAGCAGAGATCGAAGAGGAGGATCTAGAGAGAGAGAGTGAGGTTGCTTTGCTAGGAATGCAGGGGAGTCACATTCCTTCTTCCATTTTAGCTTTTCTAGCCTTTCTCTTTCTCTGTTGCCCGTCTTCTCTCTCTCTCTCTCTCTCTCTCTTCTTTATACACACCATCACCAGACCAGGCGTCTCTCTCTCTCTCTCTCCAAAGCCTCACTCCGAACCTCCGAGAGAACCTCCTCACTTCCCTTCTCTTCAGGTCTCTCTCTTTACCGAAGTTAGATTCCCCCCACCACGCGCGCCACACGCGCGTGACGCTCGGTTGCCTTTTTTTTGTCATCTGTTTTCCACGATGATAAGCATGGCTTAAAGATAAAATCGGCAATTGAATCGGGCCTATCGTTGGAAATGGTCTGATCCCAGGTCCGGTCTCTGGTTCCAAAAAAAAAAAAAATATAGAAATGCTCAGCTTTCTGAGTAAGAATCGAATCGGGAGTTATAGACCGAGAGCTAATGAGACATGGTGATGTGCTTTGAACTTTCTCTCTTTATTTCATTTTACTTATTCATCTTTCTGTGAATTATTGCTATCGACAAATGTGAATTTGTATTGTCACGTCCAATAAAAGTGAAATCAAATAAAATCAAGAAAAAAATGAAACGAAATAAATTTCTCGGTTTTTGAATAGACCCTAAAATCAATGGACGATTATTGTGCAAGTTTCATGATGTGCAAAGTATACTTCAAATGTGAAAAAAGAAGAAAAACTAAGAAATCGGTTCTGATAGAGTAGGTTCTTGATTTTAGATGGAACTCCTAACGACTTTGAAACTTTGGAAATTGCGCACCCGAGCTTAAATTTAAACCATTTGAGGAAAAATAAAACCAACTGAACCGAAGGAGATTGTATCAAAGGCAATTAATATTTGCCATTCATTGTGATATCTCATGTTAATTGAACAGACAAATTTGGAGATCACGTATCTAATTCGCGCTCATGATGGTCTTCCGTTTGTTTCTAACTTTCTAGCCACTATAGGTAATTAGTCTTCACACACTAGTAATTTTCATGTTTTTCGCTTTGAGTTGTTGTTTGTTCGATTTGGTCCTCAAGCCCTCTCTCACTCTCTCTAAACTAATTCTATAACTCTTACAATATGTGTACTCAAGGTCACTTTCGTGTCAAGCCGCTAATGTCGCAGGAAATCCTTTACGTGGCTAAATTTGGAGGTGTGGCCTCACATATGGAGGGGGAAAAAAAGATATGGGAGCAATGTATATATAGAGAGAGTCCAACTACAATTGCCTGATCATAGTCAAGAGTGCCGGACCCTTTGCTTGTACACAAAATAATAGTTAGAGGACGAAATTGCACGATCAATAATATGTAGAAGACTCGATGATAACATGAAAGCACGCATTGACTAGCCTTAGGCATAGGGGATGGACTCAGGGGCCAGAAATTCTTCTTAGGAACTTAGTCTAAATTCGATAAGATGTACCAATTAACGAACATTAGGAGTTCCTTGACGCCACCATACCTCGTGAAGTACTCACAATTGTGTCAAAATGCGTTATTATCTGTTTGTTCGAGTTCAAAAGAATGAATCGATGAGCTCTTCCCTCTCTTGGAGTTCAAAAAGTTCAAACTTTGGGTTATGAGTGATAATCTTTGAAGTTTGGTGGTTTTGTCCGTTTCTCCTTGTGCGCTTGCACATGATCACTTTGGAGTGGAACTATTGGGCTAAGTAGATATTAAATTGGGTCCTTCCTCTTTTTCCTGCTAATTTTCTTTTTGCAAATTAATTCCTTGCGGGACCTCCTTCCTAGCATATTTCGTTGCATCTTCTCTGTCACTCGTCTTTGGGAATTTCCTTCTTAGCCATGCTCATATGGAAGACGAAACACACTTCACCCACAATGGATTCTTGAGAAAGGAGCGATCTAGAGATCATTGACACGAGAGGCGACATAAAGAACATCGGAGATTACAAATTTACTAGACAAATTCGTCAATGTGACCACGAAGCACCAAGGTTAACCCCTGATATTTAAAGAAAGTAATTCAATCTAAGGAGGCAACAGCACGCTTTTCACTCCTAGTCATGTTGGGTATGGCAAGAGGGTATCCTCATCATGCCTAGGGACAATGCCCGAGATACCAGCACAAAACTTTTCTACACGAAGACAACATCGAATGAGCGAGACAACTCATCAAACATGCGAACCTCCGATCCCCGCACCAGATGTCTAGGCAAGGAGGCGTTATCTCCTCCCGGGACTTGTAACATTATCCGGGAGGCCATCTTCTCTAACGATGCATGATTCAAAGGCAAGTAAGACAGCACGGAAAAGCGCCACAAGACAGACCATGTGGAGGCGCTTTTTTCAGCAAAAGAGAGATTTGAGTGCAAGAGCAAGCAATCCCGAGGCTCCATGGAATCGAACTTTGCCGGACACTGTTGTTTTTTTAACCCTAGCAATTGCTTGGAGAACTGCCCACCAGGTGGTGGGCAGGATGTTATTATCAATCGGGCCAAAGTGTTAGTTGGAGAAACAGTTACCAAACCCCCTGATTCTTACGGGGGTCGTTTTCATCATGGAATTAGCTAAATTTCTCGAGGCATGATTCGACTTCCAGTCTAAGGAACAAAGAGAGCGTGCGATCTCTCTAAATCTTCACTCATTCTATTTGGTTTTATCTTCTTTTTTCCCCCTTCTTGATGATATCCAAACTAGGATGTTGTGTTGGATCAAAGTCAAATTGCTCGTAAAGTTTGATGGGGTGCTGCTGTTTTTTCGAAGACCATATTGTCTCTTCTAACAATAGTTGAGTCCTACAGGTGAAGTGGACATCACACCTAGGAGCATCTAAATAGATTGCTCCTGGGCATACAAAATAAATGCTATTACTTTAGCTTACAATGGACTTGAACTTGGAAATTGAGGTTGCGGTCCATACTTTCCACAATTTGACTCTACTTATCCAGAGAAAAAATTACCCGTTTAGTTCTAAATATGCCAATTCAATCATAAATTTTTTAGATTTTATCAATTTAGTCATCAACTGTTACACCAAATTTCAATGTAGTCATTCCGATTGATTTGATTGAAAATTGATGGTGTGACAGTTCAATAGTCATTTCTAGTTGTCTCACTTAACACACCGTCATGTTAGCAATTTTCAACAAAAATAGGTTGGACTACGTTAGAATTTCATGCAAATCCAAAGACAAAACTTGTAGGTTGCATCTTTGTATGACAAATAGTGTTGGCAAATTCATCAGGTTGATAAAAACTAGGCTTACCTCAAAGTTCTCTTAATTAATTGCATGTGGCATCCTAATTATATTCTGAGTGTTTTACATGGTAGATAAATTGCTTCGAGGCAAATACACAATAAGGAAGGATTTAGCACCATACTTTTTCATGTTATAATAGGGAAAAATCATTCTTTTTAAATGAATTATTTTCTTTCTCTCTTTGTAAATCCAGATGATCTAGTTGTTACTGAAATCATAGAAAGACGACTGCTATAAATACATTGAACCTATATGGTATGATCATTCTTAATGAATGCTTAGGATCTCAGAAATTTAAGTAGGTACAGTTGTCCGAGACCTCGATTATTTTGTTGCCATTATGTCTGTTCCTTTTGTGTCCTCTAGACATTAATAAGCACTAGATCGTCGACATTAGTATAGCAATTCAGGCAACCGACAATATGTTCCAAGTAATATCTGTGTAACCTTTCATAGACAGAAGGAAGAAAAAAACATAAACCCACTGGCATTACACGATAGGAAGTTTTGTCGACACGATACAACACTTTATGTTGCTACTATCTACTTAATGTCCTTTGATTCCCACTCTTTTTTTGGATTAGCCTATGTTTAGTAATATAATTGATGGTCGTAATCAAAATTGTTCCATCAAACTTAGATGGGGATGGATTCCAAGAAAAGGACAAATGCTCATAGTAGGTGAAAGGGTTTTGAGCTCAAGAGAGGGGGGATGAGAAACTCCAAAAGGTGCATAACCGCCGACTGTTCGGTGCTGGAGAAGATAAAATAAATCTAATGCGGGCCTCCAACGTTCGAAAAATTCAAATTCCTCGGTTCGGATGGCTGCCCGGACCTAAGGCTCGGGGAGTCGCCGAGGTGGGGAGCATCTCCTTTTCCCCGTTGGGAGGGGGCCCCACTTCACGGGAATTCGGCAGCCCCTCGAGCTTCCATCTCTTTCCCCCCTCGTCGGTGGGTGTATCAATCTAACAGACTAATGGGGAGGCGCCACGTGACGTGCGGATCTCATCTCCGCCCTCCGAAGATGCGCGTACCGGGACGCGCGCTCTTCATCGAGGGCTTTTACGCCTCACAGCGGTGAGCTTTGAAGTTCGTAGGGTCAGGAAAAGTCGTCGGCGCGTGGGTCACGCTTGCTTCGGTTTTCTTTCCACTTTAATAGATATTTTCCTGAATGGAACGAAGCATGTCCCAACCTCCTAAACTCAACTCTATTTGAGTTTTCTTCGTTTCACGGAATACAATTAAAAAAAATAACTTTTAAATTTTCTAGTATTTGTTTCACAATTAATGATATAATTAAGGAAAATAATTTTTCGGCCATGAAAAAATAATTTTAACAATAACCGAAAAAACATTTACCGTCTCCTTTTTTTCGCCTCTAAACCAAACTATTTCTTTCTCCAGACACATTGTTATTCTATTTTTAATTTTTCTAAATTTGAGTTTTAAAGTTTGTTTCCTTTTCATTCTTTTTCTTCCTTTATCTTTTTTCTTCTTCTTTGGCCAGTCATCAGCGACGATGGTGCTAATGACCGACAGGCTCTTTCTTTCACAAATCACATTTTCATTCTATCTTCATTTTTTAAGCTGGAATTTTAATTGTTTTTCTTTTTCTTTTTTCTTGTTCTTCTTCCAATTGTCGGCCATGGTAGCGAGGCTCAAGCTCACTAGAATAGCGATGCTTGAATGTTGCCAGAGGGAGGTGAGGCTGAAGTTTCGCCGAATAGCGTCACCAAACGATGTGAGAGCCTCGAGCCTTCACCAATCGACAAACACTTGAGATTGCTAGAGATGGGAGCCTCGGGCCTCGCAGATCAATGATGCTTGAGCATTGCAAATGGCGGCAAAGTTCAAGCCTCTCCAGATTGAGTAAGCTCGTGGCCTTAACTCACTCGGGACAAGCAAAGCAAGCAGCCTTTAGTGGCTTGTTCGCCTCAAGCTCGTCCGCTTTGGGTGAGGCTTGTGGCTGGTCACTAGCCCTGTTGCCATGCTAGAGACCAATCAAGGAAGAAGAAGAAAAATAAATAATTAAAAAATCAAATGTGAAATAAAAATACCTAAATGATTCAACATTCAAATTTTTTGGTAATTTTTCTGAGGATGATATTTTCCATACTAAATAGCGAAAGTTCATTTTCAAGTTTCAGGTAAACACCGTGAAATATTGTCATTTTCCTAAAAAAATGACTTTTAAAATTTTTTTTTTCAAAGATGTTACATTTTTGTGAAACAAATGGAATCTTACTTTATAAATATCCTTCATTTCACACACATTGATAGTGACTGGAGGCAAACACCACTCGTGCTCCCAAGAATGGTGTCAAAGAAATTTTGGCAAACACATTGATTCGAATTTATGCGTTAGACTAGGATGATAAAACATGCTCGCCACTGTGAGTTACTGATGAGGGTTTTCTTAGCCATGAATTGATCACGACATGTTTTTGAGGTCTTTGATTGCCTTGCCAATCTTAACTAGAATAGTTCCTCGCGAATCTTCAATTGATCACCTCGAAAGATGTCTTCCAGTGCTAGAACAACAATCATAAAACTCCTTAAATTTAGAAGTTTTGTAAATAATCTTACATTGGAAAAAATAGCTATAATTTAAATACCGACAAATGTTAAAATATATGCCTAAAATAGATTATAGCTCCAACATCCATAAATATGGTAAATGTTGAGATTGAAAATTACCTCAAATGGATTAGGCAAGCCCCATAGCTTTCTAGCTAAAAAAAAATTATGTTGAATTTTAGGATGGCCTTTCTTCAATTACTGCCTATCCAAGTTTTTAGAAATTCATTGGAAACATGGTATGTGTTAACATCTTCCAACATTGTCCCCGTCAATCTCCCCCATTACTTCTGTTTAAGTTACTCAATAAATGGAGAAAAGTACCCAAAAAATCATAAACCTATTATACTCATGTTATTTCAATTCTAAAACTTTTAATTATACCAACAAGTGGCAATTTGCCAATATAGTCCATTTGACCAATTTTGAAAAAAATTGCTGACATGGATGTTGCCATCCCACATGGCACGATAGGCGCTGACATAAATAAATTTTATAATTGTTTTATATTATTTTTTTCATTTATTTCCTTACTTCTTCTTTTTTTCGGTTCTTTCTCCATTAAAGCTGGGCCTCAGAGATGGTAGACAACCGGCCAAAGGTGAGAACCAACAATGGTCGCACTCGCCAAGATAGGATTAGAGGTGATCTCACCGGCGTTGAGCAAGGCCTGTCCTTCCCAAATCCAATAGGGTAAAGCCTTGCTAGAGGCCAGTGAGGGCTGGCCTTGTTGAGATCTAGTGAGGGGCCACCTCATTAGCCTCGAGCAAGTCTCACTTCGTAAGTTGTTACCTATGGCTAGTCGCTGATTGTCGCCAAGGCCAAATGAAGAAAGAAGAGGGAAAATTTAAAAAAAAAAATTGCAAAAAAAAATGACCATGTTAGGGCTAGTTACAACAGATGTGGTCAATGATTTCAAGCTAAAATTGATTGGATGGACTACATTGATTTAACATTAAATCATTTATGACTCAATTGATACAATTGATATATTTAAAATCGAATTGGTATAAGTACAACAAATTTATGACTCCATACTTTTCATTGTAAAGGCGGATAAGACATACCTATTATGAGAGTAATATTATAGAGTTATATCATTTGATTCAAGTAACAGAATATAGACAAAAGATAATGATATAAATATTCTCTCAATTTTGGCCCAATGTTCCGTGTAGATCATGAACTTTTACACTAGTGCTTCATGCACTTTTAATGCATATTCAATTAGTTCGTAAATCACATGAAAATGTTCAATCAAACATGCATCTAAAGTCTTAAAACCACACTGAATATTTTAATAGTTTGAGGATATATTGTACTTGAGCTAAAAGTTCAGGGACTATATTGAACAAATAAAAGTGTAGGGATTTCATTATCCCTATAGAGAGATATCAAAATGTCCTATTACTTTTTCTGATAAATAGTAATCGCATTTGCATAACAATATTATGTACACGTGCATGATTACGTCCTTTAATAGTTATATATAACATAATTACTGCATAAACACAATCTATCAGAATCTGTAGCTTGGAAAACTTTGGACACAATTTAGTATAGCTATAGTTAAATTGTGATATTACTTTGCTGCGAAATGCTATAGTTTTCATGTTTTGTGATTCGTGTCTGGAAGTCGTGGCGCCTTCAAATTTGGTGGGTCAACTTCTCTAAAGTTGTCATGGGTTGCTGCTGTTGTCAGAATTCGTGGTCATATGGTGTTTGGTGGATCCCTTATGAAGGTTGAGGCGCTCATGTTCACAGCTGAAATTGTTGTGAGAAAACTATGCCAACTGATGTCCTAGAAATGACGACATATATCATATTCCAGAGCGAAATTGGTCATATACAAAAAAAACCTTGTTTGTAGAAAACCTTTACTAGAAGCCCTAATCATTCCCTCCACGAACCCAAAAGTCGCTAATTGTTGTATTATAATTGCAATCCTAATAAGAAGAAGATGATCTGCTACTTTAGTGCTTCAATGGCAGATCAAACCTATTTGGAGTAACTGGCTTCGTGGTCAGTGCTCAGCTTTACGGCACTCCTAATTTTTAAGGGAAGACAGCTGTGTTTGATCTACTTTTAACATGATTATACTCATGAATCATGGGCATTAGTTTTCTCTCTGTATCATGACTTTCCACTGCATCAATGTGCAGGTTCATGGTGGTGTCTCTTCACCCATAATCATCTCTGGGATTATAATGTCTTTCTGATGGATGAAATTAAAGTTGATGCTCACCGGGAATGAATTTTTTTCACTTATTGCACTCATTATGAGAATGGCTTCCCCTTTTATATGTCAATCTGAATTTGTTGTCTCTGCACATCTGGATCTTGGGTGGAGAACGTACAGCAAGCATTGTGTCATTAACCCACAAAAGAAGCGGGTCTCAGTGTCGAGGGATTAGCCTTTGAGGGGTGATCATCAAAGTTGAAGCTATTGATATCCTGTTTATCATTAGATATGCAAGTGCATATAAGTTTTCATAGTTTAAGTGAAGATAAGAAGGACAATATGACTTCTTCTTAATCTTCTTCTTTTCTGAAAACCTGGACATTATTCTACACAGAGAAAACGCAAATCTGGCCCGAGCCACTGACAAAGATAAAAGAGTTCATGATTATGGTAATGGCCTTCTTTGCCCCAAAAATAAATGCTAGAAAAGATAATTTGGAAAAATGGAATCGGACTTTAAAGCGTAAATACAATTGCGCCAAAATCACGCAACTAGCATGCGATTTCTATAGGGTCTAGTCTAGTTAGCTCATGGTCTTCAGTTGTCTAGCTAGAAGACTTCCATTTATATCTTGATCCACACACGCTTATATCTTTCCCTTGTGGGATAAGGCTCCTCTTTGTTTGCTTTATAAACAAACTACCAACAGTAAAAACCCTAAAAGGAGCTCTCGGGTATGAAGTGCCAACTATTTAACCACACTATACTCAGAAGAAAGACATCCAACAGATAAAGAAAATCAGTCTTTCTTTGCAAGAAAAAGGAGCAGTCTGTTAAGAGGGACCAAACGCGGGTACTTGGCACTTGTTAATTCGAGAGGCCCGAAACCAAGGTGGCTCTTTGTCGTGGAGGGTTTTGGTTGGATTTTATTTCTAAAAGCAAGAAAAAGGTCATAAAGTCAGCTACAAGGAAAGAGCAACGAATATCATCATACCCTTGTATTATTATTTCTTAAATTTTCACTTTTCTCATAAATCAAATGGGGTGGGGGCAACCAGGCATTCTCATATGAATCATGAAAGCATAGCACTCTCCACTTTCATCTTTTGATGGCTCCCATGCTTTTGAACCGACCAAGCTATGATGAAGATTGTAATGTGGTCCATTTGCTCTCTCCCCCACCCATTTTGTCTAATTATAATCTGCACCTTCTTTGTTTTTTCTTTTGCACTATGTAGTCCGAGACGATCCAATGCCAGAATTCACTGTGTTGTGGCACAAAAAGAAGAAAGATTGAAGATCTCTCGTGGTTTCGCGATTGGCCTGCAATGGAGAGTGAGAGTAGTGAGGGAGAAGTAGAAATTCAGTGTGTCAAATCTCTTGAGTACACGAGCAGATCTGAGTTCACGCCTTGTTTCATATACTTCCAATTTGGAGAGAGGAGAGAAGGACGAGATACAAGGGAAAGTCCAAGAAAGAATATGGCAACATTTTATTCTACTTCCGATTGCTTTTGCTAAGAATAAATCTTTAACCTGATTGAGCCGTCAATCATGTTGAAACAGCAAAAAACAATCGCATCCACTATCAACATTATCCCTCTGTAAGTACTTGTGCGTGATCAGCATTCCAATTTCACAATAATGGCACGATTGGCTCTTGAATTTTCACTCGATATTCCATTTAGGGTGTGTTTGGTAACAGTTGTGGTTCTTGATTTCTCGTTCCCATACGAGTTTAGAACGAGAAACGTATTTGGCAAATGCCCTTAAAATTTCTATTCTTGGGATGAAAAATAGGCTAGAAATGGGTTTTGGATGAGAAATCAGAATATATTTTTTTTGATTTTTTGTTTCTACAATACGAGAAAGAGATGATCGATGTCTACAGTACAAGGGAAAGTCCAATAGAGAATATGGCAACATTTTATTCTACTTCCGATTGCTTTTGCTAGGAATAAATCTTTAACCTGATCGAACCGTCAATCACGTTGAAACAACAAAAAACAATTGCATCCACTCTCAACATTATCCCTTTGTAAGTACTTGTGCATGATCAGCATTCCAATTTCACAATAATGGCATGATTGGCTCTTGAATTTTCGCTTGATATTCCATTTAGTGTGTATTTGGTAACGATTCTGATTCTTGATTTCTCACTCCCAAACGAGTTTGGAATGAGAAACCTATTTGACAAATTCCATTAAAATTTGTGTTCTTGAGATGAAAAAAAAGCTAGAGATGGGTTTTGGATGAGAAATCAGAATAATTTTTTTTTTGCTTTTCTAGTTTCTATAGTACGAGAAAGAGATAACCGATTTCTTCCTTAGCCTTTACTCTCATTTAAGAAAGAGAACATCGATTTTACCAAAACCCGTTTTTCTTTCCAAAAACTTATCCGAGAATCATTTCTTAAAAAAAAAATTCATTCTAAAAAAAAAAACTGTTTTCAGAACCGAAATGGTTACCTAACACACCCTTAGCCCTCGGGCTTTCTTTTTGTTTGATCTGGACCCCGGCCTCTTTTGTTTTGCTCCATAAGGTCCTTTATTCTATGAATGCGCCCCAACCATAATCCAAGGTTATGTGACGGACCACGCGGTTAAGGTGTCACGGTGACTTTTACCATCTCAACTTTTCATGTTACAGAAAAAGGCGAAACAAAATGGGCTGGCTTCTCTTTTTGCCCTTTTTTATCTTGTTTTCCTGGACATGTGCTCTGGCCTTATTGAGGAGGCATCCCCCACCAAAAAGACTAAGAGTAGAAAGGAGACTTCTCCTCAACGAGACACATTAGCAGCGACGCCCGACCTAGAATTTAGTGATTCGAGGAATCCAAGGAGCTTGAGGGACATGAAAGTTGTGAATTTCTCAAAAGTGGTTAGGACGATGAACAGTGGGGGTCAATCCTTGGTCTTCCTGTCGATTATCTGAACAGTGGATTGATTTCTTTAACAGGCGGGATGTGAGGTTGCATCTGTCTGTCTAATCAGAAGATAAAAGAAGCCGTGGGGGGAATTTTTTTTTTTGCCTTTTCTTTATGGCCTTTTGGCTAATGAGTTGTCAAATTATCAGCGTCATCAACTTTCATCGGTGAAATGCAGCTAATTCAACAGGGCAGCCGCGTCTGACCTAGCGAAGAAGACAAAGAAGATTCCATCATGCAGTAGCTTTGGGGGATGTGGTGTGCTCGAGTCGAAAAGACTCCTAACACGGTTTGATAATTCAGCTCGTGATTTGGCTCGAACATTCAATTCACGCTCGATCCAATTGGACTTCCAAAAGCTTGAACATGACTTGAAATGGGTTTTCAATGAACTCAAGCTCATCGACTCGATCACCCGACTTGTTTTAAGCCGTACTCGAACCAAACTTGATACCAAGCTCGTGCCAGAGTTCGGGATTTCAGGGATCCACTATACTCTAGAAATTAAGTGTTTTATGAACTCCACTTGAATTCAGAAGCAGAGTTCTTGATGCTTCTCGAGTAGCTTGACTTTTTAGGGGGCATGCACTTGCCCATGCAATCATGCCTCTGGAGTATAACCATGTGCTGGTGCTGGTGCTAGTGCTAGTGCTGATTTTGCCATGTAAAGCTTCAGAAAAATGTGATCAACAGATGCTTGGACTCCATATGGAGCTCGGAGCTTAGGGGCTCAAGGGAGAATTCTTTAGTGGGCCCATCTTTGGGGAATCATGGGTCAAAATTATATATTTGGGCCTTAATTGGGCCAACCTGCTCTATTTCCAAATTTTTGCTCCTTTCACTTGCCACAAAACATTGGAGTCCAATGAGATTACAAATTGTTTCTCGTGTATATCACAAAATATATCAAATTATGTCAATTGTGATATAAGTATCTCAAATTTCGTTTTGAGCAACTACAAACTCTAGACTTGCCTACTATGATACTAATATTCTTAACTTTTTTTGAGTCATGGAAAAATTTAAATTTATATACAAGTAACATATATACCATATATTTTTGATTTTATTCATGATATATTGATCACATTAGTATAAATTAGGAATTTTTTATGACAAAAAAATTCATTGTATGGGCAAGTTACACAAAAAAAAAAATCGAAATATTTGTATTGAAGTGGACACAGTTTTAGAATCTTTATGGTATTAACCCTTCTCATACGTCCTCTTTGTGTCATTCCTCCTTGGTGTGCCTTCTTCGTAACAAGAGCGATTTGTTACATAACAATTTCATTTGTCACAAGAATCAAATTCTACAGACATCCGAAGTACCCTCAAAATGTACGGCTACTCTAAATTGAGATAGAGATCGACCCACTAAATCGTCCAAACCTGAAAATTCAAGTAAATGCGAAAAGTTCAAAGGAAAAAAAATAAGTTTGATCCGATAAGAATATCAATCAGAATCCGTCATTTTCCTTCCTATTTATCGTCATTCTTCCTTTTCCCTTCCGACGGTAGCCGGGTTTAGACAACAAGTTAGGCCCAACCTTGGTCCGGGCCAATCTCTAGGGGCAACTCCGAAGGGATACTCTTCACCCTAGTGAGATCAGGATCTTATCATGGCTCGAGGCCGTGCCAACCTTATCCAGGAGCAGGAACAGATTTATCCCCCAAATTGCTCCCAGCAGAAGAAGATATCGCACTCCAAAGGGGTCCAAACTCGTCCGAGTCCGTCGTCTTCAAGGTAACGCTTGCACTTTATCCCTCCTCCTGATTTATTACTCCTTCCCCATCCTTACGTGGAATAGCCTCCTCCTTCTGACTGTAATTCTCTGCGTACCACCAGTACTGGTGTCATTAATTGCTCGAGATAGCTAGTTTTAGTGAGGTACTCAATTAATTAATCTTTTTTAAGTGCCGCGAGTGATTTTTTTAAGTGGGTAACTGTGACCTTGCGTTTTGTGTAGTTTACAGTTAATCGATGGGAAAAAGAAGCGATCTTGATGCTATTCTGGTTTTGCCCTTTTGTTCTGAAATGGCTTTTGAAAGTTGGAATATGCTTTCGTCTTGAAAAGGGTCGCTCTCGCTGTGTAAAAGATCAGATTTTTGCATCGAACAAGCAAACTTTGTGTAAAGTTTCAGAGTGACTTGTGAACAAGAGAGCTGGCCAAGTTTTGACGAGCACATCTTTAAAATTAGCTTGTGGGTTTCGATTATTCAGAAGAGGCTGCATTCTTCTTACTGATTGGTGGGGCTTGTGGGTTTCGATTATTCAGAAGAGGCTGCATTCTTCTTACTGATTGGTGGGGCTTGTGGGTTTCGATTATTCAGAAGAGGCTGCATTCTTCTTACTGATTGGTGGGCTTTGGTCTTTTCTTGTGGTTGTCGGTTTTGTTGTTGGAATGGGTAGGTGCTCCTGTTGTTAAAATGTGAAAAGTCTCATGCGTTAAAATGTGAAAAGTTTGTAAACATGTTTACGTTGCAGATGGATTGGATATAGAGGATGACATTTCCTTGTTTGTAGAGCTGTCAATATTACTCTAACAGAAAAATGTGAGCTGAGATGAGAGAAAGACCTCATTCTCAGCTTTTAGGTTATGGTGGTTCATTAAGAATGTTATTGCCCTTCTCTCTTTTTGGCAATTACATAGATTGGTGCAAACGCTAGAGGTGGTAGGTTGAAATCGATGGCTGAGCCATTAACCCCCTCACAGTGCTTTAGAAAGATTGAGGTAGATTGACATTACAATGAATACTGAACAGCATGTCACATGTAGGTGCTACCATTGACTAGTGGTTTGAAACAAAGTAGATTTGCAATGTTGCTGTATCCTCCTTGTGCCTTGCTGTATGAGGATTGTAAGCTGATGGCTCTTGTCCTTGCGAGAGTAGATGTTAGAATGTCGGAACAGAGAACTGTTTAAGATGGTGATAAGAAAATACGAATAATTCATATTTTGGTGGTTCATGCCCTTCAATGTCTCGATGTGTTTACTCACAATAAGGTCACAAATTTCCTGATGTCTTCAGCATGGGTATCCGGCCTCGAAGTAACGCTGAACGTCTGAGGACAATTTGGACTCCTGAAATGGACCGGTACTTCATTGACCTTATGCTAGAGCAGGTCAGCCAAGGGAACAAAATTGATGATAACTTGTTCAGCAAACGAGCATGGAAACAGATGATGCTGCTGTTCAATGCAAAATTTAACTTCCAGTATGAGAAAGATGTCCTTAAAAATCGCCATAAATCACTTAGAAATCTGTACAGGGCAATAAAAAATCTTCTTGACCAGAGTGGTTTTAGTTGGGATGAAACCCGAAAGATGGTGATAGCTGACAACAAAGTTTGGGATGACTATATCAAGGTGCGACTATGAGAATTCAGTAATCCGTGAAGTTCTTAGCTTTTGAGATTTGTACTAATCCTTTGCAGCCCTGCAGGTACACCCAGATGCGCGCTCATACAGAATTAAAAGCATTCCATACTACAGAGATCTGTGTCGAATTTATGGAAACTCATCCCTTGAACAAAAAGGTACCTTGACAATCCCATCTTTCCAAAAGATTTTCTCAAAATAGAGAATGCAGACATTAGTTTCTCAGTAGGCTTGGACTTATGGTTGTTTGTGGATGTAAAGAACCAGGCAACAACGCGCCAGAGTCATCATCACATTCAGCTGACAATGGTACAGTAATGCTTCTTGATTGTATTGGTGAAGACGGGGTGGATCCTCTACCTGATATCACGATTGATGAGGACTTTAGAATTTCTGTTCCTGAAGGAGTAGCGGAGGTTTCTACTTCACAGGACGAGCCAAATGTCGTTGGCTCTAGTGTTGGTAGTCGTACAAGGACTTATTGGCAGCCGACTATGGACCGTTATTTAATTGACCTTATGTTAGGACAAGTGCAGAAAGGGAACCAGGTTGATGGTCTTTTCTTGAAACAAGCATGGATGGAGATGATTGCATCATTTAATGCCAAATTTGGGTTTAGTTATGAAGCAGAAATCCTGAAAAATCGATACAAGACTCTCCGGCGCCAATTCAACGTGATAAAAAATCTACTTGATACGGAGGGTTTCTCCTGGGATGATTCCCGTCAAATGGTGACTGCTGATGATTGCATTTGGCAAGACTACATTAAGGTAAATAAACATCCACCTAATGTCAGCCTGTTAAGTAATTACATGATAGTGCTGTTATGTCATGCTCTTTGATTTGTTAGCTTGTTTGCATGGTGTACTATATTGCTGATTCTAGTTCTGAATAATGAATGCATGACAGAAAATTGAATTTGTGAATTTCTGGTTTCAAGCACTCCGTTGATGTTGAGCTGCTTTGGCATTGCTAAGTGTAATGCCACTTGTTCAAGCACTTTTGGGATCTTAGCTGTGCGATACTTTGGATACTGTGGAATTATATTTTCATTTGAATCTGTTGAATAAATGGATATCGATCGTTTAATATTGACTTGTCATATTTTTTGTTTGACTGGGTTCTAGCTTGCCTGCCTTGCTTCTGATATCTTCCTTGCACTTCCATTTAGGTTTATCATGTTTCAATATGCTTGGATTTGGTGGCATGCAGGCACACACTGATGCGCGGCAATTTATGACTCGACCAGTACCATACTACAATGATTTGTGCATAATATGCCGTGATCCAAGTATTAACGAGAGAGAATTTCTCTTAGGTCAAAATATTGAGCAGCCAAATGAAGTCGCAGTAGTCAGAGATCGACGAGTATCCAAGACTTCTCACTCCCCTTCTGCATCGATTTCTGGTGTGGACCAAGAAGACGATTCACAGGACCTGGGGAAAAGGGGTTCAAAAATGTCCATATGTAGAAAGCGCCAATATGAAGACCAGTCAAACATAGGAACACATATAAAGTGCCTCAAGAAGACTGGTGAGGGGAGCGCGAGCATTCAGCCGGAAATGGTGACTGCAGCTGCTTGCTTCTCCGAGAAAAGAAAAGATGACGAGCACTCGAACTCCGTACAAATTGAGCAGGTAATTGAAGCAGTTCAGGCCTTACCGGATATGGACGATGACCTAATACTGGATGCTTGTGATTTCCTAGAGGATGAAATGAAATCTAAAACGTTCATGGCGCTGGATGTTAAACTTAGGAAAAAGTGGCTTCTGAGGAAGCTTCGGCCACAGTCACATTAGTCCCTCCTAGTTTTAGGCAAATTCTTCCGACATTTGTATTTTGCATCCTTCATTGCTCCTATCATGTAACTTTTAGGGGATTGATTTTAGGCAAATTCTTCCTATCTTCATATATATTCCATCCTTTGTTCCATGCATATAAATTTTGTTGAATAGAGTAATGCGACTAAATATTGTTCATTGAAGGGGACCATGAATTTTCAGCTTGTCATGACTAGCCTCTCCTCCACCTTTCATTTAAGTGGTTGTCCGAAAGGGGGTTATGACAAAATACTAGATCAGGGTAGGCAACGGTTGCATGCTTGCATTCAGATTGCTATTACTTGGTGTCGGAGAGTTCATAATATTCACGCCCCTCGCAATAACTTAGGTACTTCTAGAGCCCTGAAATCAACGGTTGATGGTGAAGCATTGTCTTTGAAATGCAGAAGATGGTCAAGAAGTTAGTCCTGCGAACAGGTTTCACTGGGGCCAAAAAAACATAGAAACATTCTTCTCTATCCTAGTCTTTTCTGGCTACTTGAACCGTGGTTTCAGAAGTAGCCTATATATACGTATTACACTGGAGGCCTCAATACGTTTCCTCAGCCATAGGGTACATATATAATCCAGTATACTTGAAGTGATATAAGGAGAATCAAAGACTGATAAAGCAATGGTTGGGTATATTGTTCTCAAAAGAGTGCAAAAGTAGAAACCTAGTGTCTCCATTATCTACAAAGGCCTAGCTTCATGAAGAACACAGGAGCTTCTTTACATAAACTACTTATCTCCTCCAATTCGTCAGGGGCGAACTGTTAAGCTAAACTCTTCCTTTTTGAGGGGCAAAAGCTCGTCCGACAGAAACAAGACTTCGTTAGCTTCTGATCAGCACTCCCAGCACCCCTCATAAGTCAAAATCAAGTATTCTGGACATTACCAAATTCTGTACAAATTCACACCTCCCTGCTTTCTCGATTTTGTCTTGCTCCAGCATAGGAGATTGATGCATATCCCTGCCCACAGAACAAACATAGTAAGTCGTTTCAGTAGAGAGTGAATTGAAATCTTCAGAAAGCATAGGAAGAATATGGAGCAAACACACTGCACGTTCCCAATATGCATGCCATCTCGTAAATCGTCTTCGGAATATGTGGTGAAAGTTGATAATAACAGCAGAAAATGGATGCATATACATTTTTGACAATATGAATATCATATGTAAATCCTCCAATTCTGTGTCTTTTTGTCAACAATAGACTTCCAACAAATGAAGTTCCTGACTGCTTCATATTGGCGTTTACGTGTACAGTGTGTGCAAATGTTAGCATCTTTAAAAGACACTATGCTAAGAGCACCCACATCATGCTTCCCCAGATATCATTCTTTCCCAGGGCATGAATATGATACAAGGAAGTTTCTATTCCTCAAAAACCCTCTGAAAAGGCAAGAAATATCATCCTTGATCTCATGTCCAACATCTATCACTCTACAGCCATGACAAATGCACCTACCTCTCTCCCTCCCTCTTCTCTTTCTTTCTGTCAGTGAAAAACCACAGTTTGCATCATCAATCACTTCCAGCAAGTGTTATCTCTACAAGAGTGTCAAGACATCCAAGGGAATGAACATTTTCATGTGCTAATGAACTTTTCACTGCTTCTTTATTAATTAGAATTTTCAAAGTCACTCATATTCAGAAATGGTGTTGAGCAAATTGATACAGGCTGGTCATGCTCCTGCATCACAACTTTTTATATGATCCAGATATTCTAGATGTAGATCAATAATTCCTCAGACAATCAGGCAATAAAAGGATATTATGAATTGGTATCAATGTTCATGGAAGAGTGTTATGCCATATTTGAGGCAATATACTGGCCACTGTGAGCATATGAAAATGGGCATGCATGCACCACTTTGATGCAGGTATTAATTGTTACGTTTGTACTTAGATCCTGGAGAATGAACTTTCCCAGCTTTGACAATCTTTTGAGGGAGTGCTGCAGACCTTTTCAAAGTTTCTCAGCACCTTCAATTTTTGCTGCAGCGGAGACATCAATCTTAAGGATTGTCTAACAAGACAATCCATGCTACTTTGATTCTTCAGACAGAGAACCAAGCAAGGTACATTGCTTGTTCCATTGGAAGCAAATTTGGATGTGGAAAGTCCCTTGACAAGTACCCCTAGTTTGGTGAGCTTTCATGAGAATGGGGTAAGGGTGATTTCAGGGGAGAAGAAGTTCGTCCAAATCAGTGCTAACTTGCAAATTATCAATCTTACTTTGCTATTGAGAGGGAGAAAATTATGAAATTGCCCATAGTGGATTACAGAACTCCATAACCATGAAATTAGTTCTCTAGGTTGTAGGTCCTCTGCGCCGCAAGTAAAAGGCCATCATTTAGTCTGAACCTTAGATCTTCAACATTTCAAGGTATTTGTCTAAGATGCATCTCCATCAAACCAACTGTAAGGTTGCTCTGTCTTTTCAGATTAAGCAAATCAAGAAGGTCAGTGTCTAGGGTTCTACAAGGAGAGGACAGATGAGTGGTTCCAGGTTTGATGTCCCAATGTTTGTACATCGCATTTCTCAAAGTCAAATAAGTTAACCTTCTTGTGAACTGTGATGAAAATCTTACTCCATTACATCTCCAAAATAGAAAAAGAATAGAGAGCAGCCGAGGCTGCTCAAAGGACATTTTTCGCCCTAATATGCTGTAATATTTTGGACAGAAAACAAAGTAGGATGACATATGATTTCAAGCAACATTGCGGATGGAGCATACATAATTTGTCTAAAGAAAAGAGTCTGAAATACCTTTCTGACAAAGCTTCATCAGGGGTACTTGCTGCTATATCTGAAGCAGATGGTGAAGTGGAATGTCCCTTTTCAGACTCGTATGCAGGAGGCACATTCCAAATAAATGATAAAAATGGATCTGGTGGCCCATTGGAGGACAACACTGCAGATTGAACAGATCCAAACTCTGTTCTAGATGACGAAAAGGATGAATGGGAATCATTTTTTTGGAGATTTAATTTCT
Organism: Melaleuca alternifolia; assembly: GCA_019926035.1. Classification (NCBI taxonomy): domain Eukaryota; kingdom Viridiplantae; phylum Streptophyta; class Magnoliopsida; order Myrtales; family Myrtaceae; genus Melaleuca; species Melaleuca alternifolia. The sequence goes on along the minus strand of JAGKPW010000400.1, from coordinate 673,788 downwards.
GTTGCCAGTAATCTCAAGTCAAGGAACTCATGGCTCATGGTCATAACAAAACAATAGAGGAAGAAATAGTGTAATAAGAACGATGATAAACAAAAAAAAGAAAAGAAAAGAAACGAAGATTGCGATATGAATAAATGCATGCGTACAAATGTACAAGAAAAAGGATATCTTCAGAATGTCGCTATGCTTTGTTGTTATGTGTTCAACGATATCACTATCCACCTTTGTAGCACAAACTGGACATACCTGCATAAACAGAAGCTGCAAACTCTGAGCTACGCAAAACATTGTACACAACAAGCATCTTCTCCCAATTGGAGAAAAATCTGAATATGCTGCTGAGTGTAAACTATGGAATCGCTCCAATGGTTAGTGAGAAAGAACATGATATCTTTCTCAAAACTAGCCTAAAAGAACCACCAATTCTCTATAGAAAGTAGAAAGAAGAAACCATATGTATATAAATAGCTTGATCAACTAACATGCAACAATGAATCCAACTTCCATCCTATAACAACACATGCTAAGATCCAGAAAAACAATAAAAGTGACATATGAAGTCATTTGGTACAGAGGCAAAAAATCAATGAAGAACTACAGTCCTCCACCATTGCAGACATTATAACACAATGACAACCCATGTGACAATCTATACATCGCTACCATCTTAATGTCACTGATCATGTCTCAAGAGAAATAGTCAACATATGCTAGACATCTCTACCATTTTAATCTCTCTAATCATTTTTCAAGACCAACAGTCATTATATGTCATGATATAGTTGCATCAATGGGGGAGACTAAGTAGGTAATGCTCTATGACTACAAATCTGTCATCTGACCAATATTGTAAGAGCTTCCAATGAGATTTCTAAAGTTGATCTAACTCAATAAACCGAATGAAGCAACCTGCATAGCAGCATAACATATAACAAACCTTGACAAGAGTAACGAGGTAAATAAAGAATGATCATTGATGAAAAAGAATACACCAGAAGAACTTGCAACTAACCCAAGGTGACTATCGGAAAAACATGTTCAAAAGAGAAACAAGTGGAATTGGCATGTAAGGTGAATCTAATAAGATCACAGGCATCAAAAGAATCAGAAACAACAAGAAGAGTATAACAAGTTAAGTTAAGCTACCAGCCTAAGACACATTGGATAGTGCCATGTCTCTCTACTACACAAAGTTACCACGTCAAACCTGCAGACTCACACTTATTGAAATAGATGAATTATTATTTATTCAGTTGTTCTATCTAATGGGTGCATGGCGGATTGTATTCAATCTGTTCATACAACCTAGAAGGACCTATTGGTAATTGGAGTAAGGACTTTCAATGGGCATCTCAAAACTTGGAAGGACCCAACATCTGCTGTGGCGGTTGCCAAAAATTGGCTCAGCATGCAACTTTTTAGTTTGCACCAACTATGGCTCACTCGAAACAAGAAATTTGAAAATCATGTTTTCTCTGCCCCTAATATCATAGCCAAGAGTAGGTTTGATGTCACCACTAGAATGAGTCATGAGCAATCGTCCTCCAGGATCAGTACTTCTCCAAGTTCTTTGATTTCTTTAAGTTTGAACTTGATATGAGCTTCGTCGCAGCTGTAGCTCTCTGCTAGTCATTATCGAAGTGAAACGAACTTCTAGCTTGCCTAGCAAAAGAAAGAACAAGAATTGCGTCCGCAAGCCTTCAAAGAAAAGACGCCTCAAACATCGATAAGCTACGAGACGCAAGCCTTCCTCCCATGAAAACTAAAACGAGACCTAAAACAGATCGCAACATTTCACGATAAAATCAAAGAACCCAAAAGACCCCAAAGAACGACCTAGGCAAAAACCTCATGCGCGCGCCTCCAGGCACGACACGCACAATCAGGAACCTACGCTGCAAAAGAAGAGTAGCTAATACAGAGACATGAACCGAAATGCCCAAAACTTCAACCCAAGCTCACATACCCCAGAATCAGCTTCCACGGGATGCTCCTCGTCTATATGCAGGCAGAGCTCGAGCAAATCGCAATCTTCCGAGCAATAAGGGCACGGATAGTACACCTCCAAGCCCAAGCCGCCGCCGCCCTCCCCGTCGAACTCATCGATGACGATCGCCCCATCTGATTCCACCACCAGATCAAGAAATAAAGAAAAACCTCAACAACTTCCTCCACCGACTCACGGGAGCCCCAAAAAAAGAGGTTAAGAAACCCAAAACGAAGATCAAAGAGAGAGAGAGAGAGAGAGAGAGAGAGAGAGAGAGAGAGAGCGCGATATTCCTCACCGTGTCGAGACTTGCGAGCAGATCGGTGGCTCCTGGAGGAAGCAGAGAGGTCGAAGCGCCACATATCGAAGTCCATCGACGGACGGACGGACGGACGGACGGACGGACGGAGGAAGAAGAAGAAGAAGAAGAAGAGTAATCGGGCGCGCCACTGATGGTCCGGAGCTTCAGCAAGATTCCGACGACTCGAAGCGGGTGAGGAAGAAGAAGAAGAAGCTAAAAAAAGCTAAAACCCGAATCACTGTGTCATAGATTCTTAACGAACAAGGACCTTCACGGTAGTGCCCAAAAAGTCTGCGGTTCCGCGCTATCCGTACATTCTTTATCACGTCATAAACAAATGTTAGGTAGTGCCGACTAGACCGTCACATAGATAGATTAAGTAAGGTTACGATAAAAAAAAATGATTGGAACCGAATAGATTCATTTGTTAACTCGTAACGGATACTTTCGTCTTTAATCAAATTTATAGAAATGTGTACTCAATTTGAGGCGAGAGTGGAAATCGAGCGAATGCGAGACTCAATGAAGATGAGAGACATCATGGATCGAGTCGAAATGAGTTGTAGAATCGTTTTATGATTTATTTACGAGTCGTTTAACATATATATTATGTTTAAATCAATTTTATTTATATTATTAAGTCGTATAACAGTACAACTCATTATTTATAGGTTGAGAAATGAAATTTCGACCTATTTTGATAGGTTTAATGCTGACTACGACTCTCCTAATTTAACGAGACGTCTTTAGATCTCTGAGAATATCTAGTACCCACACTGGAATTGTGTTTATTCTCTCCCGTAATTTTCTAATATATTGGAAATGATTTTATTTTCGGTCATCGGAAAGAATATGGTGGACAAGTCGCGAGTCGCAACGAAAGAAACCCCCACGGGGAAATTTCGGGATTGAACTTGGGGCATTTACGTCTTTTGAGTTGGCTTCTGCTTTCCAGGAAGTTAGTTTTACACGTTTTGACCTATCGAGACTCGGGGTTGACGGCAAAGTGGGCCCGTTTGGTTGCCCGTGGGCCCAAGGGAGATCAGAAATCTGAGCCCGATGAGTCCTGGCCCAACTTCTGATGGGCCCCCCGACACCTCCTTGGACGTCGACTCGAGAAAGGAGAAACTTATGCCAGTGTTGCCCTAGAGAGACGTCACTGCACTGCCTACCTCGACCTAAAGGTATGCATGGTCTAGGGCGATCCGTTCCCCCCCCCCCAGAATCAGAAATCAGACCAATGGAATCGATCCCTGATTTTTAAGACGGGAAACCGGACCGACTAATTCTGGTTCCTTGGCGGGTCCAAAAGGACTAGGAAAAATTCAAAAAAAAATGAGTATTTCGTCCCAACACGGCACACACAATGCGATATCTTCCTAAATCAGGGAAATAAAATCATTCCGTCGTCTCTCGACTCTCTATCCAAGTCGAGAAAGAGAAGCTCATGAGAGAGCTCGACTTTGGCTCTTTGAGTTCGCTTCGCATGAACGAGAATGAGAGTGGAGAGCTTGGCGACTTGAGTTTGCTTCATTGGGCCCATCAAGATTGGACTCGAATTAAATAGGGTGTGTCATTTTTCTTTTCTCTCTCTCGGTCCTAAACAATTAAATAAGTCAGAGAAAGGGTTGGTCCAAGTGGTTCGGTCCGGGTGGTCCAGTCCAATCCCTCCCTACCATGAATCAGGAATCAGGATTTGGTCATATTTTTAGGAGTTGTCGACCGGACCAAAACTCTGAAGAACCAGGCCAACCCGATTGGTCCTAGTGGTTCTTGGGTTGGGTGGTTTATTGTGGTCACCTTTATCTCAACTGATGCAAAACCGCGCGGGTTCTTCTCTTAGGGCTTATCAAATCAGGCACAAATACATGAGAGAATTCGGGCCCGATTTGCTTTGACAAAGAGAAGAATTGAATAGGAAAAACAGATGCTCAACCATTCTCTTGGGAGTTGTCGAAGGGCACTGATCTAGCGGCTAATGCTGTAGATATCTTGACCATTCCATTCATAATTGGGGCACAATACATTGAGGAACTTCAAACTTCCCAACTGCATTATCACCATACTTGTGCTGTCTCATCTGTTCCAGGAGAAGCAAACATAAACATCCCCCATCCTCACGAACTGCCATCGCCCGGCCTGACCGCCGTGTCTTTCGGCGTGCATCCACGTGAAGGTGCGTCGTTCGGTCTTTCCAAAATCAAAGGACGACGATGTTTTGCTGGTTTCGAAATAAGGGTCTAATGTGCGACGCGATGCCCGAAATGAGCCTACGGCCTTTGAATACTGCATACTTTCGCCATTTGCATCTTGGTGCTCCCCTCAGATCCCTTTTGTACTAAACAACTTCAGGCAATTTATTAGACGGCGAGGACGTGAATTTTACATGACATCTAAAGCCACTCCTAGAGAAATGGCAACTACGAGCAAAACGCTTGAGTTGAAGTAGGATTCTTTCATTACTGATAAAGAAATAAATTATCTTGTACATGATGCGGGATCTAAGATGTTTCAAGCCAGTGACAAGCGTTGACCATGGTAGGCCAATTGTTTCTGGAAATGAGAAATTGGACCTCGACCGCGTGTGCATGAAGAGCAAGATGACCAAAGCTCGAAAAATGCCACGGAGTCCTGGAAGACTCGAGCAAAATCCGGTCGGAAAGACCAGTTGCCACCCATAGCCAACACCTTCATCAGTCCCGTGTTACGTCAGGGCCTCCTCGATGCGACGAGGAAATGAGGGTAGAGATGATATGAGACATGCCCAAGTTATCGAGTCCTAAAAAAAGTAACAAAAGCGAGATCTTTCACGGTTCAGACCGAGCCTTTTTGTTCTTCAGAAAGAGAACTCTCTTGCATTTCCAGGAAGGACTCCAACAAACTCCCAAAGAAGCTATCCAATCCCACGTACCACATGTTCAAGCCACTTCCTCTTGGGCTTTTTGCTCTTTTCTCTATTTTCCTTCTCTCCTTCCTTCATGCGAATAATCAATCACAAAATGGGCTTAGCGACACGTACAACGATGTCCCACATGAACAGGACACGAAATCTGCTCTCCCTTTGTTCTTGTGGGGGATACGTGGACAGGCAACTTTTCTGTCCTTTTCCTTTTGTGTAGTACACAAAGCACGAGAACAATATAAAGCGGTGGACCTAAAAATATATGATGGTCCCCCTCAAATTCCAACCCGAAAGGTCCTTTGATATTTGGCTGTTTTCTTGCTGTAAAGGTTGCTGAGTGCAGTATTCTTCACTACAAAACGTGTGCTTGTTTCTTTTTCCTCTTCTTTTGTTCCTTTCTTCACATGCCCCAAACATGACTCCAGACCATTTGAGGATTCATGTGGGTTTCTGTGCCCTGATAGGGCTACTGAAAGTAGAGACGGTGTTTGCCACGTTTGAACAAGCGTGCTTGAAGACAACATTTCGTAGCAATGCATAGCTAGAAACAGTAAGATTCATGGCAAAGAAAGACGGGGGAAATAATCGAAAAGAGGTACAGAATCTACTGAAAAGATCTAGTTGAAGGCGCCGACACAGCACGAGATCGTCGTAGACCACAATCTTGGACCGTTTGCTGCATTCAGGGGACTAGGAAAGCTCATACATTGGCTGAATCCAAGCTGGCGACTGTATAAGGGTAAAATGTGTAGATACTTGCATGTTGGCTCCTTGGACTCTGTTTTTTCCTTGCTGTACTCCGGGTTCGGTGAAAATGAGAATGTTCTTTTTATATTTGCGACATCTTTCTTGAATGACCCAGGAATTGTAAATCCTTCTCCTCCAGTGTCATTCCTTTTTTTTTCTTATAAATTTCGTTATTACCTCTAATGCTTTTCGTAATCATCTTCCCCAGGTGTCATTCACAAACTGGTCATGTAGAATTCATTGTTAGTGGACCATCCCCCACCTGTCGAAGCACTCAAGACAGCTGCAACACACTGCAGAAGAGAAAAGGGCAAGGAGCTTGTGAATGACCGCCGACCTACGTCCACATGAAATGAAGTACCTACTCTTCCCCTGCCTTTGGTTAGACCGGGTATGTCGGGCCCGCTATCTAACTTAGTGCATCACGCCGGAGTCGCTTCATCGATGGCAGGTAATTTTCACGTTTGACATTGAAATCTACTTATGCCTTTTTATTTTGTTCAGTGATTAAACAACGTGGGATGTGAATTACATGTGCTGGCCGTGTTAGCAGGAGAACCTAGGCTAGATGATTTTCAGCAGATAATGACGCGCGTTCTTGTTCAACTCAACAGTGGGTTCTTGCAATAAACAGACCCACCCATTTTTACATGAATTGGGAAACGTGCCGGTCAAGGATCTTTTCTTTCCGACGCATCTGTAACGTTTAGACACACTTCTCAAAGCAGGTTATCGTATTGTCCGTGTTTAGCACCGCACATTTAGACGCATCAATGGACATTTTAACAAGTTTATGCAAAAAATTATGTCTTGGACTCGTTAAAAGCGAATGTGCCGCGCCTTGTAATCGACCAACTGAACTTTGACACGACAATCCGACCAGAATTGGGAGCAATACCATTCCGACATGAATCATAAGCCATGTACACTTTCTACCGTCCCATGTAAAAGACCCAGAAGGTCTAATTTAAAACGGGCTTCCTCTCTCAACCGAGCGAAGGAAAAAACAGAAAGGGTATATCCATAGCCAGAATCGAGAGGGCAAGCGAAGCGGTGGCCAGACTTCTTGTCCATTTCCCATCACGCGATACACGATGATTACAATGATTAACAAAGCAATGAGCGAATGATTAGAATAATGGCGACAGCGGTGGGCGGTCTCTTTAAGTGTTTTTTGGTTTAACAAACGAGGAAAAAGGGTTAGCGACAGCGTCAGTTGCTAGGTCCTAATCATCATCGCAATCATGTCTTTGCCCAGAAAGAGCAAACACCTAGCAGCTCAACGGAGAGAGAGAGAGAGAGAGAGAGAGGACACGCAGAAGGAGCCGAACCAAGCAAAGCGTTAGGAACCCCCATTAATAAAAAGAAATGGGAACGCCGAACCAAACACGGAACAGAGTGGGAAGGAGAGCCAGAGAGATGGAAGTGACCGACCTCCTCAACGTCCAGAGTCGTCGAACGCATGCCCGAGCAACTGGCCACGTGTTGGAGTAATGCCGCGGGCCAACAAGAATCGGTCCCCCACAACACCTTTCCCCGGCTCTCGCTGACCATCAGGACCCATCACTTGGTTCTGCTCGCTAGTGCAAACTTACAAAGCTTTGGATGCTGCCAGGCAATAACAAAGTACAGCGAGATCTGGGTCCCGCAGCTCACCTCACCACCATCTCCCATCCCCAAAATTCAATCTGATTTTGTTCTGCCTTTTCCGCTGCTTTTCTTCTTTCTCCTTCGTCTACACGTTTCATACAAATTATATATTGCCACATATCAGTAGTGAGAGAGAGAGAGAGAGAGGCAGAGAGAGTTCACTGGTTGCCAGGTTTCACTTCCCACACACACTTTCGTATGCATCATCATCATCATGAAACACTATCAAAATTTCGGTCAAGTCCATTTGCAAAATAAAGAAGACAAAAAAAAAAATGGAATTGCATATGAAGTCGGCAAAAAAGTGAAGGGATGGAGTGGAATGTGGGTTGAGTAGCTTAAGTTACCAGCTCTCTCTCTCTCTCTCTCTGCGCTTTTCATTGTATTCAAGACTCGAGAGCCATCTTTGTATCTCCATCCTTGGAACAATCTAGGCCAAAAAGCATAGGGAAAGGTGACCCTCAGATCATGAACTTCTAAATTCACCAAAAGGTAAGAATCCGATTTGAGTACAATGAAAGATGATGATATGGTTTTACTAAAATAATCCCTTCTCCACCAAGTCTGTGTGCAAAAACAAAATAAAAAAGACTAGCCAAAAACGGGGGAGGGCACACAAAATCCCCCATAGAAAAGATAAAGAAACTCCCAAGAATCGATCCGTCTAAACTGACACCTAATAACACTAATCATACTCCACCTGCAACGATAGTTTAATGTACCTGGAAAGATGCGACATCTCAAGGTCTCCTCTTCACTTCCGCAGCAGGTAGCTTCGAATTCAATTTATTTCATCTCAATTCATTCAGCTACGGCAGTCGGAATCAATCTTCAACACCAACAACAAAAAAGAACTAAAGCAATGGACTTGGGACGCCCCACACATGACCATTTTGATCATCAACGTAAAGCAAGCGTTGCATCGATTGAAGAGGCAAATGGTTGAATGTTCAATGTCCGTTTATCTGTTTTATTTCCGAGGGCATTACAGAGTAGAATACAGATGGACTGGTGCAGCAGATAGAACAGAGAGAAATGGAAGAAAAATGAGAGGAAACAAATACAAAGCTAAATCCTACCCTAGCCCAGTGAAATATAAAAGAAAAAAAAAAGGAGGATGTAGAAGAAGAGAACACAAAATTATAACAAGAAAGGAACAAATTACAAATCGCAGAATGAGAAATCAAAGAACCCGAGGAGTGACGAAAGAACATCGTTCCTTACAGGGGAGAATTTACCGGCGACTAGTTCAAATTCCCTGTCCTCTGTAAAATCGCCCTCTGGCCCTTCAACGGGAGTGGCCGTACAAGTCAAAGGGTGCCCAGAGGGCGTCCAGCGGGCACGGCCGTCTAGAATCGAGCCTAAGCCACGGCTTGCCGCTCCCGGACCAGTGCAGGAGGCTCACCGGGCCGGGATGGAGGTCGCGGCAGCTCCCCCTCACGTTGTCGCCGCCGAGGCCGTGCTGGTTCCACCGGTGCTCGATCGGCGCCACGTGGCCTGCGAATACGAGCAGGAACGGCGGCAACGACCCGAGCTCGTAGATACGGTCGCTCTTCTGGACCTCCATCCACCGCTCGATCCGCTTCGTGTACTCGAACCGACGCCACCTTACCAGATCTATCACCACTACTCCCGTGTTGAAGTAGCACGGCCTCCTCCCGGCGAACGTGCGGGAGAATCGCTCGTCCGACCAGAACCTCGCGGTGAAGTACTTGGTGAAGTTGGCATGGCAGTACTCCGGCGCGCCGATCGTCCTCGAACCCAGGCTCGTCGACCACAGCTTGTGAATGTCGTCCACCACGACGATGTCAGAGTCGAGGTAGATGACTCGGCTGAGGCACGGCTCGAGCAGGTCCGCCAAGTAATTCCTGGCGTAATTGATCGGTTGCTCGAGCGCTTGTCTCACGGAGGTCGAGATCAGGTCGCGCACGACCTCCGGGTCGAAGTAATACACCTTGAACTTCAGCTGAGGGAAGACGAAGCGAACCAGGGCCTCGAGGCTCGTGTCGGAGACCAGGAAGTGGAAGAAGATGTCCTCCGGGCACCGCGCGTGCCGCAGGATGGAGTGCACGGCGGCGACCGAGCCGCGGAGGTACTCGACGTCGAGCGTGATCGCCACGTGGACGAGGCTCGGGTCGCAGATGCCGATCTCGCCGGAATTGGCGGAGCGGCAACCGCCGGCATTGCCGAAGGCGGGGGCCCGCCGGAACGAGAAGCGGTCGCCGATGTGGGAGGAGGAGCGGATGGCCTCAGCGGGAGGGGAGGACTGGAAGGAAGGGGAGAGGAGGACGATCGCGAGCGCGAATGAGAAGAAGGCGGTGAACCGCGGGATCCATCGCATCTTCACCCTCGGTGGGAGAGCAACCGTACCGAATCGAACCGAACCGCCGCAGCAGCAGCAACCAACGGATGGAGACGACGGCGAGCGCTGGGGTTCCGCTGGAGGCCGCCACAGAGAAACCACAGAGGAGAGCCGGAACGGAAGCGGCGGGGCCGATTCCTCCGGATGGCCCGATCAGAATCCGCCGGTCGGAGAGGGGCGACAATGCGATTGAGGGAAGGAATCCGCCGAAATCGAACCAGAGCGCAACATAGGAGAGCGAGTGCTAAAATGCGCCCCCGTGCGAATGATGCTCTCTCTCTCTCTCTCTCTCTCTCGCTCTCTTATGCTTCGCGTACGATTCTGGAAGCAGAGAGGCTCTGAAAAATCGAAGCAGAGACCTACACAACAACAGTTTTGAGAGAGAGAGAGAGAGAGAGAGAGAGAGCAACCGATCAAATCCAATAATGAATTAAAATGTTGGGTGGAAAAAATACGATAATAATTTTTTTTATTTTGACAAAAAATATATAATTTATTATTATACCGACACCTAAAAAAAATAAAAGGACAAATACTACAAAAAGTTTGAAATCACAATCAATTAGTTATCGCTTCACAAATAACTTGAAATTTTTTTATGCCATCAAAAATCTTAAACTTGCCCATTTTGACTAAAGTATTCTAATTTCTTTTCGTATCAGTGAAAATAAAAAATTATGTATACATGATAGTTTCAAGGTGCTTGTATCGAACGAGCAAAATTTAGGATTTTTCATGGCATCGTCAAACACTAGATCAAATAAAAATGGCTATTAATTACACACTGAAACAGAATTTCTCACGACTTACCTTGCAATGCCGAAAAAGGGAGGGAATTCACTTGCCCTCAGATCATATCGTAAATTTCGAATCCTCCGAAAAAAAAAAGTTCAGGAGGGAGAATTTCGGTGGCCGCCATTAATTGTAGATTTCAAAAAAAAAATATCGAATTCTAGATTTTGTCGAGAGTCGATTGCATATCTTGAGCAAAATTCCGGGAAGAAAACCATCGAAACAACAACTAAGATCTTTACTTTAAGTGGACTCATAACGAATGCTTGACATTTTTCTACTTAGATCGAATTAAATCGATCGTGCAATCCGACGTGCTAGAAGCAAAAGCGTACGCTAATACCTTAGCTGCTTTTGGCTAAAGCATCGAGATAAGTCAGCACCTAAAGACTTATTAAAGTTTCTATGGAAAAGATAAATAAGTTTCTTTTGATTTTGGGAAAAGGGCGGAAAATTATAATAGTAAAGCCAGTGGAATCCCTTTAGCTCGACAGGATTGAAAGTGGCAATAAGCATAGAGAAAGGTGTCTTGGCCAACAAAGAACATTAGCATGGAGTCATTCAAGTTACTATAGTGTGAAACAAAAGTTTTAATCCGGCCACATTTGACTTGCCTGGCTTGCCCAAATCCAATCGATCTTATTGTAAAGGCAAATTCTGGAATTTTTCAAGTTATAGACGGGTTCGGATAAAGACTTTCAGGCCGATACACGACCCGATCTGCCAAGGCCTGTTTATCAGTTAGGTCATCTTGTGGATAGGTATGGTGGGTATGAGCTTGATGACACCCCCTCCCTCCCCCAAAAGGAGAAAAAAAAACCCAAAATAAATCGCGAATTGTATCCTCACCCACCTCGACTTGTCTAGCCCGCCCATATTCGATCCATTTAATTGTGGAACGAAATTCCAAAATAGTCCAAGTTATAGACGAGATTGGATGAGGACTCTCCGCCTAACGCACTCCGTGAAGAAGTTCGATTGATGCCGATTCTTTAAGGCTTATTCAGCATTCACCAATTTAAGTGATCCCATAATTTTTTGTACATAGTTGAAACGGGGGAGACTGTTAAGACTAGTGAGGGCAAAGGGATTTTGCCAGAACAAGATCTCTCTGGGGACCTTCTAGTCCATGGCTTTTCTCAGGCACAACTCGATAGCATCATCCCTCCGTCCATCCATCCATCCATCCATCCATTCATTCTACCCAGCAGCACAGAGTAGCACCGACACTTCTTTCTTTTTTCCTCCTTTCCCGTTCCTGGACAGCATATGACGGGAGGCGTTAGGAAATGTGTCAGCATCTCAAGGCTTTGCCGTTCATGTCACTCCCGGGGGATTTCTATTCCCAAGTCATAATTAAAGCGAGAGTGCGAAGAAAAAGAAGGGAAAGCCGACACCGAACGTTCCATTCGGACCACCTTCGGGGCGCTCCAATCCACAACATGTCATTGTTCAGCTCGTGATGGCCGACCTCCGAAATCAAAAGATTTCATGTCCTCATGCGTCGTGGCTGATGCCTCCTCCCGACCCCCCGGTCCCCGTCCCCGTTTCCGATCGTTTTCATCGGCAATAAAATCAATCAATGCACGCCCGATGATGATCGATACTGACAAAATGAATATGCGTAGTTCATTTCTCCATGCATGTATCATCAAAAGCATATGCTGCTTTTTGCGAACATTGTTTACTTAGTGATAAACTCATTGTCGGTCCAATCGTCGCTAGCCTTCCCGCGGGGCGCGCCGCCATGTCGGCGACTCCCGGCGAGGATGTGATCAGAAGGACCGTGTCAGAAATTTCACACAAAGGTTTAGGACTGATTGGATAATTATCCATATATCCTTCTATGCAAGGCAGTGGATGCTCCAATAGATTTTTCTAGTGATGTGCTGACTGACAAAACACCTTTAATACGCATTTAACGCTGACCCGTAGTTGAGAATTCAGTTGGTTTGTGTGGTCTATGCGGATAAAAAGCTTAATTATTGACCAACATTCCCCTTTCGTTACTTAAAAGTGTGTAACTGTTCTTCCAATGTACTTATGTAGAAGGTGTTGGATTGTGAAGAAAGGGGCATGAGGAAGGATGTGAAGCCCGAGTAAATGCCTTGGAGTTTGTATTTAGCCGGGTTGAACTGATCAAAGAAGCAAAATACGTCGACGGTATCGCCTTCTATAAAGTTGCACCAAAGTGATTGACTCTCTCTATGGATTGAGGGAGAAAGCAGCCTTTCGTTCGAAAAAAAAAGATCAGTGGATCTTCTTACAGGAGGAGCATCTTTGGCACCTCCCTGCCCCTTTCCGACCAAATCTGAGGATCGGAGATGAGGAAAGAATCGATGCGTTTCCTAAATCACCCAATGCACTAACTTTCCATTTGTGTTTTAAAGTTAAAGAATTCGACTTCACAAACGGGACGACGTATCCTCCTAGATTTTTGGTCTTGATCTTGGTCTGGTCTTCTCATTAGTACATCGGAGTCGTGGTAAAACCTCGTGGTAGCTACTCTTTGTCTTTTGTGGGTGGAGCATGATGCATTCAAGGAGATTAGGTCTTGTTTCACAAAATGAAGGGAGTGACAAGTTGGGTCGAATTCTTTGAGAGAATTGAAGATTTTGGTGAGAACGGAGATAGGAAAAAAATTCTGTACTTAGGGCAAGTTCTTCTCACTTTCTTTCAGTCGTATCCTCATGGTCATGTATGTTAGCGAAAGGATGTCCTCAATTCATAGCACTCCATTTCCAAAGATTGGAGCAAGTTCACTCTTTTCGATATGATCTAATCATAAATGGGTCGCTCCCCGCTCCCCTTTTAGAATCATAGATGATCTAATCAGAGCCAAGTGATTTATATTAGGGTTGAGAATTTTGCACCATATTACCTATTCAGTCATGATTGTACTTTGATAGAGATTGTTGTGCACGGATGGCACTTTGGATATCGCATTTCTCGAGGCCTAAGATCTTGGATTTTTTTCTCACGAAGGCCGCTATCTTGATACTGGAAAATCGTGGTAATTGACCCAAAAACGTGTTGTAGAATTTAGTTTCATCAATTCAATGACCAAAGATCCGAGTATTCACAAATTGGCACAATTGGAGTGAATTATTGCAGGGGTTAGAAAGAGAAGCAGAGAGGTCAATGGGGACGTTGGTTGGGCTAGCCGTTGGGGCTGTCATTTCATTGACCGACTTAAGCAATAGCGTGCAAGTAGAATGAAGTTTCCTGCCTTTCCTCTTCTTCTTTTATTTTCGTTTCTTGGTTGGTTGGTGGACACCCCGGGCTTTCCACGCGTTGACTCAGTCTCTTCGAGCCTAGGGTTAAAATCCTCTGTAGGACCGGAATGGGAACTGGCGAAATTGGCTTTTGTAGGAAGATTAGATTACGAGAAGGGTCAGTCTAATTATTAGGAGATGCACCAAGCCCCGAATTTTTTTTTCTTTTGAGGGATCGCGGTCGGGTGGTATCGGGGGCCGGCTTGAACATGCTTTGACCGGTCGACTTACTCGAGCGATTCCAAGATGCGCTCTTCCCTCCTCGGATTACCTGAAACACAACAGTGCGGACTGATCTTCAAGCTGGAAACTATGGGAAAGGAAAGAAAACAAATGGCAAATCATTTGCTCTCTTGCTCGATGACGTGCCCATTTACTATCTTTATCTAAAGCCTAAAACGTGTGGAAGTCTTCGAGGGACTTCTGCGAGGGAGTTTCGAATGGCCAAGGATTACTTGTCAACGTACGTTATCGATCTGTTTTACTCTAGTTAGGTCATAAAAAGTTTTGTTTCCATGTGGTAGGTTTTGTCATGAGCTTACAGCCTTTGTCCTGTCTGTTTTCGATCTTTGGTGTCTCATCTCTGCCTCTCCTTCTCCTTCGAGATCTCTTCTGAATTACATGTCTGTTTCCATTTTGTGTTATCCTGAACATCTTCCTCAGATCATCCTTTGTCTGGTCTCCATGTTCATCAAAGGCAAAGTATGGGGTAAATTTTGGCAAACAGTCACCGAACTTGGAGGACATTTGCTTTGTACTCTAAACACTAATCATTGAACGCACTGAACTTTCGTTTTATGGTTTTGTTTTGTTTTGTTTTTTGTTTGCAATTAATGCATTTTATTCCAAATCCAACCAATTCTTTTTCACCAAATGCTGACTTGGCGAACACATGGCGTTGACGTGGCGTCCGATTTAGTGCCCCTCTTCGAGCCATGGCAGATGGTAGCTCAACCCTTTGCCAGGGATGACAAAGGGTTACGACCCTCGACCCACTTTTCCTTTGTCTAAGACAACAGGTGGCAGAGGTTGGATGTCATGTCCACGCCGCGTGTCTGCCGTGTTAGTTGTTTGGTTTGACAATTAGCCGGACTCTGGTCATAATCCGAGCGCTGCTGCCTCCAACCTTCGATTGAATGCGCTAACGCTTGTCGCTCCACATGAAAATTTCAAAGACTTTCGATCGAGATCTATTCGTCTAGGGCGAACTGGGGACCTGCGGAAATGCCCGATCGAGTCCTGGCGGAGTGTATCCAAAGTCAAGTGCATGCATCCTTTCTCCACTGATTAGAAAAAGAGAGAGATATGGACATGATCCTAGAGAGGATATACTTTGTGCTTTTGGTTCGAGGCTGCTTAGTAATGATCATAACGCCATTCTTCGAAGCTAAGGAAGGGTCACCAACTTTTGGGACTTCGACCGTTAATCGCAACAACTATAAAAACAAACCCTAAATGGAGCCTTCCTCGCTCAAACTCGACTCCCCCGGTTCTACGTCCGATGCATAATTTCCCGAAACATCATTATTGCCATATTATATCTCCCGAACTATAGAAAGCAAGCAGGAGCATCTCTGATTGAACGTGTCTATGTGCATCATTCCAACAGCATAGGTTATAGAAAGAATTCTCCAAAAGAAATATTTATATAATACACATTGTCCCGGTCACTTGAAGAATTCAACTAGAGATAGGTTTGACTTTGATCTGTATATATCTCGAAAGATGGAGACAAATGATGACATATGCGCATGCTTTCCTCTGATTACTTGGTCTTCCGCCCTCATCCTTCGATGCTAAGGAACTTATTCCAAGAAAAGAAACTCCCATATGTTTAAAAAAATCGCCATCATTGAAGATTGCTCTTTCTGTTATAACTTGTAGTTAATCGAACAGGAGAATCTCTTTCCCCGGTTTATTCTAGGGCATATGTTAAGATAATATACACTTGAAAGGAACCTGATTAGAGTATTATGATAAAGTTTGAAACGGTATAAATGAACCACTTCGTCAATTTGATTTCATTGCATTTTCGTCACATCTCACTTACCTCTTGAAAGTGATGGTATGGAAGTGGAGAACCCTATTAGGTCTTGATCTTCCTTGACATGAAATCAAGGTAGAAGCATCGCTAAAAAAATAAACAAGAATAGGAGTAAGTATAGATTAGACGATGTGTTATTGGTTGCAAGGTATGGTCCAGCAGTTTGGCTGTGGGGCTGAGCACCACCATTTTTCGAATGGCCTCCAGTAGAACAACCAAAGTGAACTGCAATTTGTTGAGCTCGATCCACTTCACATGGTGCGAAAATCGGGTTCAAAAACCGAACGGTTTTATGATAGGCCGGGACAAGTGGCTTGATACGTGCTTGCAGTCACTACTGCGTTGTCGGGTTCGACCGATTTTTAGAAATTGCACTTGACGCCAAAGCAGAGCTACCGAAGTTTAATGCTTTTGAGAAGCACGAATTGTCTTAGAATGAGGACATGGTCTTTGCCGATGGTGTTGTCTTATCATATGGACCTCTTGGGAACGAGTTTCTCTTGTCATGGTGTTGGTACATTAACTTATTTAGGCGTTTATATTCCCTTCCAGAGGAGGAAAACTGCAATTTTATTGTCATTCCTTTCAAAAATTTCCCCTTCTTTTAGTTTCCTGTGATGAGATGAGTTTGAAATCAATTAGCTTAATTGCCGATAATCAGGCGAGTTTACAAAACATTTCTTTGGTCTCGAGATTCATTGTCCAAATATAAATTTAGCCATAATCATATCTTTATGTATGTTTAAGGGGTTAATTATTTAAGGTGAAATAGAGTGATTAACAAAAAATATTTAAAAAATATTACAACAATAAATGATATTCACAACTGATTAAAAGAAACTTTTAATGTTGGAAAATGCCGCAAGTGGATTTTGACAGTAGCAAAATTCAATACAAGTATTCATTCAAGTGCGCAGAAGGCTCATATCTAAGTTATGAAGAAGTTAAAAGTTCTGATTCTACAAGCGATCGAGTCAAATTTCACTAATTGTGGAAATTTGCAAGAGGGTAGGTGTAGAACCAAAACCTTGATTGAGCTAGACCGTCAAGCTTGATCGGGAAACACTTGCCATATACAGATTCGACATTAGTTGGAATTGATAAATTGAGGACCCAGTTTTTAGCAAATAAAGTATGATGCTTAGTCATCATTTGTGAAAATTATTGTGGACTAAATTGCTCGAGAAGTTAATCAAATGGCGCGATCAAAACCTGCCATCGATAGAAAACCGATTCTTCCTCTAATGGTCGCTTATTTTGACCTAACAATTACTTTGACCAATCGATTCTCAACATTGGCTAACCATTTAAAAGTACATAATGAATGTCCAACACAAGTAATTTGATATTTTTGTTATGGGGGCAATTTATGTTTCTTAAAAACATCTAAGTGTAGTTCTATTAACATATATCCATCGGACTTCAACAAATTTTATAGTTTAATGTTTTTATTTATTTTTCTCCATTTTCTCTTTTTGTTTTCGCTTTTTCACAAATGAATAATACAAGAGAGATTTCATTAGAAAGATGAGATCAATTGCACTTCTAACTCTTAAAATAATTTGCGTTCCAAATGCTAATGGAAAAATGTAATCGAGGGTTAACGGCTCTAAAAAAATGAGATTTCGGGGAATAAAGTGTAACAGTTGAAAAAGTTTAGGAATAGATATGTACTACCCAAAATGAAGCGGAGTTTGGCATAACTTCTCCAAAACTTTTTGAAGTCTTTTGAACAAGGGGTCACTCCATAACTTGTCGATTACTGCTTGAGGTTGGAGGCGAAATCCTTTTATTTGGATTCAATCAAAGAAATAGTGTTTCATGGAAAGTAACCATGCGCCCACCAACTTCAAGCCCAAAATTCAGTCAGATTTTAGCTCGAGAGAAGCAAGAAAGGAATCGCCTGGGCTCGGGCTCGGGGTTGAAGATTTGCTACTCTGTCCTTGGCCCATTGGCACTCTCTATCTACTTAACTTTGTGATCAAAATGATCATGTGCTTCAAAGTTTTGATCTGAGAGTCTGTTGGTATGCATGGCAGAAATCTAATATTTAGAGGTGATCGGTCCTAGGATAAGTCGATTTCCACTCTAAAACCAAGAACCGGACCAGAAGAGTCAATTCCCACTTTGTGAAACCGGGAACTGGCCCATGTGATCTTGCAACTAGCAGCAATATCATTTTTTTTTATCTTTTTAATTGCCTGCAAGTTGCAGTCTTTTGTGCAAGCTATTATGCTTCCCTTGCAAGGGAAATTGCCAACACCAGAAAATTGCTTGAGAAAAAGAAAGAAAACATGTGGAACCAGAATTTGACTATGTAACTGAGGCGGTCTACAAGAATTTTCAGTTTCATAGTAAATGATGAATCATTAGTTAAGGGATAAATTCACTGGAAATTCTGCAACTTGGCACGAAAGTGCAAGTGAGTCCTAAAACTTGTAAAAAGTGTAATCAAGTCATAAAATTTGTTAAGTTGATTCAATCAAGTCATTTTGTTAAATCCGTCTAATTTAACGAACGAAAAATACTGACGTGAACATCAGAAAAAATGACGCGTCAGCATTTTCCGTTCATTAAATTAGACGGAACTAACGGAAAGACTTGATTAAATCAACTTGATAAGTTTTGGGACTTGATTGCACTTTTTACAAATTCTAGGATTCACTTGCACTTTCGTGCCAAGTTATAGGACTTTCGATGCACTTATCCCTTAG
This sequence comes from Melaleuca alternifolia, assembly GCA_019926035.1. NCBI lineage: Eukaryota > Viridiplantae > Streptophyta > Magnoliopsida > Myrtales > Myrtaceae > Melaleuca > Melaleuca alternifolia. The sequence continues at coordinate 655,014 of JAGKPW010000400.1, read as the reverse complement.
TTTAACACAACGTACAGATTATTAAAAATCTAATTATTTTACCAAATATTTTTTTTATGTTTTAATAATGTATTGTCTCTATAATTAAAGGTGAACACATAATATATGATTGTATTAAAGTAGTTTTTGAATATTATATTAATAGCTAATAATGAGTGTAAACCTCATACATAAATAAGAACAGCTAAATGTGAGAAAATTACAGAAATATCCAGTATTGCTGTTGCTCGAAACCACAGTCGCAGCGTCATTGATAGACGTGAAATTACCGGATCCATCCTTTGCATTAAATGAGATTAAACTTTGTTGTGTCTGTCGGCGTCTCCAACAATGGACTTTCTTTTGAGGAGATCCAGGCCAGGAACCCCTCTCTCATGCCTTGTCCAAAGGGCTTCTCGAGGCACGCATTTTTTTTTCTTATTGAGGTTCGGGTAAGGATCACCTTGACACTTGGAGTGAGCAGCTTGAAGGTAGCTGCGAGTGGTTTGGGCGGCAGTGTGGTTGGGTGACAAGGAGAGAAGCGAGAAAAAGATGATCAGGAGGTGCACTTTCAAAGTGGACATGGTTGACTATCTTTGGTATTTGCGAGTATTGACCTAGTTCCTCTATTCAATTGACAAGAGCACTTCCATAAGAGAGATGTATCATCAATCCTCTAATTAACAACATGACTGCCTACAGGGATAATTTTGGGCAGCATGACAAATGCCAATCATGAAGAGCCTTATTGCTAGTCTGCTAGCCCATCTTAGACAACCATAATTGACACTATTCTGAATGGATAGGCAAAATCTCATTCACAATCAATCAAGCATAAAAGGTTTGTAATTCGAACTACAAATTCCTGCATACTTTGTATTAATAAAGAAAATGACGCAGATTTGTCATCCTTATCAAGCTTTACACAGGCAGATGAGTCTATAACTGCAGCCTGAAAATTACATGAAATTCTTTTTAATTGGTAAATGAAAATTACATGAAAATCACTTCTTGAAAAATGCAAAAACTCAATAAATGGCCTAATCACTCTTGGCCCACAGTGACTGAAATTCCTAGTTGAAATTTCAGGTTTATCAAATTCACCGATGGTGAGCATATAGATTTTTATAGCGAAAACAGCCTAAACGCCTTCCATTGATGGCCATCTCGGCTATGATATGAATTCTTCTTAATCCTAATGCACACCATCATGCCTTCAGCGCTATGTTGAAGCCAATGTTTGAACTGAGTATGTATGAAATAAAAAAAACTAATCATAAGCCTTCTACTAAAATTTTATCACAAAAGCTATGTAAAAAAAGGACAACAATATAGCCATACAAACAACCGCATTCTGGAAATTATGACAGATACATCGGCTGTCATAATTTTAATTTTGGTTATAGCCTCAATTAAATGCATACACGAAAAAACTAAAAATTTTAGCAACAACCTCAAAAGCCAAAATTCACTAAGCTCTACCTTGAAGAACAAGAAGAAGAAAAAGAGGAATCAAAGAGAGGGGGGGGAGAGAGAGAGAGAGAGAGAGAGAGAGAGAGAGAGAGAGAGAGAGAGTAACGGAGAGATTGAATACAACAGTGATCCTCGGCTACTTAAAAGCAAGGCCAATGTTCTTATAAAAAAAAGAAAAAAAGAAAAAGAGAGTCGTGTTGAGTATGAAGCTCTTGTACTATGATTTCTAGAAAATCATTACTTGGAACGAAAATCGCTCCAAATGCAAAATTTATTAGAAAAAAGAGCGAAACTCTTATAACTGAATTGATAAGCCCAAGGACTTTCGAAACAAAAAAATGAGGATGACATGACAATGTTGTCAAGATTATCACTAACTTATGAATTCCTTTTTCTTAAAATTTTGTTAAGCCTTTCTGAGCCTTTCACAAAGCTGGCATTACAAGCCTTTTCTTGAAGTCTATCATGATCATGATGATTTGAGTAAAAATAAAAACCTTCAAAGAAGTTGCTGCTTAAAGAAGTGAGAATAAGATTGTCTCATCCCATTTTGAGGTTTCTTGACTTATAAACACGGCGAAGATGATGATTCATGATTATTTTATTTCTTAACTAATATTATTTATCTGTTATTGAAACTATAACCAAGCCCATATTACAGTCCTAAAAGACCTCTTGAATTAGTTGATGTGTACTTATTGCGAATTATTCTCGAAGCATTTGGGTATATACCTTGTCATTAATTAAAAATAAAAGGAAGAAGATATATACTCGTCGATTAATCCTCAAGAACACAACACCACTAAAAATAGCCTAGTTGCTGCACTAAGAACAAAATAAGGAAAAAGGAAAAAAAAAAAAAAAAAGAGAACAGCTAAATGAGGGCAAGTTACAGAAATATCTGGTTTTGCAATTGCTCAGAGCCACAACCACATCGTCATTGATGAACGTGAAATTACCAAATCCATCATTTATCACCACGAGATCAACGGGTGGGGAGCACCTTGGCACTTGGAGCGAGTAGCTTAGAGGCAGCTGCGGGGGATTTGGGTGACAATGTAGTTGGGCGACAATGAGAAAAGCGAGAAAAAGATGAACAGGAGGTGCACTTTCAAAATGGACATTGTTGACTCTCTTTGGTATTTACAAGTATTGAGCCCTGTGCAGCAGTCCTTTCAGACATTCCTTGACCGTCCATGGAAGGAGTTCTTGACAATGGCAATCATGGAGTCATCCCGATCGACCTAGCTAGATGGTTGGAGTTCGATGGCATGGTTGGGTTGAGCACGCTCTTCCATGGGGAGTATGTAAATAGAGGCCGTCGTTCTACCATGAGTGGCCAAGGGAAAAGGCCTGAGTACAAGGTTATAATCAACTTGATTGTGGCAATTAAATTCACTATGGTGTCTTTAATTTATGGTTTGATCAACGACACCAAAATTTCCTTATTATCTAGATCTAAATTAGAGCCGAGTTGAGTGCTTAGATCTTTTAAGTTGGCTTAGTGGAAATAAGATAATTATGAGTCTATTAGTCTTTCCCCATTTAGGTGTTAATGAAGAATAAATGTGCACGCAATGTGCACATGCCATGCACGATTTTTGCACAACGTGCACACATGGGACACATTAGCCACTTACAAGCTATAAAAATACTCCACCAACGCATAAAAGTATATAAATGTGAACTTTACTTTCTATTGCCTGAGCAAATATTAATCGAGGAGACCAAGAACCCCAAGGAGGTCATATCTGCCACCTCCACTGCATTAACTCTCTTTTCAAATTATTAGAAGTTCACCTACCTTTGTTTACCACTTTCTTATAATTTTGCATGTGGGTCATCTATATTTAAAATGGGGCATATTTAAAACCTGTTATGGTGGACAGTGCGAAGACCAACCTCATCATGTTCGGAGATGATGGGATTGGGAAGACCTTGATCAAGAGCAATCAGAATTACGTCGGTGAATGGAGCACTTAAAGGTTAGCCACCATCAATAAGTTCTTGAATCTCAATTTCTAATCAATTGGAGTATATATATAACCCAAAAACAAATTGTATATATAGACCCAAAAACAAATCGTTGAATTTATTGATTGGATGCTTCTGCTTGTTATTTGTATGTCTCGTGCACACTCTATGTTTCTTTCTTTTTTACCATGCTATTTAAAAAGTCATCACCTATATTTACATCCTTCTCATATAATAATAACAAATCGGGTGTATACTTTACTGATATACTTTTTTCCAATACTAAGATTTAATTTTTTATACTTGGTAAATGAGTTGTATATACAATCGTTTCATATTTTACAAGACTCAAAGTAAAAACTGCTCTAAATTACGGAACCCTTATTGTTTACAAATTCTAATTGTTAATTATTTTTTTCTTTTCTTTTTTTCCTCTTCTTCCTTGACCAATGGTGAGCAATAGCCAATGGTGAGCAATAGCGATGGCATGCCATGGGCTAGGAATGAGCTCACCTAAGCAAGGCTTGAGCCTCAGTCTTAGGTGAGACTCAAGCTTGCCGATGCCGGACCAACTTCAACTTGCTAGGAGAGACTAAGGCTCAAGCCTCATCGATCCAGCAATACTCAAGCTCGCCGACCTCAACCTCGCCAATCTAGGGAGCTCAAGCTTGAGTCTCGCAAAGGCCAGTGACACCTCGCCCTAGCTCAATCAGTGAGCTTGTCCTTGATAGTGGCGGCTAGCCTACCTACCGTCATGGTGGCTAACTACCGGCTAAGGAAGAAGGGAAAGAAACGAACGAAAATAAAAGAGGAAAATAAAAGAAAGAAAATAAAAATTCAATAAAAATTCAATAAAAATTATAAAAATTATTTAAAAATAATTAATTTTAAAGATGGAATTTTTGATAATTTTTTCTCAAGTCAGATGATGTAAAATACTTTCTCTGTCTTTTTTAGAATTTAGCCAAATACCGAAAAAAGTTATTTTCTTGAAAAAAAATCTGTTTTATCGGGATCCAAAAACGGTTCATTTTTCACGAAATAAACACATCTTTAATTGAAATAAACTTATTCCATAGAACCCTAGATTGGCCGGCACATTTTAAACTACGAAGTATTCTGTATGTATTCCATAACCGGCGCCCTTAAAATCTTCGTTGATGAGGGGTAAGAGGTCCATAGTTTCTTGATGAAGCCTCTTTTTCGTTGGGCTTTTTGCGATCCAATCTGATACTCTGTTTTTTTTTTTTTTTTGCCACGTAGAAACCAAAGAAAACAACGATAGTTGTTGTAATTAGAACCAAAAATTTATAAGCATATGATAACGAGGAGCACATTGCCAACTCGGCAATTCTACCTTAGGAAACATGCAAGTAACATGGCTAAATTTACGAGATGCATGTTAAAAATGAGATCTTTTAGTTCTCAATTTTAACAGTTTATAGTTAATCTTTCAAGTCCCGGACTCTCCTAATCGGTGCCTTTCAGAACAAACTATCTATTTTTATATAGCTCAAAGGAAACGAAAGTATTTTTCTTTTCCTCACATCTACAATTGATTGTACGTAGATTAAACCAGAGATGCAATGGTAGGAGTCCGGCCACTTAAGTTTTATTAAATACGAACAAACATGGTCTTAGACTCTTGCTCAATTTAGACATTCAGTAGTCCTGTTGACACTTATTTCAATGTGTGCCGCAATGGTGACCTCGTTTTCATTTCAAAACGTTAAAGACGTATCGAGAATTACCTTTACGAAAACATGGAAGACTTTTTAATCATCTAGTCACGCCTTTAACTCGCCAAATTAGCAAGATGTTGCGGAAGGTTTATAATGGAATTTTTTTTTGTTTATTTTCCAACTCCAAAAGTATCGACAAGTCCGGGTTGCATCGATCACAAAGACCTACTCGTTTACTGGGTTGGCTATTAGTGTCGCGGGTCAATCGTGACTCTTTTGAGTGCTAATTGGCTTCACACTCACCTCCTTCAGCCGTTTCTTGTCTAAAAGCCTCCGGGAGAGTTGGTCATCCCATATATAGAAAGCTTAACGAGAGTGGCCCATCATCTAAGTCCTAATTTGGAAAAATATATGGTACAGCCAACTGGAAAATCATAATGGAAGTGGGTTTTGTGTATGGTTTATATATATGATTGGGATATACATTAAATCTGACTGGCTAATCAAAATGGCATGCGATTTTTTTCTATCATGTACCGTACATTTCATCCCGTGGGTCATGCGGAGGGACGAGCTATAGCTACACTCCAGATTGTGCTTTTCAATATTAACTTCTTGAAAGAAAAACAACAGAAAGAGCATCTGATGACATCTACATCAGATAGGGAATCCTTTGATGCCAACAATTTCATGTTAATTCAGTCCAAGGCAGCCAAAGCAGTTTCCCCGCGTCACCAGAAGTTTCAAACTGTAAGAAAGTTTACTCTAAGCAGAAATCTTGCAACATTAGAAACCTTTCCTTTCTAGGACCAAATCACACGAGAAAATTTAGTGCCAAATGACCTATCACAGAACCTCCATCTCAGGCTTTCCTCGGAATAGTCCTCTAATAGCAAAATTCTATTGTTCCGAGCCCACAAGAACAAATTCCTCTTTCTTCTGTTAAATTTCAATAAGTGCAGATAAGTGTGATAAAACTAGTGGTGAAAAGAAAATGACTGGTGACTTCTTCTTTTTCAAGAAAATTTGCTGTTAGTGTATTAGCATTTATGTGATATTGTCGCGACCTACCCGAACCTCCCCGGTGAGGGGGAAACGTACTAAGTAGGTTTAGAGATATTACTCGTGAGGAGGTCCGAATCGACATCCCTAAAAGACGGCTTGAAAGCAACGTCTAATCGTAATTCGATTCGATCCAATCTTTACGAGCGCAAACTCTCCCAAGTCCATACCTCACGTGACATTAAGACGTTTTCATTTTTTAAGGTTATTTAACAACCTAAAATATATTTAGGAGTCGCCACTAGCCTATTGGGGTCGGCTAGAAACCGATCAAGACGCGGGAGTGTCGTCTTGATCCCTACGTAACCAGAGATTCTAAGTTCGGGGACTTGTTTACGCTAACATTTCTATTAGCGCCCTTTCGGTACCTAACTAGTTTGTTATTTAATCTAAAATGGTCTCTTACTCATCATTTAAGACTCTATGAAATCAATCAAATTCTAAGTGTACATGCAGTTTATTTTTTGTGAAACCAATTTTATGCCGATCTAAACTAATAACAAAATGATCTAGGAAAGAAATTAACCCACAACCTATCTAAAGACAATGCGACAAAAGTGAACACTCAAAGCATTGAAGTGCAGTTCGATAAATAAACACTCAAATGGTTTGATGCGACTATTTAATGGCCAAAAAAATAAAACCCGCAACTCGTCGGGTAATTAATAATGCACGACTTCTTTATAAACATGTACAAGATTAAGACCGGAACGGACATCGGCCTAATAACATCAACTCCGTTTAGGCCACCTCCTCAGTCATCGTCGCGAGCCACAATCCATTGGAATTCGATTTTAGCATTTAAATGATCATTCCATGCATTCGGTCAAGCAAATTAGTAGCAATGCCCATATCAAATTAAATAGGTGGTCTCACAATTAACATGAAGTTTACAAATCATTCTCATAAGCTACCCATTAAATCAAGCATAGGGTCTAACCAAGCCTTGAAACATCCACAAGTAAAGTTGACAAGATATGTAATTTATGTTAGCAAGTACCAATGAATCACTTAAGTTAACGATTGAGGACAAATTCCTTAATTTTTTTTTTGAAAACCGATGTAAATTAATTAAACTAGACACATCTTCATGTTATAATTTGACTTTTCAAACAAAACCAATTATTATAAGCCAAACTTTGATGCCAAGCTCTAAGAGCTTACTCAATTGGATTCATTTTAGATTTTTTATTGTGTTATTGACTTTTATCATTTTCTGATTTTTTTTTATGATTTTCAAATGAATTTCTAATTTTTTATTATTTTCTAATGATCTTCTAATTTTCTATGATTTTCTGATTTTCTATAATTTTCTGATTTTTTTATTTATTTCGATTTTCTGATTTTTTTTAATTATTTTTATTTCGAATAAAAGGAAAAGGGAAATCGGACCGGGTTAGAAGAACCCGGCCCGAAGCCGTTTGATTTAAGAATGGGCTGGGCGTAAGGCCCAACCCAATTTTTAAGGGAAATGGTTTTAAACTAAGAAAAACGAATAGGCCCAAAACTTAAAAAAAAGTCCAAAAACAATATAGGCCCAAAGGAAAGACGAATTTTATTCTTAAAAGAAGCCCAAAACCAGAATAAGCCCAAAACTAAATAAAATCTCTAGCCCAAAATAGCCTGAACTAAACCCACCGAATCAACCCCAAAATTTCGAATTTTTCTTTATTTTTCTATTTCTTCCTTCTGCACTTCATCTTTCTCGTTTCACCTACGCCTACACTCGACACCGGCCGAGGCTAACATCTATCTAAGCTACAAAACATTAAGGAATGCACAGTGAAGACATATCATTTAAACTAAGCATCGAGAGCTCGAAAATCAGGTTAGGCTATATTCGGCATCAAAGTCAACAAGACCATCAACAGGGCTTTTACACCACGCACAAAGGGAAATGAAGAACATCTAGCTAAATCATGGGCACAGGGAAATGAAACATGATCAAGAGAGGGAGAGAGACGTACACGAGCATGGGAGAGCAGAGGCGAAGGAGGACGGCGGCGACCGAGTTGGGGGAAGTCGTGGTGAGGGCGAGCTGCGGAGCTAAGGGAGCTGAGATGGGAGGCGTTGAGCTCCGGGAGACGGCGGCCGAGCTGAAGGAGGAGAGACGAGCTGAAGGAAGAGGGACGTGCTGAAGACTGGCGGCGGCCGAGCTGAAGGAAGACCGCGCGGGAGCAGGGGCCGAGCTGGGAGAGTCTTCGTCCGCGAGCTGGAGGTCGAGGCGAAGCTGAGGGAGTCGCGGCGAGGCAGAGAGACGCGGGCCACGAGCTGGGAGCCGGCGACCGAAATCCAAAACCACCGAGAGAGAGAGAGAGAGAGAGAGAGGCCTCCCCCCCAAGGAAAAAAAGAAAAAAAATATCAAAAATGGAGAGCAGAAAGAAAAAAGGAAAAGATAGATGGGATGGGGGCAGGTTTTTTGCAGGGGGGAAACGTGTGATCCAAGAGGAAGAGAAAAAGAGGGGGAAAATGGGGGGGCTCGGCGCATGGGAAGGGAGAAGAGAGAGAAGAGGGAAAAAGACAAATGAGATGGGAAATGGGGGTAAAAATAGGTGTCAACAGATATTACCGACTTTTTTTTTATAATTAGCAGTCTGTAAACTAACTTAGCAATTTTTACTTGCATAATTTATCTACCCTTCGAATATACCGACTGTTATACGGAATTTTTAGCCCAAATTAGAGGGACTTACCGACTTGTATCAAGTTAAATTATTAACTAATTTCGGTCACCAACTATTATTTGAGTTATTGACCAACCTTTCACTGTTCCTATAAAATTTGGCTGTGGTTCAGGTCCTACAGAGCAAGCAAAATCCGACAAGCAATGTCAAATCTTCAAGATGATGCTTCTCTTCGGGGTGATGTTTCTAAGCTAGGTTAGAGGAAGAGAACGAAGAGGAAAACAAAAGGGTAATCTGAGCCTATCTTAAATGGGGGTGGAAATGGGTATCCATTTATTTAAGACTTTTCATTTAGAACCCATTCAAACTCATTTATCAAATTCAAGGTGACTCATCAAGAAACCTCTCAAATAATTTTCAGTTGATAAATGGGTCCAAGACCCAAATTGACATGTCTATTATAACCAAAGGCTCTTTGAAGATCTCAGATTTTTCAGAACATGGTAATCGGACCGAATTTTGATTATACCAAGTCCAAGCCGAAACCAAATTAATCGTGCGGCACACGCAACTCTTTTAGTGATATTTAAGATATATAACATATGATCAATCTGTAGATGAAATGTTTTGATAAATAGAAAATATCGTGAGAGTCATTACCAGATGAGATATCAAATCTTTATCTTCTCTGGCCACTAGCTGTCCAAGATATCCGACGATCTGCTAACGTATGTTGATTGCGTTGACTACAGATTTCTACCAATTCTTTTTTTCAAAATGTTCCCCTCGAATTTTGCATGCGCCTGCCTGTTCCTCCTGCTTCCTTTCTCACAATACCAACTACAACATTTGCCCGCGCTTAGCACAAAATAAGATCACGTGTCTTTGTTTTTTTTGTTCACGGTTATGAGTTATACAAGTACAAACTTTGTATAAAAAGACTAATGTTTTCACAAATTTAAAGATAGTACTTTAAAATCAATTGATATTTTACTTGAAGGTTATTGTGGTTGAAGCATGCACATTGCAAACGTATGATTTTTATGAAAACGATATTTATAGGATCGCGATTTCATGAGAATATTGTCTTTTGTATAATAGAAATATATATAAAATCGCTCAATTACTTTCTCGATTGAAAACGAAGGAGAAGAAAAAAATGCTACTTTATGTGCTTTTATCTATCACGAGAAATGATAAGTTCGTGGTAAATCAAATTACATAAACACAAATCTCAGCTAACCAATCGTAAGATGAAAAACAAAATCAGAAAGAAGAAAAATGAAAAATGAAAAGTCGGAATTTAGTAACTGGAAGCTCGCTTTAGATGCATGCGCGATTGCGGCGAACTCTTAGTTATTGTTAATACATTAGTGCTTGATCAAACAATTTTTTTTGTAAAGAAGAAAAGAAAAGATAGAACTCTAACCTAAATCGAATTTATAACAATAATCACAAATCAGAACTGCGATAAGCGAAAGAAGAAGATGAATATACCTAAATTTGAAACATCTAGTATGCTTGATTCTCGTAAACAAAAGCACTTATGCGCTTGCCTAAAATCAGAATACGAAAGTCAAAAACTTCAAAACAAATGAAGCAGCATAGCCTAACTTTGATATTCTTACTACTTCGCATCTACGTACAACTCTTCTTAATCATCCATATGCAATGCATCCTTCCAACTTTTCACATAACTCGTCCACTGTAAGTAAAAAAGAAATTCATTGGTTCTTTTCACACGTAATGTAAAAAAAGAAATTCGTCGGTTTTTCTCGCACGTATTTTTTCAATGAGTTCTGTAAATTTGGTGCCTCACTAGTCTTACGCTTTGTTACAATAACATTCCTTAGTCTAGGAAATACGTGTCTGGACTGGGGTGTATCGCCGTTCCTGGACTTCCCACTACGTATTTTGCGTCGTAGTGACCGGCTGGCCGACAGATAGCTGGTGCTCCGTTGTCGCCTAAAACCGAACATTCCGACGGTCCGTAAGGCAAGCCTTTACCCCGTCCTGGTTAATTTAGGCGAGCTAAAGGCGTTCCCATTTAAATTCATGTGTCTCTCGATCTTAGACTCTCGGGAAATCCCTAGATGAATCATAGCTCCTCGGAGATCCGTCAACCCGGATCTTGAATGGCGAAGTCTCGGGTCTATGAAAGTACTTAACTATAAATCTACGCATTTACCTAATAGGTTGAACTTTTAGAACAGTTGGCAGTGGTTCTACAAAACTTCACATGGTATCAAAGCAGAAGGTCTTGAGTTCAAATCTTTTCAGGCCCCTATTCTGCCTCCCCAAAAAATATTTTCACACTTAGTACTGGTAAAAAAACCAGACTAAGCGTGAGGAGTATGAAAGTACTTAAATATAAATCCACGCCTTCACTTAACGGCTTAAGGTTTTAGGACAGTTGGCAGTAATTCTACAAAACTACATAGGGTCGTCCAATCGGGAAATTCTTACTCTCATCTTTGCGTGCTTCGGCACCGTCTGGTGAAAAATTAACTATGGCCAAATTAACCCTCTGAGATGTAGATTGGTCTCCCCTCCGACAGCCACGGAATCCCGACAAGTTCGATCCCGTGGAGGAACGTACGAAGACGGAGGAAGCGTTAGGTCGGAGATGCCTCGGGAGTCAGGACAGATGCCCGATCGCATCGCGTTCGGAGGCGCCTCACGTTGGGAGCTAGCAAGAGTACAGCTAGTACACAATAATAAAAGATTCCTCAGCCCTTCGAGATGCACGAGATACCTGCCTCACTTGTCGCAGCACCAAACATGATGATCATTGAGTCCTGGGCCGATTATGATATACTAATCGCTCCACGTTATACTATACACTTAATGTATGACTTCTATCTTTATTATATCGCAGAAAAACATTAAGTAACGCGGTTCTATCCACTTTTAGACTATTGGGCTCGATTTGGACCCGCAATTGCTTCCAATTCGTCTACATCAGACTCCCCACGCCCGTTCGATCCGTATTCTTTAGTAGCATACCTACCTTTACTAAATGGTATGCCTTGCGGCATAATCATGTATAGAGACGAAGAAGAAGTTAGCCTCTTGTGTGCCCCCAGTAAACAAGGGAGCGAGCATATTTTCCCTTGCAAGAAGCCACCTAACTTTTCGATTAGGACGGGCTTGACCAGCTTCGGCCAAGTCAGGATTACCAGCTCTCTCACCTGCCCGCCCAACGTCATAGCATCGATTCCAATTGCTTTAATTTTGCAACAGAAGGAACGACATCTCATCCACTTTTAATCTTTTCGCTCACAGTACAGTAAGAACAGTTCCAACTTCGGCCGATTGTTGAACCAGTCGCGGTCGCCGATATCAGAGCTCTTTAATTAGTATCGTTTCTTTGTTTTCTGAATAACAGAGGTGTCGGAACATCTGAACTTTGCTAAACTCTCTCGATGCACATAGACCGCCCCCCGTCCGTGCGCATCGACTAAGATTCTACCCATAAAACGGCGCACGGCGCACACGTAATTTCGAGGGTAATCAGAGGAAAGAAGCATTATTAGTTTGTAAGTTGTTTATCTGTTCTAATCTTACAAGGGGCCCAAATTTTAGTACACTGTCTCCTTCCTCCGGAAAAGAACAAAACAAAAAAGAAGAAGATAATGTCTCTCGTGGTGTGATTGGAAGTTAAAACTAAAGAAAGGTGACGGCGACTCTCGCTAACCGAAAACCGTGACAAGAAAGATGCTGCACGGTTGACCATTATGAGATTTGTCCCGTCCTCACCAACAAAATTTGGATTTACAAGTTGTTTTTGGTTCTTTTTAGATTGGATATAAAAATGATAGCATTCAATTAAATTGAGAATATAATTCATCGACAAGCAATTGAAAAAAAAAAGGGAACATTGTCCAAAAAATCCTAAATCTATTATTTTTTGGCAAAGTAAGTCATAAATATTTTTATTTGACCAATACAGTCATAAACCTTTTGAAATTCTGTCAATTCAGTCATTTCGACAAATGCCAATTTGGATGCCTAGTAAGTACCATCTACCTTACGTGGTTGGACATCCACGTTGGCATTTTTTGAGACAAAGTCGCCGAAATGACTGAATCAGCAAAGTTTCAAAAAGTTTGGGACTGAATTGACAAAAAAAAAGATTTATAACTGAATTTACCAAAATGCAATAGATTTATGACTTTTTAGACAATTGTCCCCAAAAACAAATTTAAAATTTTGGATTAACAAAGCTAGAGACCGATTTTATTCTCAAAGTGAAAAATCTAATGACGACTCCGATTACAAATTTCTCTTTTGTCCGTCGCTCCTTAAAGTTATAATTGCATGCGACATTTTCTTTTATTTTGCCAGACAATTGCCGTACAAAGGAAAATACAAGTAGGGGATTAGAAAGAAAAATAAAAAGAAAGGGGGAAAACAGAACATAGAGTTGGAATCCTTCCCTTATCCGGATGCCCGTCTCCGGCGACACCTCCGTTGCTCCCTCACCGGACCTCCTCCATTTCCGGCTTCCCCCGATTGGCCGAAGAATCCTCCGTCCCACGGTTTCGGCCAATCATTCCTCGCTGATGGCCGCCAGCGGGAACCGGTTCGTTCCTACTCTGGTCACGTCCTTGGCCTGCGCCGCCATCAGGGCCTTGAACACCTCCACGATCACCCTCTGGTCGTACTCCTTCGGCGGCCGCCTCCCAAACCCGCTCAGCCCGACGTCGGCAACCGAGCCGCCATACATGCCGCACACCCGCGAGTCCGCGAAGCCCAGCATCATCTTCACGTAGCCGTCGCGGACCCAGATCAGGAACTTCTTGGGCCAGAGCAACAACTTCTTGGGCGACCTGAGGTAGCCAAGCTTCGGCGAGATCTTGATCCGCCAGAACCAGCGCCGCCCCCGCGGGGTCGAGCCCAGCTCCACCACCCTCATGCGGCGCCGGCCACTCGACCCGTCGAGCCTCCGGTAGCTCTTCCTCCTCCAGTATCCCCTCAGGCCCCTGTACGCACCCACGGACGCCCCTTCCATATCTTCTCTCCGAGCCTTCTCGATTTCTCTCTCCCTCTACTCGTTTATGGTCCTGTAAAGATTAGAGAAACAGAGACAGAGAGAGATCTGGGTGAGAGAGATGAAGCTAAATGAGTTTTGGTTTATTTATATCACATATCATTCACTGTACATATGAAGCATATAAAATACACAGAGAGACATAAATATGTGGAGCCACGAGCTTGGTTAAGTGGATATGCATCGGCTGGCAGGAGTTTTATATGTCGCGGCCATAAAATACAGTCTCTCTGGCATCAGCAGTTGCATCACATGATTCGATGCAGCCAAATAAATGGCATCTCCGATGAAAACAACATAACCGCGAGGTAAAAAAATCGCGGGTGATCGGCGGGCCATACTTTTCTTTTTCGCCGGCGTCGATCTTCAGACATGTGCATTACAGAAGGTGGACATCATTCGCACGTACAGATTTCGCTCGAAGTTCGTCCGGACACGATGTCCATTATACCTAAGGCTCACCGAACACTAGACTGACCAGATAGGGAGTTCCCTCTTGCCAGGGATTGAAGACACATAGATGGAGCTCCACGTTCCTCGCGTGTGAAGAGTCGGAACTAATCAGCAGCCTAACATGTAACTATTACTCTCTCTATGCTTTCCTATCAAGAAAACTTCTCCACCCTGATCATGATCCGCCGATCACTTAGAATACTTCTTTTGAGGGGATCGAATCTATATGGTTCGGGTCACTTCGTGGTCGGGGAAAGGCGGGTGAAAAACCTTTAGCTCTCCCATTCTCTTGATCTGTGGAGGGGGGGAAGGAGGGTGGTGGTGATCATTCGTTAGTGGTTCGTGCCACCATTTTCGAGTGGCACGTCGCCATCCACGGTGGGTTATGACTGGACACAAAAGCAAATGGCTTTGGGGGGACATTCTCACCTCTAATGCGCCTCACTAACCGAGGAACCTGTGTCGAATGAATGAATGCATTGACGATTAGAGTTGGGAGTAATTATTGTGTGATTCAAATTGTGAGATGTAATGCGGATCGCACTTTGCTTCGTCAGTTTATGTAACTGGCCGTGGAAATAATTTCAGCTCTAGGTACCTTGGATGAAAGCTCATTGACATCCACCATTGATTCGAGGGATTCACTAATTTCGGCTAAGCATTGTCACGAACCCCATGGCACGTCATGCCCTACCCAAACTCGTCCGAGTAAAGAAGACCTAAGTCACAAACAAGGCGGGGCTGGACAAGCAATTTCCTTCTTTGATAGGATGTTTTTTTAATCCTCCTAGTTTTATATGGTTGTTGACAAGGACTTCTAGGTTTGATATTTGGCTGGACTCGTCTAGACTTGTCCATTTGATTGGAAGTATTCTTTTTTCCCGTCAATATCGTGACTGTGTGTTGGAGTGTGGTGCACACTCCTCATTGACAGGAACGCACTGAGATCCGGCTTCTCAATGAGCGGGAAGAGGATCTCCAGAGGATGTCCTAATAGGGATTGCGGGGCAACACCCTGGAGTTGCCAGAAGACTTTTATAATTTGGGCTTGTAAGTTATTGATAGTTTGTGATTGGACTCATAAATACCTACTAAATGGAATCTTATACATAATCTCTTTCTTTTATAATTGAGAGCTATATTAAAGATGTGGGAGGTGCTAATTATAGTGAAACATTTTACTAAATGTAGCCTTAATTTAAACGCGAATCCGAATAAACCTTGTGTTTCGATTTCTCTTTCTCGCTTTTATTCTCTATTTCATTGTGTTTGTGTGCCTTATCCTAACAAAATATGTATCACAAGATCTCTACCATCTAACATGGGACTCGCTCGGCTCGGCTCAGCACAATACTAACCGGAAAACATAAATGAAGCCGAACCCGGTCTAAGCTCACTTTATGGTTTGCGATTGCCTTCAAACATACCCAATTAATTCTCTAGCGAAGCGCCATTCGGAATTGTCAAGAAAGATGTCCGGCATGTATCTAATACGTGGACCAAACAAGTAACCCTAATTAGAGATGCGTTTCTCGATTTGCTCCTTTCTCAAACAAAGGATATTCAATCAATCACGAGGTCCACCTAGTGCAACGAGTCGAATTTATTATTCCGCCAGCCTTATGTTCCCAATAAAAGCCAAACCAACGTTCAGATTTCCATCTTCGGGACCAGATCCAAATGATGGAAGTGCTCCGCTTTCATCAAGGATTGAGCCTAGAGAAGCCCTTGTGATCGTGGAACTTAGTCAAATCCCCTATCATCTAAGCTAATCGAGGCCAAGCAAAGAGCGCAAGATCTTAAGTTAGGCAAGGGCATTCGACGTGGATGATCTTAGAAGCCGGGGCAATGGAGTCGCAATGGCCTAAGATGCCTAACCGAAGAACAAGCCTAACCTACCTAAATGAACAACAATTTGGCAATCGCTTGTATGTGATTCAGATTTTGCTACGACACCAAACGGGGATCCGAGAGAGAGAGAGAGAGAACTGGAAAAGGAAAAGAAAAGATCGACGGAACTTACCCGGTCGGCGTAGGCCGAGGGAAACCCGGAACAGGAGAGCTGAGAGGCCAAGGCGTCACAGCAAGGAGACCATTCTTGGGTGCTCAGGCCAGATTCCGGACGAAGAGAAGAGGGAGACGCGCAGGGGGACGGCACCAAAGGGAGGAGGGGATCTGAAGAGGTGAAATTGTTGCCAGGGGTCGTTAGATTCAAATGACTAAATTTAGAAAGGCTTCAGAACATCCGTGCACACGACGGTTTTGGTCGACTAAATTTGGGATTTTCCTCTCTCGTTGCCTCTTATTTCTAGAATGTCAAATGAATGTTCAGCCTTTCTTCAATAGTGGATTGATTTCTCTCTCAGTGCAATTAAAGGGGATAGTGCCCGAAAACTGTGCTTTGTAATTTGATAAAAGTAGACATGGACCCCCTAATAACCCTAGACTGCAATTTATTTCTATTTAGTCATTAATTATTTGTTTTTTTAGGCATTATCTTGAACACAAAAGACTTTTGCTAATTCTTTTCGTGGTTAGAGAGGTGACTTAAAGTCACCTGTCTTAGTATCCGTGGTCATCCGATTTTAGATCGGACGGCCACCCATTATTTGAGGAGAGAGGTTTTTAAGTTGCTTTTTGTCCCATCCGTCTGATCTGTATCAGATGGATGGACAAAAAGCAAATCAGGTAACTTTAAGAGTGCACATGATAACACTTCTCTTCCAGAGAAGAGTTTTTTTTTAGAAACATTTCTTTTATATTTTTATTCCTCGGAACAATTTTTAAGTAAAATAAAATGTTTGGTAATTATACAAAATTTCTACTCTTGTAATAGAAATGTGTTTGGTACGACTCATAATTTTTTTTTAATGCTCAAGGCCGACAATCAGCAGAGACCGACGAGTGGCAGCAGGCGGGGGCAAGCGGCGACTAACAAATGCAAGAGATAAAAAGAAAAAAAAAAGCTTATTTCTAAAAATGTTCTCAAGAACAATAGATAAATTTTTTTTGCTTCTTGTTTCTATTGTCGAGAACAACTTTCTATTTTCGAGAACAAAAAAACAAGTTTGAGTTACCAAACGAATTTTTGTTTTTTTTTTTGTTCTGAGGAACAAAATAATAGAAATTTGAAGAAATTGAAATGCGCACCTTAAGTCACTTGATCCGTTTTCATTCAGAGATCATATTAAAATTTCATTGTTGAACCTACGATAATTTGTAATTGATACCCAGAGGAGTCCCGTGCCATCTCTTCCTTTGAGTATCTAGATAGACCTTCTTTTCTCTTTTTTTTTTTTTTTTTGGGCCTAGGAGATTTCTATGCAATGAACTATGCAACCCGGTTCACAAGGGAAACGAGTAATGTCGATGATGCTAAAAATCATGCTTTTCGAAAGATATTATTAACGAATTACCTCAAAAATTAGATTTTTTTTTTCTTTCGAAAGTTTTCCGACTCGAAACTTTTTTCGCAAAGCACGCGACAAATTACCGTTGTATCAAATTTAATAAGGTGACAAATTATAGATGAGAATTTTGAAGGAGAAGATCGTATCGAGCACAAAATAGTTGGAGAACATGAACCAGGTTTAGGGTAACTTAGATTACTTGTTTAAGTCCTTCGAAAAAATTAAAGAGAAACAGGGGCTTAAAGCTCCATGAACCAGGAGATTAACCAGAAAGACAGAGCAACTTGATAAAGCAGATTACAGCAGCTATACATCTTGAGAGATCGTGATTGACAGAAAGAACGTAGAACAGGAGCCACTGACCTCCCTTCCCCCGCAAACTATTTCCTACCCTTCTTCGCTGGCTTTGAAGAACTCGATCTCTTCAAGCTCTTCCTCTTCACCGGCATCGTCGTCGTCTTCTTGGTCTTGTTCTTCTTGTCGCCGTTCTTGAACCCCTCGGGCGTCTTCACCTCACTCAACCGCTTCATCTTCCCACCATTACGACCACCGACCTCCGACGGCATCGCCTTCCTCTTTTTCGTCGCCTTTTTCAGAGCTTCCGGCGTCTCCACCTGGCTCAGCCTCCTCGTCTTCCTCGTAGCCCTCTGCTCCTTCGGAGCCTCCTTCTCCGGGAGACCCGGATCCTCGGTCGGTGACACCACCTTGTAGGAGCTCTTCGCCTTCACGAGCCGCTCCGACTCCGCGAGTTTCTTCACTCCGACGGAGAGCGACTTGTCCAAGCCGGAGGGGAGGGACTTGCCGCCGATGAACTTCGAATTCGCGAGCCGGCTCGAACCCGCCTGGTCCTCTAAGCTGGGAATTGCGTTGCTCGTCATCTGCCAAAGAAGAGAACACAACAAATTCACGATGAAATTTGACAATTCTCTTGGAGAAGGGAAGGGTCGAGATGGAAAGCAGAGAAGAGAACCTCCGAGGAAGGAGGATGCACGGTCAAAGGTGGTTCGGTGCTTTTCGCCATTTTCTCGCCTTTCTCGCCTCGGATACAGAGAGACAGAGAAGCAGAGATGGTGACAGTGCGCGCAAGGGGGTTGTCTTTTCAATTTTTCAAAAGACACAGCGGGAATATGAAGTAGCCGTTCATGGGCTCGAGAGGACGAGTGGGCCACGATCCGTGGATTACAGTCAGTATACAGTAAGTGGCCACCAATTCAAGCTGCAGAATCTCAGCTTGCAGTCCTCAAATTATTAGGTCATATCAGCAAAACGAAAAGAGGCGATCGTGTCCTTCTTCATATGAATCCCAAGATAGGGTGCAGGGAAAAAGGTCGCTGGTACGTTTTGGCAAATGTTCTGAAATTAGCACGTTTTCATTCATACACCCTCCAATCGGAGACTTGATTGGTGGAAACTAGGAATGAAAGAAAATGTAGAACTTCCTTTGACCTCCAACTCGTACCATAAAGTCAGTTCCATCCAATCTCCCTCACCACCAAGCTATACAACCAACTTCGTAGCCTCCACGCGGAGCTGCTCAGGTTAAAACATTAGAAGCGGCGAATCATTCGCTTACGCGCCGCTCCCCTTACTATTGCCTTCAGCCCCGGCCGCCACCCCAAGCCGGTGGCGCAGAAGCAACACTAATGACCAACAGAGCGATTCCGGTCATCCCCATTTAACAAAAGACCATCCTCGACGGGCCCCAGAGAAGCGAATGGTGACGACATGGGCTCTTCAAATAACTTGAATCGACGGTCAGCCCTCTCTCCCCCTCCCTTGTCTCCATCCCTCTCTTTGCTCGCCTTCTCTCTCTGCTCTGATCGCTCATGCTCCATCACTGCGGGGCCCGTGTCGTCCCTCTTCTACGAGGACGAGATACAAGCCAAGATCTGAAGCTCCCCTTAAGGAGGTTCGAAGTTGTTGATGGGCCATAGCGTGGCGGGCAAGAGCCAGCGAACGACACTAGTGCATGACGGGGCATGACAGAGGAGCGAGGGGGGAAGGGAGGGAGGAGAGGAGAAAAGGGACAGGGCGAGGAGAGGGAAGGGGGGGAGCGAGATTGGAATGGCCTGTTGAGATTTCTCCTAGTAATGTGTGGGATCATCAAGATACTAGAATTCGACATTGGATGGAATGATTCCGGGTGAGAGAGGACAATTTATGGAAACATTACCGCATCTCCCATCGTGTCGACCTTCATCGTGCGTGATATTAACGATTTTCACTGGAATTTGTTAATTTTTGGACAAAAGTACGAGCATTCTCTGCACAAAATTATGCACCCAAGATGTACATGAACGGAAACGTCTTTCGAAATTGCAAGTTGTAAAGATCCAGCACGTCTTCCAGCAGAAGATATTAAGCACGAGTAGAACTCTCTTAAGATGTGCCCATTCGTATCTTGCCACGAGTAAAATCTGTAGTTTAAAGCGGGTTCATCGGGAAGGAGGAGTGCTCAAACAGATTATTGAATACACACGCTTCATTTACCAAATCGAAGCTTTCGAGCAGAATACATAGCTCTTAGACTTCACCACGAAGAGCCCTGAGTGCCCTGGACTGCGGAGCATCAGGGTCCCCCCTCATCGCCGACTCCTTCCAGATCCTCGCCGCCCGCATCAGCGCCTCCTCCGCGGTGTCCAGCTGCTCTGGCCTCCACCCCACCATGTCCGGCAATCCCCCGTAGCGTGCCGAGTCCACCGTCCCGTCGGTCGCCCTCGTGATCGGCTTCCTCGTGTCAGCAAACTTTATCTCCGAGAGTGGCGAAGCCTTGTGGTGCTTGTAGTACTCCATGTTGTCCTCATCCGCTTCTCCCCTCTTCCCCTGTGATCGGTTCTCCACATCGTCTTCCGGCCACGGCGAGCCATCCAACCCCGCGCAGCTCGCGTTTTCAACTGGCGTGGCGGATGCTGTGTTCCGTCTTTGTTGGTAATTGGGTTCGACTGGGTTGTTCACGGGGGCACTCTCGAGCCTCGGCGAGGTGGAATGCGGCGGCCTGGGCGGCACGAACGGCTCGGATTCTCCCCTGGGCTTGGGGTGTTCATGTTCAACGTCTCGCTTCACTGCTGGTTCAGGGTCAGGCTCATACACTTTCCTACTTTCCTGCAAATTACATGACTCATTTAGTTATGTACACCGTATGTAAAACAAGTCCAAACAAATGTGAACTTTAAAAGATATTAACGATCGATCTACGCTGATCCTCGTGGATCAGTATAAAAGATTGTAAACATTGTAAGGAACAGAATCAATTACGATGGATAGAAACCATAGAAAACGTCTGTACAGAGTTTCTTTGTATGAATTTCATCACGGGATCGCTTGTTATTACTATACGAAACCCAGTTCAGATGATCCATATACCTCTGGCTCTCCGGAGAAAACGGCGGGCTTCACTTCGGATTCTCTCTCTTTTCCGTAGATGTCGGGATCCGCCGTGCGACCGGCCGACACCGACGCAAGCCCCCGCCTCCTCGCAGCGTCGCGACGGGGTCCGGTCACGGCTCTGTAAGAGCTTCCGGCGATGGCCGCTAATCTCGATCGCATCTGGCCGCTGTTGATCTCGCGCACTTCACTCCCAGGGGTCGCCCGATCGTGTCCTCAGCTATGACGATGATCATGACGGGCACGGGGCACGATCTTTATCTGCAGACAACAGGAGCTGACTAGGACTTTCTAGAGAATGCATCGAGGGGCGACGCGTGGCCAACATGCCGACGTGGCTTCGTCTCCTACGGTGCACGTGTCAGTTGTCTACTTGATGCTGTGTGGAATTCTTGCGTGGCGGATTACGAGGCTCGCCCAGAAACATGTGGAAGCTTTTGCTCTTCCCCTGTGGATAGGACCGACGTTACGGTGTCGTGTTGGAGGTGCGGCGCTCCCTTAGCTAGGGTGCGCATTTCTTGACCTAGCATTTAACATAATATAGTCCGTTAATAATGAGGAAAAATTAATTGAAATAAAAAGACGAAATTTGAGACTTCAGATTGAAATAAGAATTCCTATGGATATCGTCCAACGATTGGACAATAGTATTATGCTTCAATTATCCAAGTTGCCTCTTATAAAAGGACAAAGATTTTACGGTATTGCTCTTAATCGAGAGAACCATTTCTACAATTAGTCTCATATAGCTTCTAATGTTATTTTAATAATGGAATAGTCATTATCGGTTTACATCTCTACTCGTTGGGGAGAATGTCGCACTTAAAAAACTGACTTTTATAGCAAGTACTATTTTCGAGGCCAAGCAAAGAGCGCAAGATCTTAAGTTAGGCAAGGGCATTCGACGTGGATGATCTTAGAAGCCGGGGCAATGGAGTCGCAATGGCCTAAGATGCCTAACCGAAGAACAAGCCTAACCTACCTAAATTAACAACAATTTGGCAATCTCTTGTATGTGATTCAGATTTTGCTACGACACCAAACGGGGATCCGAGAGAGAGAGAGAGAGAACTGGAAAAGGAAAAGAAAAGATCGACGGAACTTACCCGGTCGGCGTAGGCCGAGGGAAACCCGGAACAGGAGAGCTGAGAGGCCAAGGCGTCACAGAAAGGAGACCATTCTTGGGTGCTCAGGCCAGATTCCGGACGAAGAGAAGAGGGAGACGCGCAGGGGGACGGCACCAAAGGGAGGAGGGGATCTGAAGAGGTGAAATTGTTGCCAGGGGTCGTTAGATTCAAATGACTAAATTTAGAAAGGCTTCAGAACATCCGTGCACACGACGGTTTTGGTCGACTAAATTTGGGATTTTCCTCTCTCGTTGCCTCTTATTTCTAGAATGTCAAATGAATGTTCAGCCTTTCTTCAATAGTGGATTGATTTCTCTCTCAGTGCAATTAAAGGGGATAGTGCCCGAAAACTGTGCTTTGTAATTTGATAAAAGTAGACATGGACCCCCTAATAATCCTAGACTGCAATTTAATTATATTTAGTCATTAATTATTTGTTTTAAGGCATTATCTTGGACACAAAAGGCTTTTGCTAACTCGAGAGGTGACTTAAAGTCACTTGACTTAAGATCCCTATTTTAGATCGGACGGCCACCCATTATTTGATGGGGGAGGTTTTTAAGTTGCTTTTTGTCCCATTTGTCCGATTTGCATAAGATGGATGGGCAAAAAGTAAATCAGGTAACTTTAAGTCACTTGATCCTTTTATGTTCAGAGATCATATTAAAACTTCCTTGTTGGACCTACGATAATTTGTAATTGATAACCAGAGGAGTCCCATGCCATCTCTTCCTTTAAGTATCTAGATAGACCTTCTTTTCTCAATTTTTTTTTTTTTGGGCCTAGGAGATTTCCATGCAATCAATTATGCAACCCGGTTCCCAAGGGAAATGAGTAACGTCGAGGATGCTAAAAATCATGCTTTTCTAAAGATATTATTAACGAATTACCTCAAAATTAGATTCTTTCTTTCTTTTGAAAGTTTTCCGACTCGAAACTTTTGTCGCAAATTATAGATGAGAATTTCGAAGGAGAGAATCATATCGAGCACAAAATGGTCAGAGAACATGAACCAGATTTAGGGTAACTCAGATTACTTGTTTAAGTCCTTCGAAAAAATTAAAGAGAAACAGGGGCTTTAAGCTCCACGAACCAGTAGATTAACGAGAAAGACAGAGCAACTTGATAAAGCAGATTACAGCAGCTATACATCATGAGAGATCTTGATTGACAGAAAGAACGTAGAACAGGAAGCCACTGACCTCCCTCCCCCCGCAAACTATTTCCTACCCTTCTTCGCTGGCTTTGAAGAACTCGATCTCTTCAAGCTCTTCCTCTTCACCGGCGGCGTCGTCTTCTTGGTCTTATTCTTCTTGTCGCCATTCTTGAACCCCTCGGGCGTCTTCACCTCACTCAACCGCTTCATCTTCCCACCATTACGACCACCGACCTCCGACGGCATCGCCTTCCTCTGTTTCGTCGCCTTTTTCAGAGCTTCCGGCGTCTCCACCTGGCTCAGCCTCCTCGTCTTCCTCGTAGCCCTCTGCTCCTTCGGAGCCTCCTTCTCCGGGAGACCCGGATCCTCGGTCGGTGACACCACCTTGTAGGAGCTCTTCGCCTTCACGAGCCGCTCCGACTCCGCGAGTTTCTTCACTCCGACGGAGAGCGACTTGTCCAAGCCGGAGGGGAGGGACTTGCCGCCGATGAACTTCGAATTCGCGAGCCGGCTCGAACCCGCCTGGTCCTCTAAGCTGGGAATTGCGTTGCTCGTCATCTGCCAAAGAAAGAGAACACAACAAATTCACGATGAAATTTGACAATTCTCTTGGAGAAGGGAAGGGTCGAGATGGAAAGCAGAGAAGAGAACCTCCGAGGAAGGAGGATGCACGGTCAAAGGTGGTTCGGTGCTTTTCGCCATTTTCTCGCCTTTCTCGCCTCGGATACAGAGAGACAGAGAGAGAAGCAGAGATGGTGACAGTGCGCGCAAGGGGGTTGTCTTTTCAATTTTTCAAAAGACACAGCGGGAATGTGAAGTAGCCGTTCATGGGCTCGAGAGGACGAGTGGGCCACGATCCGTGGATTACAGTCAGTATACAGTAAGTGGCCACCAATTCAACTCAAGCTGCAGAACCTCAGCTTGCAGTCCTCGAATTATTAGGTCATATCAGCAAAACGAAAAGAGGCGATCGTGTCCTTCTTCATATGAATCCCAAGATAGGGTGCAGGGAAAAAGGTCGCTGGTACGTTTTGGCAAATGTTCTGAAATTAGCACGTTTTCGTTCATACACCCTCCAATCGGAGACTGATTGGTAGAAACTAGGAATGAAAGAAAATGTATAACTTCCTTTGTCCTCCAACTCGTACCATAAAGTCAACTCCATCCAATCTCCCTCACCACCAAGCTACACAACCAACTTCGTAGCCTCCACGCGGAGCTGCTCAGCTTAAAACATCAGAAGCGGCGAATCATTCGCTAAGCGCCGTTCCCCTTACTATTGCCTTCAGCCCCGGCCGCCACCCCAAACCGGTGGCGCAGAAGCAACACTAATGACCAACAGAGCGATTCCGGTCATCCCCATTTAACAAAAGACCATCCTCGACGGGCCCCAGAGAAGCGATTGGTGACGACATGGGCTCTTCAAATAACATGAATCGACGGTCAGCCCTCTCCCCCCCTCCCTCGTCTCCATCCCTCTCTTTGCTCGCCTTCTCTCTCTGCTTTGATCGCTCATGCTCCATCACTGCGGGGCCCGTGTCGTCCCTCTTCTACGAGGACGAGATACAAGCCAAGATCTGAAGCTCCCCTTAAGGAGGTTCGAAGTTGTTGATGGGCCATGCAGTGGCGGGCAAGAGCCAGCGAACGACACTAGTGCATGACAGGGCATGACAGAGGAGCGAGGGGGGAAGGGAGGGAGGAGAGGAGAAAAGGTACAGGGCGAGGAGAGGGAAGGGGAGAGCGGAGATTGGAATAGCCGGTTGAGATTTCTCTTAGTAATGTGTAGGATCATCAAGAGACTAGAATTCGACATTGGACGGAATGATTCCGGGTGAGAGAGGACAATTTATGGAAACATTACCGCATCTCCCACTGTGTCGACCTTCATCGTGCGTGATATTAACAATTTTCACTGGAATTTGTTGATTTTGGACAAAAGTACGAGCATTCTCTGCACAAAATTATGCACCCGAGATGTACACGAACGGAAACGTCTTTGTAAATTGCAAGTTGTAAAGATCCAGCACACGTCTTCCAGCAGAAGAAATTAAGCACGAGTAGAACTCTCTTAAGATGTGCCCCTTCGTATCTTGCCACGAGTAAAATCTGTAGTTTGAAGCGGATTCATCCGGAAGGAGGAGTGCTCAAACAGATTATTAAATACACACGCTTCATTTACCAAATCGAAGCTTTCGAGCAGAATACATAGCTCTTAGACTTCACCACGAAGAGCCCTGAGTGCCCTGGACTGCGGAGCATCAGGGTCCCCCCTCATCGCCGACTCCTTCCAGATCCTCGCCGCCCGCATCAGCGCCTCCTCCGCGGTGTCCAGCTGCTCTGGCCTCCACCCCACCATGTCCGGCACTCCCCCGTAGCGTGCCGAGTCCGCCGTCCCGTCGGTCGCCCTCGTGATCGGCTTCCTCGTGTCAGCAAACTTTATCTCTGAGAGTGGCGAAGCCTTACGGTGCTTGTAGAACTCCATGTCGTCCTCATCCGCTTCTCCCCTCTTCCCCTGTGATCGGTTCTCCCCATCGTCTTCCGGCCACGGCGAGCCATCCAACCCCGCGCAGCTCGCGTTTTCAACTGGCGTGGCGGATGCTCTGTTCCGTCTTTGTTGGTAATTGGGTTTGACTGGGTTGTTCACGGGGGCACTCTCAAGCCTCGGCGAGGTGGAATGCGGCGGCCTGGGCGGCACGAACGGCTCGGATTCTCCCCTGGGCTTGGGGTGTTCGTGTTCAACGTCTCGCTTCATTGCTGGTTCAGGGTCAGGCTCATACACTTTCCTAGTTTCCTGCCAATTACATGACTCATTTAGTTATGTACACCGTATGTAAAACAAGTCTAAACAAATGCGAACTTTGAAAGATCTTAACGATCGATCTATGCTGATCCTCGTGGATCAGTAGAAAAGATTGTAAACATTGTACGGAACAGAATCAATTACGATGGATAGACACCATAGAAAACGTCTGTACGGAGCTTCTTTTTATGAATTTCATCGCGGGATCGCTTGTTATTACTATACGAAACCCAGTTCAGATGATCCATATACCTCTGGCTCTCCGGAGAAAACGGCGGGCTTCACTTCGGATTCTCTCTCTTTTCCGTAGACGTCGGGATCCGCCGTGCGACCGGCCGACACCGACGCAAGCCCCCGCCCCGCAGCTTCGCGACGGGATCCGGTTACGGCTCTGTAAGAGCTTCCGGCGATGGCCGCTAATCTCGATCGCATCTGGTCGCTGTTGATCTCGCGCACTTCACTCCCCGGGGTCGCCCGATCGTGTCCTCAGCTATGACGATGATCATGACGGGCACGGGTACGATCTTTATCTGCAGACAACAGGAGCTGACTAGGACTTTCTAGAGAGGGCATCGAGGGGCGACGCGTGGCCAACATGCCGACGTGGCTTCGTCTCCTACGGGAGCACGTGTCAGTTGTCTACTTGATGTTGTGTGGAATTCTTGCGTGGCGGATTACGAGGCTCGCCCAGAAACATGTGGAAGCTTTTGCTCTTCTCCTGTGGATAGGACCGACGTTACGGTGTCGTGTTGGAGGTGCGGCACTCCCTTAGCTAGGGTGCGCATTTCTTGACCTAGCATTTAACATAATATAGTCCGTTAATAATGAGGAAAAATTAATTGAAATAAAAAGACGAAATTTGAGACTTCAGATTGAAATAAGAATTCCTATGGATATCGTCCAACGATTGGACAATAGTATTATGCTTCAATTATCCAAGTTGCCTCTTATAAAAGGACAAAGATTTTACGGTATTGCTCTTAATCGAGAGAACCATTTCTACGATTAGTCTCATATAGCTTCTAATGTTATTTTAATAATGGAATAGTCATTATCGGTTTACATCTCTACTCATTGAGGAGAATGTCGCACTTAAAAAACTGACTTTTATAGCAAGTACTATTTTCGGTGTCGTTTTTCTCCACCTTCTTCAGTTAAGAGTTAGTGTGGTTGGTTGAAATATCAAGAGATTTCTTATTGAGTTTTACTTATTTCAAATTTCATAAAATGCATACAGACTGTTCTAAATCTAGGCTACTTATACTCTTGATTGAGATAATCGTATCTACAACTAATCTTATATTGTTTCTTTTGATGCTTTGATGACAGAATGACCGACTGGAATTTGATTAGGTGTTGGACACGAAAACAATCAAACTTTCTTTTGAGGGAGGTAAGCAATCAAACTTGCCTAGGGTTGCACCGCCCTAGGCACGCCACTTCAACGGGGCTGGCGAAGAACGCACTGCCGTTGCACTACTTCTTTGGCGAGCTCGTGGCGGTCAGACATATCGAACGACTCTGTTTTTTTCACTTATCTCATTTCTTTAACCTGTCAAAGCGTCTTTTCACCTATTTTACCCCAATGTGTGTGTCGGTAAAATGGAATACCACTCCTGTCATCGGTCTTGACGTAGTTCTCTATACCAACCCATAAGCAATGAATTGGTTTCAGTTCGAAAAGACAAAAAAAGAAGAAGCATATAAGCAATGAACGTCCAATCATTCCTTTGCTCAGCTCAACGTAGTTCTTTAATGTTAATATGAAAAGCTAGATACCTTCCTTTTATCGTTTAGTCTGGTCTCACCAGATACTAGTGTTCCCGGGCATTTGACGAATCATTGAGTTAGATAAATGCTCTTGGATCGTTCTGGACTTTCAACGAATGCACATCGGAAAAAGGTGGTTGTCTCGAATATTCTCAATGCTGATCCCCATCTCTACATTCACCGAATGGCCACTCTTCATGATTGCTCTGTCGAAACTTGGGCAAGAAGTCGAAGACCAACGCCACCCTACGGATGATTGGACTAGGAATCGTCTTTGAGTCTTCTTTCTGATGCTTCAACGCATGATGGGCATATAATTTCAATCTAAATACGAAAAGAATTCCACCTAACCGGAGATAAATAAGATATAAAAATGAGTATCGCAGCGAGTTGCGTAAATTTGGAGTGAACAGAATATTTAATCATCGATCCCGTCTCTTCCAATCCGCAAGAAATCCACAAGAAAGTAGGTGATACTTGCATTATTCACTCTTAAAATCATGCAATTTAACTGGGTCTGAACAAATTCAAAGAGTTTTTTAAGCTTTTAGCAAGATTAGTGTACAACTCGGGTGTGGAAAGGAAAAGAAAAAGGGGGCAAAGGACCAAAACAGTGTCCGGTATTGCGGTGGAGATTTATTTTTCATCCACCAGAGAGCAGCTTCATCAAGAGGTTGAAGATGATGAAGCTGCAAAAGGACCAAAAAGATTCGTGCCCTTGACATGTTTTCAACCGAAGACGTTGCAAGAGAGAGCCATCAACAGTATGGCCGCCTCTTCTTCCTCTCGCAACCTCCACCTCATCTCGCCCGTCGTTGCTCTGTTTCTCTCGGACTCTGTTTTCACGGAAGGATTGACCAAACCCTGCTTCATCATATCGGCTAGCCCTCGCTCGACTCTATCCTTGTTGTTGTCGGTGGCGCTGGGTGTGCTCTTGAAGCACTTGTTGTCCACGCCCAGCAATCCCCTGCTCCTCTTCCTGTACTTGATCCCACACGCGTTGCACAGTGACTGCCAAGAAAACAGGGCACCAACCAAATTAGGAATCGAGCAGTGAAGAACTACAAGAAAACAGAAATCGGGTGTTAGAGTTCGATCGAAAGATCAGGTTTTGAGCGGTACCCGAGGACCAGCAGGACCGCCTCTCCACATGGGGGTTCGAGTGGTGCGACACTCCACGCAGTGCCTCTCCACAACCTTCATCCTCTTTCTTCCCTCAAAAAGACCAAGAAAAAGAAGATTGATTTGATTCAGGATGAGATTGATCAAGAATCGGCTATCCCCACTTCAGATCACCCGCTGATGCCTCTTGTGTTAGCTTGATTTGGGGGCTAAAACCGATCGACAGGTGCTCGGATCGTTGTGGGCTGGACTTGGAGTTGTTCGGTTGCAGAACCGGGAGTTGATAAGAATGAGGAGAGAATTCGGGAGACAGAGCACCTGGAGGAAGCGAACCAGAAGCTTTAGGCTGCTAAGATTTCAGCAGTTTAAAAGACTCGTGGATGATTTATTTTTCCTTTTTTTTCAACCTTTTTTTCTTTTGGGACAAATTAAGAATTCATAATTTTATAAGAAATAATCTTAAAAATAATTTATCCCAAAATAAAAAAAAAATCATAATTTTTAATAAATAATCTTAAAAATAATTTATATGTTAAAGAAAAAGAAAAGGGGAAGTGATAATGTGCCAAATTTGTATCACATATTTCCCCCCCTTTGAAAACAAGCATGGTGGACAGCGACCTTGTCCGGCTTGCCTCGCCTCGCCTCTTTTCATTCTCTTTCTTTTCTCTTTTGTGTGTGTTCTTCCGTAAGAAAGTCATGCGGGCATTATATTATCTCTTTCATGATTAAGAACCCCCTTTCGATTGCGTGAGTCGAAAAATTTCGAAACGTATTGATATTCATATCCAAATTATAAACTTAAATAAAATCGTATCATTTCTTTAATCGATTTTTTTTTTTAAATAGGAGCATCCATGATAAACATTCGGACTTCTCCAAAAAGAAATTTAGCTCACATGCATTTCACGGCCGTTGAAGCAACATCGACAAACATTATCTCGTTTCACTTCTCTAATAGTGCTTAGAAGTAGTTATTCTCTTCACCCGTGTCATCAAGCCACCGAACACATTTTTATTTGGCAAATTGATTAAGGTTTTTTCGCGATAAACACACGTAACAAATAAAGTCTCTGCAGATCCACAAGCGATGATCAGTCTCATATGATTCTACTCAAGATTGTTTTTGGAATCAATTTTGTTTTTGAGTACGCAAACGAGTCTTTACTTCCTTTTTAGTAGCAACACATTTTTTTCAATAGGCGCATAATATATTCTAGGATTACCCAACAAAAAAAAACAGGGGGGAGGAATTGCCACTTTCCCAAATATTAATTTTTTAGATAGAAAGATAGAAAGGCGAGAGGCCTATCATCTTGAGATAGGAAAGCTTTGTCATTGAGGCAGTTGACGTGGATTCGAGATGTCCCCTTGCTTTTTCGTTCGTCGACAAGATTAGCGATTGCAAAAACATGCGTGTCGTTTGCACTTTTTTTGTGAAGAATGTCCGTGAGCAGCGCAGATTTCTAATGAGTTCTTGAGATTTCCAAATTAACCTCCATTGTTTGAAGACAGAGACAAAGTGGTAAAAAAAGAGGAAATAGAAATCCCCTTTTCCCTTTGAAAGTTAAAAATAATTTGTCAATTATTCTACCACGATTAGACATTTTAAGAGATTACCCAAATAAAAGAAGAAATTAATTGCGAAGGAACGTTCGGTGGCCAATCAACGTCGCAGTGTTTTCATGTTAAAAGAATGATTTATTGGGTTCTTAAGTTTTCATGGATTCAGAGTGTTTTATAGCAAATCAATGTCATAAATTAAAAATTAAAAAGCGAGATGTCAACAGTAGAAATTAAATCGAAGCATCCCTTTTTTCATATAGAGAGGTTCGCCTACTCATCTTTGTCCCTAAATATACCAAATGAAGGCGTTGCTTCGACTCCCAATTTCCATCCTTACTCCAAATTTATTTTCTTCATAAACTAATTTGTTTATGTTTATCATAAATCCAATTTTCTTAATATATTCTGCTCATAAACCAGATAGTTTTGGACTGCAAAAGAAATATCAAACTTGGTAATAGTAAGATTAGATCTCACTAGTCATATGACTTGTAGAGCTCCAAAGACGACACGTGGCATTAGCTTCGCCACCGCCATGAATGGGTGATCCGATGCCACGTCAAAGTCAAAGATCCTAGAATGCGGTAGACTTTTAATTCTCATGCATTTTTCCTTCTTTTTCCATTTTTTCTGATAAAGGGATGTTTCTATATTAATTATTTTCAATTGCCGCTAGTAATAAATGAACAAGTGATAAAGTTTCAAGAGGAAAATTTCGAAGGGGGCAAAAGTGTGGGGACAAGAAGACGCCAAGCCAAACAAAACCCGGCCTAGACATTCTGGACCATGCACCAAGAATTGGCCCCCTAAGCCAGACAAAAAGCAGCTCCCCCCATTAATAAATAATTTTAAAAAAAGGCTGGCAAAAATATAAAAATTAATTAATTAATATGACAAGAACCCAAGAACAAGTATGCAACTGTTAATTAATAAATAATTTTTAAAAAAAAATATTGGCAAAAAAAAAGAAAATTTAATTAAGGTGACAAGAACCCAAGAACATGGATGTGCTTTGTCAGACACTTTTGGATTATTGAGTTAATCATAGTGAGGAAAAGCCGCTAATAAAGAAGATAAGATCTGACTATTTTAAGTTTGACAGTGCATGGGAAAACATGGGCTGTGCACCCCACTAAGCAGACTACGGTGACCCGAAACCCTAAATCGGCTTCTGAGGATTTGTTCCGTTTTGTCTTTGAGTTCTTCCAATTTCCTTCCTTTTTTATTTTTTTTGGCTCTCCTTGCTCTAATGTTAACTATTTAAAGATATTGGTAAGAAAAGGGGAATAAGTACTTGCAAGGAAAATATAATGCTTTCTTTCATGAAAGCTAAGAGAAGTTGGTAATCAAAATAAAATGCTAATTAAACGTTGGTGACGAACCCAAATAAGAATTGGTAACACAAAACTTATGAGTAAGTTAGGGTGCGCATGGTATTATTTCTGTTCCAAGGAATAATTTGTTTTGAGAAATAATTCTTTTTTAATTCTACTCCCTAGAACAATTTCTAAGTAAAATAAGATGTTTGATAACTACATAAAAAATTTATTCTTGGAATAAAAAAGAATAGGAATGTGTTTGATACAATCTACAATTTTTTATATCTTTTCATTTTTTTTCTTCTTGCTCACGGATGACTAGATGCAGCCGGTGGTCGGGTGGCGGCATCAGGCAGTCGGAGGACGACAGTGGCCGGCAATTAGCAATCGGCCATCGGTGGCGGTGGCCAGCGACGAAGGCAGCCTACGGTCGAAGTAAAGTGGTGGCCGGCAGTGGCTTTGGGCGGCCGGAGGTGGCCGCGGCAAGAGAGAGGAACAAAAGAAAAATTTAAAAGAAAGTTAGCTTATTTCTAGAAATTATTTCTAGGAAGAAGAAGCTACTTTTCTATTCCAGGGAAAAAAAATATGTTCGCGTTACCAAACGGATTTTTATTTTATTTTTATTTTTTTCGAGAACAAAAGAACAGAATTGGGGAGAAATATAAATGTTACCATGCAGGCCCTTAATCACATTAAAATTGATAATTTAAGGTTGGTCGTTTGTGTAAAGAGTTGGCAATTTTGAGGGCTCGTGAGCAAAATAAACAAAAGTCGCTACCTCATTTTGAAAGTTGGTAAAAAAATTTTTTTTTTAAGAAAAACAAGATATTGGTAAACAACTCACAAATAGAGCGTGTTATGCTTATCAACTCTTTCAAAATTTATCAACAAGGAAAAGATTTCTTATACTTTTTCTTTTTTAGCGAAACAATTAAATCATTCGATATGGTAGGGGTGAGCAATTTGGACTGCTCGAACTGGCTCGGACTGATCGAGAACAGACCGGATTGGAAGTGTTACTTTGGTTCGCAATTCTCAAAAGTGGAATCGGTGTCTGAGCGGTCCGGTTCCCCGTTCCTAGGAAGGTCGGACCAGACATATAAATTTTTTTATATTTTAGTAAAAATGAAGATATAAAAAAGTAAAAAGAACTCACTTTAAATTTATAAAGTTTAAATCTTTACTCAACTTTACCAAAATAATATATTTTTTAAATTTTTTTTAAAGAAACTTAATTTTAAAAAAAAATTTCTTATTCCCAACCGATCCCATACCAGACCGAACTGGTCCGATCCCCGACATTGGAGATCATGGACCGATCCCATTTGTTTGATTCCCAGTTCTGAGGAGGATGCACACTCCTACGATATAGATATTCTTGGGGTGTGTCTATGTGGATAAGCATTCTTCACGAATTAGGTTTTGAGATTTTCATGCGTTCGGTTTACTGAAAATAATCGATTGATGAAAAAACATTTACAGTCATAAAAAAACATACATGCTTAAAGTAAAATAAGAAATCATTTTTCTTAATAAATGATTTCTCAAAAAGCATTATTCTTTTATCATAAAGTTTTTCTTTCTAAAACAAATACACCTTTAGCCCCGTTGAAAAGTGAGCATGGGGTGTTTTCATTTGAATATATGCGCCCTATGCTCAAATGAAAACACCCCATGCTCTCTTAGATTCACATAACCCTACAAAACACCTTTATTTTTTTTTAATATCGTTGATCGATCTATATCTTCTATATCTGTAAATATGGTTTTGATAATCTATTAATTTGTTCGAGTCTATTGACTTTTCATGTGGTAGAATTGGTTAATTCCTTGTGCTTAGAATATTTGATTTCGTGTGATCGACCATGCTTGGCTTCTTCTTTGCACCTTGGATCGTGGATGGAATGTCCATCCGAATAGAAGCTGAAAAGAGAGTATCTAGGGGATAAATTTTGGGCAAGCAAAACAGGGGCATGATTCCAAAGAAGAGTACAAAATTTGGGTCGGGCCGGGACCCAATGGTGGTACAAACATTTCAGCATCTCGCAAAGATGCACAAATTTTGTGTCGCTACCCGAGACGACCTCTGTCAATTTTTGGGCCTTTGTGGCTTTTAAATAAATGACATGTCAGTCAACTCTCTCTTGAGCACAAGAGGGGGTGCCATGGCCTGCGTGTGTCGAGATAACAGGGGTTTCCTCATTGACGGCTTCGCCTGCTCGGTGAGGGTGTCGTCTTCTCTTCAGGCAGAGGCGGCAGCGGTTGTGCAAACCCTAAGGCACTTCCACGCCTTGCACGAATAGCAACTCATTCTTGAGTTAGAGAGCTTAGAACTCGTGAGGATGATTTGTGAACCTACAGATCAGATAAGCTAGGAAGCCTTTTCCCTCATATCTGAAGCCAAAGCCGACGCCAGTTTATCTTCGCAACTCCAAGTCATCTACTGCCCACGAGAAAATAACAAGCTTGCGGACTGGGCCGCAAAGGCCAACGCCTGAAGTAGCTACCAAGCTCCTGGATCCTATATCCCCCTTCTAGTTTGTTAGACATAATTTGTGCTGAGATTTGCTCTGTTTCCATTCAAACACCTGATTAAGAGAGAGTATAATGGATCGTTTCTTTGACCCAAAAAAAAAAACTCTCTCTCTCTCCATTACCGGGGGGGGGGGGGAATTGAGACTTTAGGGTTTGTTGCTTGAGCAAAGAGAGTGATTGTATCTTCTTGCTTGTTGATTGAGGTTGCAACCGTGTCTTAATTGATCATCCTCCACTAGGATTCGAAAATTGTCCTCTCTCCAAATCCTAATTTAGCAGGATCCAATGACCAGGATGCGGCACGCTTCATTCGGTGCACGTCGACAAACATGTTGTCCAGGATGGACAAAAACTGGACGGCAATCATTTTTTTGATACCGACATGAAACTTGTGCATTTTTATGAGAATCTTTAAAGTTATGGCCACGGTTAAATCTCGGTCCAAAGTTTGGTGCTGTTGTTGGAATCCAGTCGAGAAATTGAATAGAAAGATAACGTGCAAAGGTTCCTGAAAGCAAACTAGTAATGACATCACTTTAGCAGACTCTTATGCTAAGCCGAGTTTGAGGAAAAAGATTAACAAACATGGTCCTAATAGACTCAAATATAAAAATAAAACATTACTTGCAAAAGGCCTTGTCAATACGGAAAAGCACAAGATGAGGTGATCCGGATCCTGTCAAATACACAATCATCACACCAACACTAAAAACGGAAAAGAACTCCACAACCACACTTACCCATATGTAAGGTTTACATTGTGTCTCGACGAT
Source organism: Melaleuca alternifolia (assembly GCA_019926035.1). Classification (NCBI taxonomy): domain Eukaryota; kingdom Viridiplantae; phylum Streptophyta; class Magnoliopsida; order Myrtales; family Myrtaceae; genus Melaleuca; species Melaleuca alternifolia. The sequence continues at coordinate 619,752 of JAGKPW010000400.1, read as the reverse complement.
TTTAAGGACAATTTATTCTTTTTGCTGAGACAAACGTTCGGTTCCATCAAGACATCTTCCGCTTCCATTGGCGAGTTCCGTCTTCCTTGTCTTGTCCACGCTTGGACAATTGAGCCTCTATATAATTTCAATCGCCCCTATCTTATACTTCCATGCACCATCTACATCAAACTTCATCTCTTGATTCGACAGAGGAATCCAACGGTTTGTCCTTACTCCAATAGAATCTGCTTCCTCGTGTAACTCAACTCTGTCCTCCTTACCGAACACATCTGAATGTATGACCAGCTGAATTGCCTAGGCAGGAATTGGACTGGTCTGATTATGTTAACTTTGCGTTTCTACAACGCCACATTTTAGTTTACAGGATTGTTACATGGTGAAAAGCTTACAATCCAATCCCATTCTATGTGCTATCTTTCCTGGATCAAGAAAGCAGTTCACCATTTCCTCCCGCGACTTGAAATACCAAGCAGATCTAGATAATACCCCGAGGGCTCTATCTCCACCAAAATTTGGGTCAGCGGGCATAATGTGGACAAAAGTACCAAATTTTCCTCCGACGCTCCACAGATCAGGGCAAAAGGGGTCTAGGAGATGGAGCAATTGAAACAAGTCAGCTTGAAAAGGTTATACATAAGCTGCCATCCTGTACAACATCATGTGGCGCCACTCATGAAATTTAGCTTTCCGGACATCGTTCCAAATCCCGGAGTTGCTGCCATTTTCAGTTCGGGACGTGATGGGTTCTAAGCGGATTTAACAGAAAAATGTTCCATTGGTAGTTGGCTGCCAAATTGATTTGGCCACCCAAATGACGTTCAGAACATGAACACGAAGCATGGCTTGGACTGAGGTTGGGTAGAACGTTTGGTTTAGACTAATTACATCCCAATTTTCTGTCCATGGGATAAAGAACTTTTCCGTTTCTTTGCTTCAAAACAGGGACTGCATCAATAATAGAAAGCGGATCTAAGGACTACTTGAGTATGTGATTTGTGCAAGATCCAATTTAGGCTCAAGTGCCTCGAAAGGGTAAAAGTTTGCTCGGCTGCACAGTCTTCCCCGTCAAAAAGATTTATGCACTGGAGATGAATCGGTAAATCGGGGTTCCAAACATGTAAATGTAATGACCACATCATGGTCCCAGATATCATTGATCATCGGATCACTTGAATCTCAGCTGTTAGTAGAAAGGCACGAGGCCCTTATATCAAGTAGTCGCAGGTACGTTGGAACACACTTTTGAAAATGATTGATTGCACTGCTCATAAAATTCAGTAAATGAAGATATCTTCGTTATAACAACTATTTATGTCTAGATCTTTTCGTAATGTTTAGGCACCGCTAAGAGATCATTTCTAGAAAAATAATTTTCTGAAGTGATCGATTTTTCGCGAAATTGAGGCGCTGCTGATTAGGGGATAATGGCTACAAAGACAATGGAGAGGAGACTTGAGACCTGACAAATTCTTCTGCTCTGTGAATAAAAGGCAGCTCAGACGCAGTCTTGCAGACAAGGTAATACTCCTTTACCCGCCCAACGTCATATTTGCCTTAGAGCAGGAGGAAATTGAGAAACCACGAAGCAGAACCTGGTAATAGGTACTTCGGAGCCTTCGGATCAAAGGCACAGACATCTCTTCTTCTTCAGTTAAAGTAAGATTCAACGAGAGTTCCTTTGCGGCCCAGCCGGTGACTGCCTAACTTTTCAATCCTCTGTGGCCCCAACTCCAGCAGATTCCAACACCGGTTCATGAGGCAATCTCAGAAAAAGAAATGTCTCCTGTACCCACCAAGATTTACCTTTATAGATCTCTATGTTGCAGAGACCTTGGTCTTGGCCTCGGCCTTGTGTGCACTTTCCTGTTCGTATTTTCTTTCTTCTTCTACATGAACTTGTGGCTCTTGAACATTGACGGCTGTTCATTTCGTTCCCTGTATGGCCACTGACAAGCCAATGGCTGAGGCGTCAGATACCAACATCCAGGGCACGTCCTCAGAGCACTTGGGCGGTCATGAGAAGTCAGGGAAACTAGAGACCCACTTTGGGAAGGCGCTCGCGCATCGAGCTTTGCACGCTTCAAGTGGCCGTCAGAGCAAGAGTCGAAGTTCCCGGACGAGCGAAGCGAACACCGCGTTGCCAAGCCGGCTGAGCAAGGTTTCCCTGGCTAACGAGGCAGAGAAAGAAAGCAAATGATGCCAAGCAAGGAGTTACTACGTGAGCAACATCTGAAACCTCAATCAATAGAAATGATGGGTCTCACCAATTCTAACGGTTCATCTACATTTTAGTACGTTAATTTCTCTGGTCGAGCAGGGTGGCTGGGCAACTTTATACTCTTGTTCATAGTTAGATACCCTATCTGAAGACCACATTATCATGTGCATCTCTTCTTTTTACTTTCTGGCTATATCACATCATGGCATGCTCGATAGGAATGTTAAGTATCAGTCTTTCTCTGTAGCTCTGAATGCATCTGAGAGAATGATCAAGTTTCAATCTTTGATTCTCTACAACCAAATGACAAGCAACTCCACATCCATGGAAAAGAAAAGAAAGCGAACTGAACTGTGGGCTGCTTGAGGAACTGCTCCAGGGGATAAGAATTAAGAGCAAGGACATGATACTTTCCGGGAGTTCATTTTTCTTAGCCGGACATGCAGTACTGATTAGAAAGTGCATATAACGTTGATCACAAGTCTTCGAGCGATAAAATTTTTATATGCGGCACGCGATTGCGCATTTGACGTTGGTTGGCACATTCGAATCTTGAAATCTTTAGCAAGAAGTGTGATTGAGCGTTGAAAAGATTGGCTATATCGGAGAATCTCCTCCCATAAGATTTGCTTTACTTGTGATGCGAAGTTCAATCTACTCTAACAAAGGCATGAACTCGAAGGGAACTGTGCTAGGTACTGTAATGTCGGTGGATACCTTTAATCATTAGACACAAGATCATTTAAATATTTTTTTCTTTGAATTTTTAACTAATACATCCACAAAACCCTATAAATTTTCTTTAGAAACAAATACGTTTTCAGCACTCTCTTTAGACTCCTTGCACAGGTAGAAGGCTGCGCAAAAGACCATGCGACTCGGCCCTACATTGCGGGAGTGCTTCAGAGTTGATCGAATCGGCCCAATCCAGTTTCAATGGAAGAAGCCCAAAAGCCTTTGAGTGAAAACTTACAGTATTTTGCTTTCATGATTTTAGGGCGCCAATGTAGTTGAATTCGCTAGCTCCGGTCGTCCTCGTGCCTCCCTCCACCATTGTTGAGACCACTCCTCCGATCATTATCACGTCGCTGCTGCTGTTGGAATTCGGTAGCGACTCCCCCTCCTCTCCCCTGTCTTGTGGCGGAAAGAGCTCCGTCATGTTGCTGCTATGAACCATTCGTTAATACCAACATGGAAAATGTAGAGTAATAGGCCGACGGACTGACAGGACCCTCGCCAGACCTGGCCATCCCCGTTGAGCTTGATGGCAGCGACCAGATCTCGATGAAAGACAGCGCAGGCGGTGGTAGGGGTTTGATCAAGTAACGAGGCAATGGACAGTGGCGACCAAGCTTGTTAAAATCACATTTTAAAGTAGAATTATTGTGGGATTTAGAATGTTGAAAAATAATACATCATAAAATCATAAGATTTTTCAAATTTTTAAAAGCAGGCTATAGTCACTTTATCATAGGGGCGTCAAACGGGTGGGTCAGGTCGGGTTTGGGTCTGGTCAAATATGGGTCAAACCATATTCGACCCATTTAACCCGTTTTGACCCATATTCATGTAGTGTAAATATAATGACTCATACCCAACTCGACCCGTATTGTTAAAATACTTTCACATTTAACCAAGTTCGGGAAAATTTGCTTGGTGATTTTTTTAAATCTATTGTTAAAATAATTTTATCCAATACAATTTTTTGATAATTTTACTAATTCTTTTTCTAAAATTTAATTATTTTTATTTTTTCAGTTTTTTGCTTTTTCCTCTTCCAGTGATCGGAGTCTAGTGAGCTCCTCCCTCGCCTTTTGGCCAGCGACCAACTTAGAAAGAGGGAACAAGGAGAAAAAGAAAAGGAAAGAAAAATGAAAAAATAAGGAAAAATAAAAATAATTAGAATATCATAATTTTCATAGTCTAAAAATGACTTGTTAATAATATTTAAAATGATTTGTTAATAATACTTAAAATTAATTAGGTAACCCATTTATGACCCGTTTATAACCCATTTAAGACCCATGAGGTTATTAAGTGACCCATTTAAGACCCAACTAGCTTTTTAAGCTAACCTATTTATGACTCATATTATTAAATATGGGTTAAAATATGGGTTTTTGACCCATTTTGCCACCTCTATTTTATCATCAATTGAACTCTCATTTAAAAAAGAATCATAATTAACATCTTTATGAAAAGTCTAAGATTACCCTATGGTTGCATCATCGCCCCCCCTACTCGCATCAAGTCTTATCACCGATTACATGGTAAGAAACGTCAAAACAAGTCAATCATAGTGCCAACTGCCAAGCACGTGTGGGCTTTCTCCAAGTGGATATGATCATTGTCACATAGTGCTATGTCATTAAGACTAATTTTACCAAAGTCAACATCTTCTTTCCCTTTTCCCTCTTTTTTTTTTTTTTTTTGTTCTCGATTTTGATTTTCACGGCTTATTTGGCTCAAAATATCCTCTTATATTGGAGACAAACTAACACAGGATCAAGAAATGATAAGATGATACAATTCATTTGACTTAAAGACCTTGACAAGAAGATATCTTTCAGAATTTTTTTAATATTGGCATTATAAGATGCGAGAAGATTCCGTGACTTAAATCTGGAATTTACTAAAATATTAGCATAAAAATAGACTGTTCAATGTATTTGGTTAGGACAGTTACATCATTATATCTTGAGATTTAACTCTAGAGTTTACAAATCACAACGATAGCGACACTGCTAAGTTGGAAGTTAGAGCAAGGGGAACTTATTAGGTAATCCTAACCTATGTTAGCCCACTTAATATGAGTTGTTAAATCATGTGAGACTCGCGTGAGATTCATATAAGAAACTCTCATGCTTTAACCGCTCGTCCGACTCGATCCAACATGTGATGTGCAACGAGTTAATATAGGTCGAGAATACTTACAGTAGCCCAAGATTAGGAGTGAGCAACTTGGACCGCTTAAATTGGGAACCGCTCGAACCAGCCGAATCCACCGAGAACCGAACCATTCTGGACCCTGGTTCTCAAAAGTGTAACTAGTGTCCGAGTGGTTTGGTTTTTGGTTCCTATAAAAGCCGGACTGGACCAAGCGGATTTTTCATAATTTATTAAAAGTAAAGATGTAAAAAAGTAAAAAAGAACACAAGTTAAATTTTTGAAGTTTTAATCTATACCAAATTTTTACAATATACAAAAAATAATAAAGAAGTCAACTTTTTTTTTCAAATTTTTCCAGTCCTATTGGATTGTCTGGGGGACTGGACCAGACCATGCACAACTCTAATCCTACTCATTATTAGTTTCGATAATCTACAATATTACACGAAATAATTAACTTAAACCCTTCTTTTGTGACACTATGAGATCATATGTGTTACTCTAATGGATTGTCACAACATTAGAATTAAGTATCAACTAGCATATCATGTATAGTTTGTGTTTATTTTTTCTTTTTACCTTAGCAATGCTCTCGCTTTTGATTTTTACTCCAAAATTATTTCCTACAAAACCTCAAGTTATTTTGAGATAGTTATGGGATAACTCCCATTTAACCAAAATAACATATAGATAATCCTTGTGTAATGCAAGGGATTTAGTGTTTAAGGTAGATCAGTGATATTTTGGGTGCAATGGTTATTTAGGTTTATTCAATACCTAGTTAGGATCATTTGGTCATGGCTTCTTTAGAGATATCTAGAGATTAATCGAATGCTATTTAGGATCTATTTAAGGTTTATTTTGGGCATTATTTATGATTTATTTCGATGTTATTCTCGTTTTATCTTGTGGGATTTATTTGAAATTTATCTTATGATAACGGAAAAGTCATTTAAAATTTAATTACCATTAATCTAAGATATTTCTTTGTTTGTGCTCAAGGTTGGATAAAATCATATATAAGGATGATATAGTTCGGATAAAAAATAAAGCATGTCTTGATTGTCCAATAAATCGACTTTCTTTCTTTACTCAATGATTTGTGATCATTTCAATGGGAGATGGTTCAATGTAATCATAATCTTTAACCGACAATGTTAATTTCTCTAATGTACTGGAAGATGAAATTATTATGCTCTTGAATTTCTAGATATGTTTTGAAGCGTCGTTAGGTTTGCTTGATTTCTGAGACCATTAGTTTACTTAATTAAGTGGTGGGAATGCTAAATGAGCAAAAAATCGGCCCACACAACTATTAACAATAGAAAATTAAAAAGAAAAAACTCCGAGCTCAATCGCTTTTTTGAATATATGTGTATATATGCATTCTATTGAATCCCACCAATGATTCTCTCCTTCACAAAGATCAAAGATAAGCTTTCTTGATCTTCAGCCATTGTGGCGTCCTGTGTAACACTGAGAATATAGCACGGAGTAGATATTTAAGACGTTGAATTAGAGACCGTCCTCAAAGTGGATGCCCATGTAGAAACGTCCCCTAAAGGTAAGCGAGCCCCTAGGCCACAAGGAAGCAAGTTTCGAGCAGCAAGAACACCAGGAAACATCTGAGGGAGGAAAGGTCTGCGAATATTCACCTGCAATCACTTACGTGGGCTCAGGGAAATGTATGCAAGAAAACTTGGAAAGCATCCAGTGATGGAGCGCAAGCGTCTGGTGATGGTGAACGTCACACGGTGCTCACGAGGAATGTTCCTCAACAGCAACATGCGACAGTTCTTGGCTTGAAGAGCGCATTTCAGGATGGAGAACCTGAGGGGCAGGAGGATGCTCGTAGCCAAGATTCTGGAGAGTAGCAGGATGGCCACAAGGGTATCCTCACGCATGATGTTCCCAAGCAAGCGTATGAAGGGCAGGAGGGTGGCCAAGAGTCTGGAGATCACCGGGATCTCCCAACACACTGTCCTCACGCATGATGCCTTTAGGCAACCATGCAGGATGGTGGCCAAGAGTATAGAGGGCAACAGGATGCCCCTAGGGTTGGCCTCACACATGATGCGTCCGGGAAACTTATTTATGTCCCCAATATTTCTAAAACAACGAGCAATTATTATAACGTAAGATGAATTCGTTTCTAAAATTCACGCGCATTTCTATCCTACTTAGAGGTTAGTAACTTAGACCACCCAAACCAGGATCTGTCTGGACTAGTCGAGAATCGGACTAGACCGGAAATGTTTGTTCAGTTCTCGGTAGTGGTCCGGATATCGGTTCCTAGAAGGGCCGAATCAGACCGATTAAATTTTTTCATATTTTATTAAAGATAAATACGTAAAAAATAAAAAGAACCTAATTTAAAATTTTGATGTTTTATTCTTTACCAACTTTACCAAAAGAAATTTTAAAAAATAATAATAAAGAAACTTAATTTTTTTTAGAATTTTCCTGGTTCCATTGGATTGCTCGGGAACCGGATTGAACAGCACCGGATCGTCTGGTCCAAGGACTAGTCGGTCTGATTCCCGATTTCGAGGGGGAAATGGACCATCTGGAGCATGCATATCCCTACTCTAGATAAAGGAAGAGCATATGAGAAAGAGTGTGCGCTCAAGATTAAGAGTGGCTCAATGTGAGGCCTCCATCAAGTCTTTGAATATGTACAATTTTCTTCCCTTAACTCCTATTTGTGGCCGTTTCCAACATATGAATGGATATTCAAACGCTATAGTCGAGTATAATATCGCAGTAGCACGCTGTAAAATTATAATTAAATTTAGAACTGGCGAGAAATTTTCAAACATGACTTGTCAAGGCTAGAGATACACAACTGCCGCGCTCCGTCAGGCAAAAAATCTCATCAAGATGATTATCGTGCTTTGGCAATCACCCTTCCATTTCACAACATGGTGAATCCAAAGGAGAAATTACACGGGGCAAACTTCATATCGTATCATCTCGTCCTTTCATCTAATCACGAATGAGAAAATTTCGCATTTCCTCACCGAATCGAAATTAGACCTCACTAACTAATCATTCGCGGAATGCTTTGTCTTCGTCATGGTCCTGCATTACACAATTTAATCGACTGATTGGAATCGCTAATCGACTATATAATATATATAATCCGAACCCAACACATGATTCTGTCCCGAACCTCAAAGGCAGAGAGAGATCGGCGGAAACCGAGCCCGCACTCAATCTCAGGCATTACTTACTTGTATTGTATTCCAGCACAAAAGAGTTTTCATTTTGCTTTTTCCCGTTTTCCCTCGTCGCCCATCATTCATCGCACGACACAGCAAAAGCAAAAAACAAGAAAAAGTTGCGCAAGCAAGAACAGTCGCTCTCTCTCTCTCTCTCTCTCTCTCCAGACCACCCCCCAAGTTTTTAAAAAACCCTGCGCCCCCCTCCCTCCTCCCCTTCTCTCTCTCTCTCTCATCATTTGGATCGGGGGACTCGCTCTCGCTCCGGAGTCGGGTTCATGGACGGGTTCGGATCCTACGGCGGCGACAGGAGGATGGAGATCGTGAGCGGGAAGGGGCTCGGCGCGTGCCACCGGACATACTCGCCGACCCAGCATCATCCGCCGCCGCCGATGATGCCGGCTCGGGAGAGCTGGTCGGGCCACGGAGGGGGAGGCTCCGTGGCGGGGGCGGCGGCGGCGGCGAAGCCGTGGGGGTTCACGGACCCGGAGATGAAGCGGAAGAAGCGGATCGCCAGGTACAAGGCGTACACCGTGGAGGGACGGATGAAGGCGTCGCTGAGGAGAGGGTTCCAGTGGATCAAAGACAAGTGCTCCCAGATCGTGCACGGCTATTGAGCCGTTGCGATCGCGACGCGTGTGTGAGTCATCATTTTCCCCCCCTTCGATTTCCCCCCCCCCCCCCCCCCCCTTGTTTTTTCCCTTGATTTGGCGTGGTTGATGTCGGTGGTTGTAAGGGCGGAGGTAACACGACAGCAAGGCGTAGATTAGGGAGACTTCGTTGACCAAAAAGATGTATAATTTCCTTTATTTGATTTTTTTTTTGCATTTTGCGACATTTTCTTTTTTTTTTCTTTCTGTTTTTGCCCTTCTGCTTAATTAGGTTTAAAAATGTGATTATGTTTGATTTCCATCGAACCCACATTTTGGTGAGAGGCTTATTGGAATTTTGGATGTAATTTTTGTACCTTTGGAGGTGATCCTACGAAATGATCGTTGTGCTATTTGGCGTGCATTTCTTTCGGCTAAAGATTATATCCAGACATGGTCAATCATGAGTCCAATGTCTCGTCATCGCAATTCGTGTCGCACCGCTGTCAAAATGTTCCAATATCGCTCCTCAAGCTTGTTGTCGGGTCGGAAATCTCCTCCATTAATATCATCTATGAACTTTTCAATATTCATTCATTTTACTTGCTAACATATCGATCGAAATTGCCAACTTGTCCATTTTGTTCAATATTGTCAAATTTCTTCCGTAGACTATTGTCAACATCTATGGGACCCTGTGGGGGTCATAAAGTATTCTACAATTTGAACCTCGATGATCCTTAACTAAAATTCCTAATCGTGAACAACAAATAGATTTAAAACATAAATCAGAAATTTATTATGTAATTTGAGTAGAGGACTACTACCAAATGATGAACACGCCCCGAATGCTTACATGACTTTAGTTCGTCTTTTGGTGAGAAGAAAATTAAAAAGTGGCATGAGGCTCAAATCTGAGTTAAAGGAAAGGATTACGGTTAATTTAATTCAACTTTGGCCGGTCACAAGAGACAATGCACTAAAGTCAACTGAGCATGTTAATATTCCACGGCCGGACTTCAACCTTTTCCTATAATTACCCGTCCACGGCTCCTCCTCTCAATCCCCCCCTTCATCAAAATCTCTCTCTCTCTCTCTCTCTCTCTCTCCAGCTTTTTCGAGAGTTTGTGATAAGCTAGGCAATCAACACGATGTGTCGACAAACAACTTCTGCTGTGTGCTGCACATGTGAGAAGAACAAAAACTCATCCTACCTCCTCTTGATGGAGGACCAAGACATTGAGTCTGAAGTGAACACTCCATTAGTCCTCAAAGCGTCACCAACTTGACAACCATCTAAGAGTACCCATTTCCCACTCTCGCAGGTCGTCGAGGAGACCAAGTCCATCTCCAACATAGCCTTGCCCATGATCCTCACTGGCCTCCTCCTTTACTCACGCTCCATGATCTCGATGCTCTTCCTCGGCCGCCTTGGTGACCTTGCCCTCGCTGGCGGCACCCTCGCAGTCGGCTTCACCAACATCACTGGCTACTCCGTCCTCTATGGGCTCGCAATGGGCATGGAGCCCATCTGCGGCTAGGCCTTTGGTGCCAAGCGGTTTTCCATCTTAGGTCTTACCCTTCAAAGGACCGTCCTCTTGCTCCTCCTGACCTCAATCCCTATCTCTCTCCTCTGGCTCAACATAGAGTCCATCCTGCTCTTCTGCGGCCAGGACGAGTCCATCTCGGCCCAAGCTCAGTCCTATCTTCTATACACAGTCCCTGACCTTTTGGCTCAATCTTTGCTTCACGCACTGAGGATCTACCTCAGAAGCCGATCCATCACTCTCCCCCTCACCTTCTGTGCCTCTCTCTCCATCCTACTCCACATACCCATTAATTACTTCCTCGTCTTGCACCTTGGCCTTGGCATCAAGGGCGTCGCGCTCAGCGCCGTCTTGGGCCTTGCACTGCCTCGCAGGACGCTGCAGCCACTCGTCTGTGGGCAGTTCCCGAGCTCGCACAGCCCAATGATCGGCAGCATTGGGCTGGGATGTTCACTGGGGATCGGGAAATTGCGACATTGACGTCAGCGGTGCTGCCGATCATTGGGCTGTGCGAGCTCGGGAACTGCCTACAGACGAGTGGTTGCGGCGTCCTGCGAGGCAGTGCAAGGCCCAAGACGGCGCTGAGCGCGACGCCCTTGATGCCAAGGCCAAGGTGCAAGACGAGGAAGTAATTTATGGGTATGTGGAGTAGGATGGAGAGAGAGGCACAGAAGGTGAGGGGGAGAGTGATGGATCGGCTTCTGAGGTAGATCCTCAGTGCGTGAAGCAGAGATTGAGCCAAAAGGTCAGGGACTGTGTATAGAAGATAGGACTGAGCTTGGGCCGAGATGGACTCGTCCTGGCCGCAGAAGAGCAGGATGGACTCTATGTTGAGCCAGAGGAGAGAGATAGGGATTGAGGTCAGGAGGAGCAAGAGGACGGTCCTTTGGAGGGTAAAACCTAAGATGGAAAACCGCTTGGCACCAAAGGCCTAGCCGCAGATGGGCTCCATGCCCATTGCGAGCCCATAGAGGACGAAGTAGCCAGTGATGTTGGTGAAGCCGACTGCGAGGGTGCCGCCAGCGAGGGCAAGGTCACCAAGGCGGCCGAGGAAGAGCATCGAGATCATGGAGCGTGAGTAAAGGAGGAGGCCAGTGAGGATCATGGGCAAGGCTATGTTGGAGATGGACTTGGCCTCCTCGACGACCTGCGAGAGTGGGAAATGGGTACTCTTAGATGGTTGTCAAGTTGGTGACGCTTTGAGGACTAATGGAGTGTTCACTTCAGACTCAATGTCTTGGTCCTCCATCAAGAGAAGGTAGGATGAGTTTTTGTTCTTCTCACATGTGCAGCACACAGCAGAAGTTGTTTGTCGACACATCGTGTTGATTGCCTAGCTTATCACAAACTCTCGAAAAAGCTGAAGAGAGAGAGAGAGAGAGAGAGAGAGAGAGATTTTGATGGAAGGGGGGTTTGAGAGGAGGAGCCGTGGACGGGTATTTATAGGAAAAGGTTGAAGTCCGGCCGCGGAATATTAACATGCTCAGTTGACTTTAGTGCATGTCTCTTGTGACCGGCCAAAGTTGAATTAAACTAACTGTAATCCTTCCTTTGACTCAGATTTGAGCCTCATGCCTCTTTTTTTAATTTTCTTCTCACCAAATGACGAACTAAAGTCATGCAAGCATTCGGGGCGTGGTCATCATTTGATCTTTATATTCCTTAAAATAGAAAAGTGAACAACAAATAGATTTTGAACATAAATCAGAACTTTATATATATACACACATACACACTCCTTGCTCCCGAGAACAATTTTTTTCCCTTCCTCTTTTCTTCTTCTTCTTCTTCTTCTTCTTCTTCTTCTTTTCTCTTATCGGCTATTGGTCTTTGTCGAGGTGTGATGATTGGTTGATCGACAACCGACTAGGACTGGGGTCGACAAGGCAAGATCAACCGAACCACGGCTGGGCTCAAATCTAATACTTAGTTGTTGATGCCCATCTTTTATTAGATCCCAGCATTCTGCAAATCCAATACTTCAAAATTTGATTATCTTTACGAGCTTACTTACTCAATGAAGATGATAAGATTTCTAGCACCCGACTACCATTAATAAATTCTTATTTTGCATTTGCCAAACCAGTGTCGTTTTTCCTCATTCATTCCATTAAAAAACTCATGCACCATACTCTTAAATATGTTAAAGGATATGTCCAATTCACCCGCTTTGACCACATCCCATTCTTACTGCCCAGCAAGAACATTTGTTAACCTCCAAATTCTTCCTGAGTTTGTGCAATAGTGGCAATCGCAGGATTATATACCCATCTCCATTTTGGCGCAGAACACCTTACATTGCCCATATTGCTGTGTCGAGATCATTCTTAATGTTGGCACGATATTTGTCACTCTATTCCCAAACTTCAATATGGCCTTGACTGACTTGCTTGTTGAATGTCTTAAAGGTTCAGTTGTAAATAACTGGTGTTCCTTGAATACCAAACTCTATTGTCGTCACCTTACACTATGAGATAGTGTATGGAATCTGAACTCATGCTCTAAACTTGAAATTGTCTCCAACTGAAGATGCTTTGTTTGTCTCGGTGGACAACTTGAAGATGTTTCTTAACTAGTTCTTCACATCCTTTCTTTACTAGCAATCATATCTCCCATCTTCTAGAATAGATCACCTCACTGGATGAGAGTCGACCTTGCCCAATCACTAGTGAGGCTCAACCTCACCAGTCATTGTGAAGTCAAGTCTCGCAATGGCTGAGAAGTTGAGCCTTGCTAGTACCTAGGCAAGGCCCTGACCTCTGCATCACTAAGGATCGAGGAGATTGCTCGGCCTCAACATCACCAAGGACCAGCCCTCGCCGAAGGAAAAAAATAAATAAGAAAAATAAAAAAATAAAAAATAAAAATGTCAAAAAATTAGTTATGTGCTAATCAAACTCTTATCGTTTTTCTATCACAGGAAATTAGGTTACTAAATGCATTTTTTTTTTGCAAAGAAACTTGTCTAGAGAATAAAAATAGAAACAAATATTTTAAAAAAGATATTCTCAAAAATAAAAGTGCTACTAAACACGCTTTTACTCTTGACAAGACATATCCACCACACATGTTAATGTATTCATATAAGATTAACTGTGATGAATAATAAACAAGTCAGGAATGAATTAGGCATTTTATCTATATATGGCGCGCTTCGACTCGATTTATTGAGCAATCCAAATTGTTTCTTATATTAACAAGATCTATTTTGTATTTAGGTAAATAAAGTAATTTCAAATCTTTCTTGTATTAACACGGCGTGCTTGTTTTAAATTAGGGAATGCTTCCAACATGTAAACACTAATAAGCATTTTCATATTTAAAAGATTCATGTGTTAGATGTTTTATGTTGTGCAATCCATTTAGTTGACATGTTACCTATGGTTTTCAATGTCATGAAATGATCAATAGACATCTTGCATTGTTATTAAGTCTAAATTTGAGAGAGAGAGACTAAGGCTCCGTTCGTTTCGTGAAAAATATTTTTCAGAAATTGTGGTGTTCGGGGGAGGAAAATAATTTGCCAAAGAAAATGTTTTCCAATCAATAAAAAATATCATTCTAAATAAACAGAGAAAATGTCTGTAACAGCCTCCCTTTCCTCTCTCCCTTTTCTCTCTCCTCTCTTTCCCCACCCCAGCCAAACTCCTTTCTCTCTCTGACATTTCTCTCTCTCCATTTTCTCTATCCTCTCTTTCCCCTCCCCAGCCGAACTCCTCTCTCTCTCTCTCCTTAATCTCTCCTCTCTCTCCTCCCTCATCTCTTTTCCCTCCCCAGCCGAACTCCTCTCTCTCTCCCTCCCTCTCCCTTTTCTCTTTGACATTTCTCTCTCTTCCCCTCTCTTTTCTTTCACTTCTCCCGCATGCCTCCCAACTCTCACCCCCTTCGTAGCTCGATGAGAACGACGCCACAAGAAGCCGACCAGCCCCGTTTTGGAAAGGAAGTCTGGAAGATATTTTATCTACTGAACAACGAAAAATATTTTTTAGTATATTTTTAAGTTTCAAGCGAACACCAGAAAATATTGTCATTTTTCTAGAAAATGACTTCCTAATTTTTTTTTTTTGCGGAGATACTGTATTTTCCGTGAAACGAACGGAGCCTAAATAGTATTGTTCATGGATAAAATCGAACAAGTAAAACTCAAGGATAAAATTGAACTAATATAATGACACACCATAATTTAATCCAAACATTCAGTCCACATGAGTAGTTTTCGTATATGATTTGAACAGAAGGGGTTTCTAAAAAATGTTCAGGATGACGTTAAATAATGAGAAAAAATTCAAGAACTATCAATATTATTTCCTCATCCTAGTGAACTACTTTTGATTGAAGATGGACCTAGACATGTTAAAGCGTGCCAATTTTATGTTAAGTACTACATTTTTGGGTATCGTATTTCAATTTCTATCGAAATTTACCTATCATTATAATGGTGGATAATCGCCTTTTTTTATCCTCAGTAAAACATGAGCTCTAATTGAAAATATTCATCTGGTCAAAGGAAAAAGAGAAAAACAATCGAAGATAGTTCGCTTGAATCTTTTCATCACAATAGTGATGGTAAATTCTCATTATTTACGCGAAGCATATCACAACAAGCACACCTCATAGGCCTTGCCAAGGAAGGTGTTGCAATACGAGAAATATAATATCTCTAGTATACAAAATTCTTCATAAGCTATATCCGCTTCCACGATGTGGACTGACCGAACTAGGTCACCAAGAGCCACAAATTCGTGCTTCCGATTCATTTACGACTAGACCTTTTGACTTTGCGGTTGTAATTTTGGGTACGCATTTGCTGGTAGAATTGAGCAATGAATTCCTCGGCCTTGACGTCGATCAACTCGTCGCCTTCCTCGATATCATTGTCGTGCTCGTGATCGCCGTCCTCCTCGCTACTGCTGTCAAGATCCACAAGGTTCACCGCGGATGCAAACCGGCTTGCCCCCTCTTCGGAAGCGGAAGATTGAGAAGGCGAGCTCATCATCTTGCTCGGTGTGGACACGGGCGAGACCATGTCCTGGTATTGCTCATTCATCGAGGGCGGGGCCGTGGAGCCTAGCACGCGGGGGTGCTGCGGGGACCGGAGGCTCTGCAGGTGCAAAGGGCGCATTGACCCCACGACCTTGTTCAGCATGTCCTTGGAAGAAGGGTCGCTGCTTACAGACCCGCCGGCCTTTTTCTCGTGGCAGCGGCGCCGCCTGAGCCACGCCGCCCGGAAGATGTTCATCCCTCCTGGCTTTTTCTTCCCCGACGGGGCTGGTGAGCCGGCAAGGGGCAAATTCATGTCTTGCTCGGTGGGCATTCGGTGGCGGCGACGGTGGCAGGGGGGCAGCGGGATGCAAAATAAGGACGTCGTTGCTTCCGGGTGCTTATGGATCTTTTGGGTCTCTCCTTGCGAAGAGAAGGGAGAGATCCAAGAGAGGACGGAACTTGTCAAAATCTCGGCCATATGCAGCGACCTCCATTTGAACTTTTGCTAGAGATAAATTTAGCAAACCACCGAGTTTCTAGCGAGAGGAATGCTGATGTTATTAACGCTTCCGAACATTTGTAAGCGCCTTAAGCTCCATCGTGATTATGTTCGTTTTGCATTAAAAACTTCAATATCAAAAGTCTATTTACAGGACACTTCCACCCGGTTAAGAAAAGATTTGATTGCTTGATGAGTAATTACAGATCTCATCCTATTATGCCTCAGCTCAGTATGGACAAGCACGAGAATCCCTCAAAAAAGTAACATTAATTAGATCTTAGCCCATAGTTAAGCAAGATGGGCAGCTTTGCCCCTCGATCAGTTTTGGGCCTATCTCCACGATAATGAGCATCGGGAGGAAATTTGGGAAAAGACCTGACTCCCTCTTCTTCTTTTTCAAAGGGTGATACGAGCCCCACCTCAATATGGTATGTCTTTGTTTAAATTCCCGTTTCTATTTGTAAAGTAATTGAGCGAAAAATAGCAGCCCTTTTTTGCAGAAGAATAATTGAGAGCCGAATCGAGAACTCGTCAGAGAAAATGGGAATTTTTGAAGACTAGGAAGCACAGTGGGCGACTTTATTCCCGAAACTTGCTTGCTTTTGACGAATTCATGCTAGGCAAGCAAGCATGGAAGATGGCTCAGGAACCATCGGTATATTGCCCGCTTGGTAATGTGGTCGATTAGGGGATGGACTAGCCATAAACGTTAGAGGACAGTTGGCTAAAGAGTTGACAAGAAATGAGCCTCCTAGAGTTACGGATCTCATAAAAAAACTTGGAGGAGGACTGGTGAGGTGCAACGATGTTGGGCCAGGCTTTAGCGAAGACGATGTCAGTGAAATCCTAACGGTGCCCTTGAGAACTCATGATGATGTCCAAGATCAATTATTACGGACTTGTATGACATCTTGAGGGAAAAAATTATAGTAAAAAAAATCCTAAACCTATTGTTTAGGCCAATTGATTTTTTTTTCAAATTTTACCAATTAAGTATATCCTATCAATTTTGATAGTACATTACCGATATGGATGCTGATCATCTTACGTAGTATGGCCGGCATAGATTAGACATTTTCAAATAGTGTTTCAATAATTTTTTCGAAAATTTCATAATTTTTTTTGTCTTTATCTTTTTTATCTTTTTCTTTACATATTTTTTTGGAGGGAAGGTCAATGAGGGTTGCCAACCCTTGCCTAGGCCCTCAACGGCCACAATGAGGGCGCCGCGGCCCTCGTTAGGTCTGGGCAAGGGCTGCGTTGCGCTTGCTTATGGCCAGCGACCCTCAACCCAGATAATATAAAACAATTAAAAAAAAGAACAAAAAAATATTCATGTTAACGCCGACATGTCATATAGGTAGGATTGTGTTCGCATCAGCAAAATTGATCGAAGTAACTTAATTGGAAAAACGTAAAATTTTGTATGATTCAATTAGCACAATTAAAAGTCTAGTACTCAATTGACGTAAGTGTTGTAAGAGTGGCTAGGACAAATCGACACAAGCTCAGCCATCATCCTCACATCGGACTCCCGCAAATAATGGAAGTTGCACACAAGCCCAAAAGATCAGGATTTTCGTATGGAACGTATGTCAAAACGCATTCCCATGGAAGCAAAAATCTGTTCAGGACAAGAACTTTTGCGTAATTGCAGATCGCTAGCCAGGGACTAAAGAGGATGGAACTAGTGGCTCCTCCAGTTTCAGCACAGCACAGCCAACGCTCCTTCACCGAGTCTAGCCGCGACGGTGCTTTGGCACATCTGGAAACGCGCGGAACAGCTTCATCTGCAGAAAGCAGAAGCCAGATCCGGAGCACGCTGTGCAGCCAGCACTTCTGTCGCTGACTCGCTCGAGGAAAGGGATCAACAGGAACTCGAAAACGGAGAGCTGCACTTGGGCCATTGTTTTAGAGGTAGGCTGACGGGATGCTGGACTGGGTTTGCTCAAGCGGCAAGCCCAGCTGGGAGAAAACTCTTTCTGAAAGTTGGCTTTCTCATCCTTCCCCTCTTGGTCCTCCTTTATATTCTGAAGAGACATACTGTATTTTTTTTTTTATCATTTAGATTGTTCTTATAGTAAGGTAGGAGATACTTTAGCAGAAGAGTGTAGAATTGGGTGACTAAATAGATTGACCACATCGAGTATTATTATTAGTCTCGAGAATTATTTGTAGAGATCGATTTCTGCTAGAGAGGTAGGGCTGCCTCCATGTTGGGACTATAAATAGTCAAGAAGTGCTCCCATTTTAGGAAAAGTGTGAAAGAAGTCATCCTACGTAACATTGTATAATCGTGAGAATGGAGAGTGCTCCTAATAAAAGAGCGTTTTCTTTGCGTGAGTATCGTGTCTTTCTCCATAGATCAAATCCCACTTGACCTATGAATCACACAAGTCAATAGAAAAATGAACAAATATGTTAACAAAGGGCAGAAAGTGTGGTGGAACAGTCGATAATTCTAGGATAAAAGAGTATTATCCCCAAAGCTTCAAGTAAAGACATATTTATTTATTTATTTATTTAAGTGGTCGGGTGATGTACTTGTTAGTTTAGGCGCACTTTGATTGATTCACCTCCTCGTAAGGGGGTACTCCTCTATATTGGTCCAGTGCATTGGGGAACTTACTCTTAGATTGCGAGTAAGAGAATTTGTAGCATATATAGACGAGGCAAATGAGGAAAATTACCCATTTAGTCCTAAATCTATTATACTAATGTCAATTCAGTTTAAATTTTTTTAATGTTGTCAATTTAGTCCTATATCTTTGAGTGAAACTTTATACGAAATTTCAAATAATTCTTTTGATTAATTTCTTGAGAAATTGCTCATGCAACGGTTTAATCACGTCAACTGGAAGGCAAATCTTTATAGGAAAAAAGAAAGAGGCAAGAAACACCTCTCGAACACCCATTGGATGTAGGCTCGCGTGCAAAAAATTCCAAGAAATCATAGGTTGGCATGAAAGCTTGACAAATCAGGCATTTTCTTCTTAAGTGTGACTTAGGTTATCGATTTAAGGGTGATACATATGCGAATATTCTATATCTTCACACAATGATTTACATAGCAAATTCGGCACGCAGCGATTTATTATCTTGGTATGG
Organism: Melaleuca alternifolia; assembly: GCA_019926035.1. Taxonomy (NCBI): domain Eukaryota; kingdom Viridiplantae; phylum Streptophyta; class Magnoliopsida; order Myrtales; family Myrtaceae; genus Melaleuca; species Melaleuca alternifolia. The sequence continues at coordinate 600,691 of JAGKPW010000400.1, read as the reverse complement.
TTACTGTGTGCATGAAACTTTGAGTCCCTCACTGTGAGATTCTGTGGGTTTACACCACAGCCAATTATTATAAAAGTATAAATCGTTAAATAAATGTGTGATTTATTTTTTTAAATATTCCAACACTAACAATTTTTTTGGTGCATAATATATATTGGAAATGGTAATTTGGCTGGCTTTCATGCATTTGTCTACTAATTTAGGGTTTGTCAATCTCGTCATGTTTTGTCTTTTTGTTGGACTGCATTGCAGTCTTGAGCTGCATGAAGATAACTTATGTATAGGTACTAGGGGTGAGCAACTTGGATCGCCTGAATCAGGAATCGCCTGAACCTGTCAGGAACTAGATCGAACTGGAAGTGTTGGTCCAGTCCCCAGTTCTCAAAAGTGGAATCAGTGTTTGGGTGGTCCGGTTCCCGATTCTCAAGAGGGCCGGATCGGAACCGAAAACTTGACTGGACCAATAATTTTTTATATTTTAGTTAAAAAATATGTAAAAAAAGTAAAATGAACTCAATTAAATTTCTAAAGTTTTAATCTTTGCCCAACTTTACCAAAATCACTTTTTTTATATAAATTACCAAAATCACTTTTTTTATATAAAAAGTAAGGGAATTCCATTTTTTATAGAACTTTTCAGATGCGCAACCGGTCCCATTAAATTTCCTATGAACCGAACTGGTGAGTCTAG